>CM076574.1:544544595-545123312 GCA_034641835.2 Pinus albicaulis | reverse complement strand
GGGATACCAAATTGGATATATCTAGAGGTATCCAACAATCCTTTATAGCTTGTAAAATAGAAGGGCCCTCCAACCATCTTAAATTTAGTGTGAAAGGGATAGGGGACTTATCCATTGAGGAATACACTTCAAATAATATATGACAATGATTTGAGTCACCTCCAAAAGATACCAACTAACAAATCCTTAAATTTTTCTCTATAAGTCTTATGATAGGAGGAATGTATCTAACCTTTTAGCAACCCCAACCTCCCTTATTCTCATAATCCTTGATGTGGGTGAATATTCACTAATTGAATTTCTAGCAACCCAATTTCCTCTATATTAGCAAATAATAAATTTGATAAGGGATCAGTATTTGTGGTTGAACCCTATATTTCCCTGTAACTTAGGGTGAAATTTAGGTTGCCACCTATCAATACTCAACATTATTTAACTAGCGGGTTTAAAAATTTGTCTCCCAAAAGCTTCTCCTGTCTGAGTAAGGTCCATAGAGGTTGATGCAAGGAAACTCTAAATATAATTCCATAGATTGGAGAGTAGTGGCAAGGCTTGTTTTTATAGTCCATGCATTTGTAACTTTATAATGTTTTCCCTCCACCTTGTGATAATTTGGTTGCTTCCAATTGTATTGTTTTCCAAAAAATACCATCCTAAGAGAGAGGAGGTGAGGGATTTTAAAACTTTCTCACTGCCCATTATTATTATATGAAGAGAATTGAAGGTTTATGGATTTATAATAATCTCCCGATGGCTAATTTTTTGGATGGGTTGGAAAACCCATTATAGTTTAGAGAGAGGATTATCATAGGGAGTCTTTCCTTGGGGATGATGCTCTAAGGGGCCCATACAGGGAATGCCACTTTCTAGATTGAATTTTAGTTTGTTTTTCTTGGGGTCATGAATATAAAATACTTCGTACCTTGATGAGAAGGTTTTCGCTACAAATTATAGTATGAACCCAATTGCCACGCAATCCTAGGTTCCCAAGGGAAGTCACTTTGGTTTCATATATTAGGATGTATTTAAGTTTCAAGGGAAGGGAATGGGCTTCTAAATTAGATTGGGGGTTCAAAGGATCCGGGGAGGAGTCAATTATGGGGAAGGATAAGGGGGATCATCTAAGAAAAATATTTAGAATGGGAATAGGGATACAAATGGAGGGTTGGGATTACAGAGTCTTAACAAACTGGAGAGGAAGTTCTTTCCACATTCATTTAAATTCCCATAGGTGGGGAGTTCTCGAAATCTAAATTTAATACTAGACTTAAATGAAGAATTTTCAAATTAGGAGGAATTATAATTCTTATAAGGAGAGATGTCTTCAGTCACAAGAAGACCAAGAAACTAATATTGAATCAAAGAATGCACACATAAATCTTAAATGTTAAGGCTAGGGTGATCAATAATGTCATTATGAATTCAATAGATAGGGTCTGAGAGTGCTAGCTATTGAATCTCTAGCCCTTGATGGTCCTTCCTAACCCATTTTTTCCTCTTGGCAGCCTAAATGTAATTTGAACCCAAATGACCATAATAATGACACCTTGCACACATAAAAGGTATTTCCTTCATATTCCACTTCTTGGTTGGAAACAGAGTTCCCTCATCTAATAGTGATAGCATTAGCTAATCCCTTAAAGTCATCGAGGCTAACTACTGTGCTTGTTATCCTCCTACAAATCGAATTTCGAAAGGATAATTCAACCTCATAGTAGAAGCCCAAATTTTTTTAAATTTCTATTAAGATGTAATCTGACCATAGAATTGAGGGGCAAGCCTAATATTTGAACCATATAGGAATAACCTCCATATTTTAGTATTTTTACCAAATCCACCTTTCACTTCCTCAATAAAAGTGTCTGAGAGCCCAAATTCTAATGGGATTAAGATCCCTGTGCACATTCTCCCTTGAATTAGTAATCAAAACCATTAATCATACATTTCAAAGTATACCTTAAAATACCAACAAAATTATCCATAGTTCTTAGAAATTATATAGAATATCTGATACCATGTAGAAATTTATAGAAATTCTATATCAATGGATTCAATCTGATCTTGTGATGTACTAAAACAAGATATTGAATCCTTCTACAATATTTTTGGAATACAAAACACGATCACTCAATAACATGCAAGTAAGAGACAAAAGTAAATCAGTCACACAACACAAGATGTTCTTTGGGAAAGAAACTTCTCAAAACCCCGCTATCATATATTGTATAAAGTCAAGGAATCATGAAACATTACAATGATTAATCTCTCATGAGATTCTCCAGCACTCTGCCAATTGTCTCCCGTTGATCTAGGCAAAATTGGATAAACACATAGGGAATTCTAAACCTTCCTTCAGTCCACCTTTCTCACACAATTCCCAAATAATTAGACCCCTATTAAATAGGAAAATCAACCTTCCTTGATTGCGCTATCCATCATGGCTTCCTCATGGATTTATAATTTCACTCGGGCAATTCTCTAAAAATAAAACTGATAGTTATGTTCCCTTTAACCCCTGTCTCAACTGGGTCTTTCTCAGAACTAACATGCATGCATCTACTTATAGTGAATGATTAGTTATCTGATTGATCACTACTTGTGAATTAAATATAATTTAATTCTTTAGACCTCTCACTAAATCATCACTCAGTTAGAACTAGTTAAACTGATTTTAATTCAATTAATTGAGTTAACTTATTACACCTGCACCACACTAGTGCATTAACTGCAACTAGAGCCCCAAAATATTAGGATCACTCTACATGCCTCATATTAGACCCTCAAATTGAATTTCTTGAGCTAACTTAGTCATCACGACATAGTTAACCGATACAAGTTGTTATGAGATGAAATTAAAATTTATTGTCCAATTTATTTAAAGAAAAAATAAATTAGACACCCACATTCCTCACCAGTGTGTAACCTCACCAGTGTTTAACCTCACTAGTGTGTGTAATTTTTTTCCTTTCTGGTTTCCAATTTCACTGTTTCTTATTGAAAATTTCAACACTCCCTCTCAACAAGAAAGGAATTCAATCTATCCTGATCTGGTACCTTTGGAATGTTCTGCATGCAGCACTTCTCTAGTGTTGTTTGCACCTACGACTCTTGAAATTGAATATAATCTGAAAAACTGAATCAGTATAATGCATATGTCATCAGAGTCTTCTGACTGTTGCTAGCTTCTGCACCTATCTACTGGACTCTTTGCGCTGCTGCTGACATATGCATCCATGCCCTCTTCACTGCTGCCAACTCTGATCTGTGCTCCAGTATCTGAAATATGTTACTCTGATTTCTGTCTTGCTGACATCTGGCTACATCAATCCAATCGATCCTTCCTTATACTTCTATATTGTGGGCTCCTTGTAGCTAGGTTCGATCCATGAGACACACCATCTCAATGGACCCTGCCAAAATTTCTTCTTGGGATTATATCTACACATTGCCCCACCTCTCACCTGGAGGTATAAATGCATGTAATCCCTTTGCCCATTTGGCATGAAATTTCCCCCTCTTGGAGGTCTCTGCTTGAGTGGACTCTTCCACTCGGTCTCCTCTCTGCTTATCCAATTGTGGTTGATCCACAACCTTCTGAGATTGCTTATGAGGCTGCATGTTGAGAGATAATTTCTCCCTCTCAACCACCAAGTCATTAAACACTTATTTTCTCCTAAAATCTTTGCATGCATCCTCGACCTCGAGAGCATATAGGTTCTTGTCTCTTACACCGATCTGTTTCACCTGTTCCATGGCTATGTGTTTAAGGAAAACCTTTCCTTTTCTAAACATCATATCATAACCATGATCTTCCAATACCGCTATGGAGACAAGATTCTTCCTTAGGCCTTGAACATATAAAACATCTGCTAGTCTGAGAGGGGAGCCAAACTCCCTCTGAAAGGTAACTGTACCTTTCCGGTCACGTTATACCTCCCTTCATCTCTAAACTCTATGTTCTATTGGAGGTTCTTCTCCTCCAAGTCTGCTGAAGAGATCTCTATTTCTCGTCATATGGAATGAGGCACTGCTATCTAGATACCACATGCATAACATTACAGTGTTGACCATGCATTCAATGAGAGTAAAATCAAGTTCGAACTCTGAAGTTAGCACTTCACCTATTGTAACTGTAGGCTCCTTCTTGCTTGCCTTCTTGTGTGGAAAATTCGAAGCATAGTGCCCATGCTCATGACAGTGAAAACACTTGAACTTGGACAAGTCTCTCTTGCCCTCTTCGCCTTGTGACTTCTTTCCCTTGGCTTTATTTCCTTTTCCAACTAATACACAATCTTATTCTTTGTTGGTGCTGGGGGTCCCATCTTTGGTGCTCTGCCTTATCTCTTCTATTATCAAGTCGAACCACAAACGATCCCAGTTTGGTAACTTCTCCCTCCCATTCACAGAGTCTAGGTAACTATGCCAGCTCTTGGGAAGGTCTAGAAGTGTTAGGCTCACCAAATAATCCTGGGCTATTATCACACCAACACTTCCAAGCTCATCTTGACATTAAGTGACCTTCGCCAAGTATGTTGGTACTGTCTCGCCCTCCTCCATCTTGATATTTCTAAGCTTTTCCCTCAACGCCAACTTCTTGTGGTCACTGCTATTCTGAAACAGATCCGCCAAGGCCTTCCACATAGCAAATGTAGTCGCCTTCTCATGGAGACTCGAGACAATATGATCTTGAACTCCCTCTAACAAGATCCTTCTCGCCTTTGCTACCTTCTTCTGCCATGCATCAAGAAGTTGGGCATCTGCTGCCGCGGGCTTGGGAATATTGGTATCTATGAATTCCTTCAACCCATTGTCCTCCAAAACTACCTCCATCCTGTCCTTCCATGCAATATAATTTGAATTTACCTCGAGTTCATATTCGAGTCTTAGGCCATTGAAAGACATCTTGATCCGCTGCTAGATCCTGAAGAATAATTCTGCAAATTTGAGCCTTTTCAAGACAAACTCAATTTCTTCTCTTGTATTATGATTCTTGGCACTCCGATACCATGTATAAATTTATAGAAATTATATATCAATGGATTCAATCCGATATTGTGATGTACTAAAACAAGATATTGAATCCTTCTACAATATTTGTGGAATACAAAACATGATTGCTCAATCACATGCAAGTAAGAGAAAGAAGTAAATCAATCACACAACACAATATGTTCTTGGGGAAAGAAACTCCTAAAAACCGTGCTATCATATATTCTATAAAGTCAAGGAATCATGAAACAATACAATGCTTAATCTCTCCTGAGATTCTCCAGCACTATGCCAATTGTCTCCCGCTGATCTAGGCAAAATTGGACAAACACATAGCCAATTCTCAGCCTTCCTTTAGCCTGCCTTGCTCACGCAATTCCTAAAGAATTAGACCCATTTTAAATATGAAAGTCAACCTTCCTTGATTGCGCAATCCATCATGGCTTCCTCATGGCTTTATAATTGCACTCGAGAAATTCTCTAAAAATACAACTGATAGTTATGTTCCCTTTAACCTCTGTCTCAACTAGGTCTTCCTCAGAACTGACATGCATGCAACTATTAATAGAAAATCATCAATTATCTGATTGATCACTACTTTTGAATTAAATATAATTTAATTCACTCGACCTCTCACTAATTCATCACTTAGTTAGAACTAGCTAAACTGATTTTAACTCAATTAATTGAGTTAAATGATTACACATGCACCCCGATAATGCATTAACTGCAACTGGACCCCAAAAATATTAGGATCACTCTACATGCCTCATCTTAGACCCCAAATCGAATTTCTTGAGCTAACTCAGTCATCACGACTTAGTTAACTGATACAAGTTGTTATGAGATGAAATTACAATTTATTGTCCAATTTATTTAAGGGAAAAATAAATTAGACACCCACATTCCTCACTAGTGTGTAACCTCGCCAATGTGTAACCTTACCAATGTGTAACCTCACTAGTGTGTGTTATTTTTGTCCTTTCTGGTTGCCAATTTCACTGTTTCTTGTTGCAAATTTCAACATAGTTCACTTCGTGATAGTAGCCATGAACATTCTCTTACTAGTAAATGTGTCTACTACCATCACTTCCTTCATTGACAAGATTTTGTGAAGTTGTACATCCTCTCCCAACACCAAATTTTATTTTTCAACTTTATGCTTCACACATTTACGATGTTTTTGGGTTGAAAACATAACTTTTGGCTCTTAGGGTATAATTTCCAAGGTCAAGATCTAAACAAGAGCTCCATTGCTAATTAATTCTTTGGAAAGGCACTACCTGACAAATCCCTCCAACAAAATATTTTCCAAAAATATTATATGTGGGAAGCCCGCATTGCTTGAAGAAGTATACACACCAAAATGGGATGTGGTGGGACTTGACTCTCCAAAAACATCATAATAATTGATTGCAAGCTAATTTTATAGGAAGGTGGTGGAGGAAGCATACAAATTGACCTGACCTTGATTTGGATAAGAGGTTCATGAGCCACCATTACTTTGAATCAACTTAGGTCCAAAACTTTTATATTTTTAGTCCCTCATCCCTCAACAAGCGTACTTCTCCATTTTATTGAATAGTTGTGTAGAGTACAATAGAAGTACCCCCGTTAAAGTTTGTTTCTCTAATGACATGTTACAAATAAGGGAGTGGAAATGGTAAGAGTTAGGAGGTTTTGGCGACATCCAAGTCTACCAACCTTTAAGGGAGTCATTAAAATAGTCTACCCTTTCTTCCTCCATCTCTAGGTGTATTTTTTGACTAGGTCAAGGATGGCATGTGGACACTGCTGCGATATATAAGACCCATCTTTCATCATCACCTTATTGCAAAAATACTAGGCTACTGAAGACTCACAACCCTAGCTATAGACCCACAACCCTATCTATAGATATACAACTACAAACCACAACATGCTCTCACATAATTAAGTGTGTTCATTCACTTAGTCCAAAAGATAGGATTATTCTACAAGAAGTTTCAAGTTATATTTTTGAGCTGGGAGGCTCATTCTACAACCTAGTATGAGAGAGATGTGTACGTATGTTTGTGTTCAGCTTGGAGTTGTCAGGTGTCAATTTAATACACACACACACACACACACATATATAGATATAAAATGTTATATATATAAAAAACAAAAATGAATATACATGTTTGGTTTGTTTAATTAAAAGTATTATAAAACATCAATAATCTCACTCACACTTTCACTGTCCACACTAAAGAGAAGTGGTAAAAATATTTCTCTGAGCCTCAACCATAAATAAAATATTTCATTGTGCATATGAAACAACATAATCTTAAATCGACTTTATAGAGAAATAAAGTAGTTAAAAATTTAAAAATAACTATATATACATTATAAAAGCAATTGAATATATATATATATATATATATATATATATATATATATATTTAGTTAAAACATTTTAAGCAATCTCACTATTTTATGCCCCACTAAATTTTGATCCATTTTATACATTAAAAAATGCAACATAAACATTGAAAAATTAGGAGTGTTCTCTCTCTCTCTCTATATATATATTCAGTGAGGTGCAAGCATTTTATTCAAATTTTGCACTTTAAAAGAAACTATTTTTACCTCATGACTTGATCCTTCTTGGCTCTTGCTAGATCTGTAATTAACATAGATGTATACTAGTTTTAATAAAAACCAAATTTTCCCAATTCTTCATTATAATAACCTACCACTATTTAGAGTTATTCTTACTTTTCTTTGAAGGCTATAAATATGGCTCAAGCTTAATTATTATAGATTGTAATCTTGATATATTTTGTGAATCTATTTCAGGTTAATATTTGAAAGAGTATAGATATTTCTATAAAATACTTTTTGGCAAATCTTAGAATAGTGATGTACCAAAATGTGACCAAAACCTTTTTGGTAGCAAAAGTATAAATCTATTATGTGGTTGATGAAGTTTTTTGTTTTTTTTTTTGAAGGTGGTTTATGCATGTTGAGTCACTGCTACATCCACAGAAAAATCCAAGTAGATCAACCCAAAGAGATCTATCCGCCAATCAAACTAGCAAGGCCTAACCCCAAGAGCATCAAGAAGATTTAACTTTATAACTTTCCGATAAACGAAATACTAACAATAAGAACTCGACCAACTAAACTATCCATTAAAATTTTTATGTGATTGATAAAATTATTACAGATTACTCTCAATATTTTATAGTGTTAACAATTTTTTTTAATATAGTACGTTTCTTTTTTAAATGAATGGAAAGACGTTTTTCCCCTCGGGGAAAATACTCGTGTGACTTTAAAAAGAGAGTTAAAGCTGCGATATATGTAATCAACTAAAAGAGACGAAGAGAGTACAACTCCCAAAGAGCTCCATCCAAGTTTTATATTTCATGGTGATACATGTCATTTCACAATCAAGTGTTTAATTTTGGCAAATCGCTTTATGTAAACCACCTTAACATTGGGAAATTGGTTTTATGAAGTAAAAGACTTTTTCCTTGTAATTGTAGTCATGAAAATTGTTTAAATTTAACTTGTTTAAGTTAATTGACATTTAGAAAAAATAATACAATTGGTTTTATGAAGTAATAGACTTTTTCCTTGTAATTGTAGTAATGAAAATTGTTTATATTTATCATAGTTTAAGTTAATTGACATTTAAAAAAATAATACAATTAAAATTATTATCATTTTTAAAGGTTAGTGTTTAATGTTTAAAAGAATAAAGACCATTTTGGTTAGGTTACATTTGTTTAAATGTAGTAAGTAAACAAAAAATAAATAAATACATTTTATTATTTAAAATTTTAGTAGGTAATGTTTAAAAGAATAAAGATTATTTTTGTTATGGATAAATTTATTATTTTAAGTAAGTAAGTAATTTTTAAAGAAGTTATAGTTTTATATAATGAGAATTTGATTAAAAAATATTTTTTAATGTTTTATTTTTTTAAGGAAACCTAAATTATTGAAATTATTAAAAAACCCAAACTTACTCCAAATCCTCATAATACCACTGCAAACCAAGTAGAAGATTACCTCATAATCCTTTTTTAAGAAAACTTAAATTATTGAAATTATTAAAAAACAAATGAATTAGAATAAAACTTTGTCTAATTAGGAAGAAAAATAATAATAATTAAACCAAATAAAAATTGAAATTGTTCACTTTTAACTCGTCAACATTTTACTAACATTACATTTATATTATTTAAATTTAGTTATGCAATGCAAAGATTACCTATTTAAAATTAATTAAATTTTGTAGAATTCAAAAATATCTTTATCATGTAATGAAAGGAAGTTGGATGACAAGAGACTTTGAAAGATAAAATTAAAATAGAAACATTTTTATCCAATGACTATGGTATACCATATTTTTGCAAGAAGATTTCACATAGATTGTTTAATAACATTAAATATTGTGTAAGTGAGAGATCTCATAACCAATGTACATATAAGACGATTAAAGCCCATCTCTATGCCCTTTAAATTTGAAATAAATTGGTAGATTAACTTGAATTACTGTGTATTATAAATTGTAAATAAATAATCCGAGGTCAATTTCGTATACTAACTATATATCTTATGTTAAATTTACAATATCTCTTTATATGAAATATATAGTAGAGAACTTTAATTTTGACAAAATTTTCATAAATTAACCTTCTTCAATCATTTAAAATAATAAAAAAACAATAAACATATTTAGCTTGAAATTTTATAAAAATCTTTATTATTAATAAAATTATAAATATAAAAAATTAACATTTTACAATCCAATTATATTAAAATATTTAATTTTTTTATATCAATTTCATTATTAATAACAACAATTTCATTAATCCAATATTACAATTTGAAAAAACTTACTTTGTCAAATTTTAAAAATAACAAATTAAAAAAAAAAATACAATATTATTTATTTTTTAATTAAAAACACAATAAACAAAGATAACAACAATTCTATGAAAATATTCACACAAAAACAATTATATTTTCGTCGGAGAACAATGATGAACTCACGATCCGCATGTGTAATAATGATAACATTTTTTAATGAAAAGTAACGTCCATAGAAGCATAAGCGATGTAGGGACTAGCATGTTGGAGTGCTTTCATAATGCAAAATTATTATTTGAAGGATATTAAATAATAACAAATACATTTTTGTGGGAGAACAATGATGGACTCACCACAAGCATATGTAATAATCACAACATTAAAAATTTTTAATGTAGGGATTTTAATATTAGGAGAGCTTGTATAATGCAAAATTATCATTGTTTGTCAAATCAAGTGGCCATGTTCGTTAATTCCATCATTCTTTCGATGGTATTGTACTTTGTATCAATTTTGTTGATTGTTTTGTATTTTGTATCGCTTTCGTTGATTGTTTTTTATTTTGTATTATTTTTGTTATATAGTACGGTTAGGGATATGTGAAGTTAAAAAATAAAATTGATTTAAAAAAAATAATAATATTGATTTTCATATACAATGTAAATAATTGTTATAAACATGATAAGTTACATTGTTGTAAACATGATAAGTTAGAGAAAAATTATATATATATATATATATATATATATATATATATATATATATATATATATGGAATTTTAAAAAAATCAATGTTATCTTTTCATTATTTTTTATACTCTTTTATCTTTTTTCTAATCAATTTTGTTTTAATCAAAAATTTATATTATAAAAAAAAAAAAAAAAAAACTTATATTAAATATAAAGTAAATATAAACACCTACTTTCTTATAATGTATGTATTTAAATCTTAATCGTAAGTATATTTGTTTTTTGCCATTATCAATTGCGGGTATAAAAATCATATTTTTCATGATAATTATACAATATTTTTAAATACATATTGAAATATTATTTCCTATATATAATTATGTAATATCATTACATATAATATGGATATATCATTACATATAATATGGAGTATGTTGATATAATATTTTTTCATTATATTAACAATTGATTTTTTAATATTGATTTTCTTTATTTTCTTTATATTAGAAATAGAGATTTTGAATGCATTCCATATATAGGACAAAAGATAATTATTTTGTAATGATGCTCTAAATTTATTTTAATAGAAATAAATAATAAATAAATAATGTGTTTTTAATAATGTATTTATTAAGTGTTAAGAGAAATTAAGTAATTAGATTTCACTCGATGTTAAATAGATACAAAATTAAAATAAATATGTATTAATTTTATAACATAAATTTGCTACTCAATAATAATTAATCTAAATGACTTCCTGCGAGATGTATAATATTTATTTTTACTAAATATACTTCTCTCGTAATATGGATAAATTTCAAACTTACACTCCAATCGAATGTGAGATAATTTTGTGATATGTATATACGGAATTCTAATTTTAAACATTTTTTCAATACTTCTAAAAACCTTAGTATTCTTATGAGGATAACCTGAAATGGAATCCAAAAGAATGTTAGTGTTCCACATGAACTGTTGAGGGAAGATCTAATTAGGATAAATTTTATGAGAGACACTATGAATTTCAAACGCTGATGATAACAATAATTTGATATGAAACAATTTTCACTAAATCTCTCCTTTACATGCCTTTCTTATTAAATATTGCATGCCTTCTACATACTATGCTTATTGAATTTCGATTATGGTAAAATTTTCATGATTGTAGCTATTAAAGTAAACTTAGAATTCTAGGTGCTTGTGGGGTCTAGACTTTCACCTAGTGAACCATAACTTCATGCGTTAAATCAAACTATCATTGTTTGGATCTCATTATGACCACTTAAAGAAAGATGGAATTCCTTGTCTCGTGGATTTGAAAAGGAAATAATTTTGGATTGATCCTCTTTGATAGGCATCAATATTATTTTCTTCCATCTCTTATTTCAACTCCCTAGTATATCATGATGTGTTTGTTCATGCTCACATGAAACATTTTCTGTTGGAAATTCATGTTTTATTTCAATTTCAATTTTGCAATCAATGCAAAGTTGTTATTCACAATATTTTAAATTTATTTCAAAGTTGATTTTGTGATTCATGCAAAGTTCTTTCTTGCACAAGTTTGAACCTCTGGGTAGTAGAAAAATGGGATCAACTACACGCCTCACTCTTCTCCTCTTGAATTTGTTTGCTTTCAATCTTGAGTTTTCTGATGGATAGTTGATACATCATGGAGATCTCATGGGGAGTCGTTGAGGTTGGTGTTTGGGAAAATAGAGTATCCATAATGGACACCTTTAGTAACCACTCACAGAACTAGATCAAGGATCACATCACCAATAATTTTATGCAGTTAAAAAACCTTCTAAGAGTGAAACAATCCATGGCCCCCAACCAACTTGGCCAATTGAGGCAATTTTATTACCACAAAAGAAATTTTATACATAAGAGATTTTCTCACAATCAACCATCGACAATCACCCTCCATGCTCTTTAAATAGATATCATGGACCAATTAGGTGTTAAGCCAAGGATCAATATTTCTTAGCAACGAGGACAATATGATTTGTCATAGAACTCTATGTTTAGAACATATTATTATTGTTATATTACAATTGAATTAATGCATACTATCAGACACATTAGACCAAGTTGAATTTAACTAACTCCTAAATGTCTAAATATCCTAACATCCTCCCTTCATCACAACTTAGGATAATATTGAAGGACTTACAAAGGTGAAAAAATTAGGGAAGGACATTAGTATTAGATCCTATCCCCACATAATGACAACTTCCTGAACTCCTAACATAAGCCAAAGTTTAGAAAAAAATCTCTTTTGTAAGAGACTGTGAAAATGACTGCAACTTGATCATATTGTTGAACCAATTGTTAATATATATATATATATATATATAAAACCTTTGACATCAATAAAGACACATTGGACCAAGTTGAATTTAAGAACAACTTAGGATAGGATTAAAGGACTTACTAAGGTGACACAATAAGGGAAGGAAGAGGACATTAGATCCTATACCCACACAAATTTCTAGACTCCTAACATAAGTCACAAGTCAAAGTTTTGAAAACTTTGATTTTGTAAGAGACTTTGTGAAAACAACTGCAACTTGGTCATCTTGTTGAACAACTTGTTATTGTTGGTGTTAAATGTCTTACACACACACACACATCCAAGTATATTAAATGGGGGTGCTCATGAAAAAGGCGAAGTCAAAATAAAAAATGAAATGGTGGTTTCAAAACCATGGTTTAGGAAGCCCACAATATTTTCTTATGATATTTACACATAGTATTTGGAAAAGTTGAAAAAAGAGGAATTAATTATTTAATTGATAAATTGATGTGCGTTTTTTTAATTAACATGTCTTTTCATGGTGTTGTGACAATGTATAAAAGGATAAAGTATTATAAGGAAAGTGTGTGTGTGTGTGTGTGTGAAAATGTAATTTGTGGACTGAACGAGTCATCTTAGCATTTTTGTTATAACTTTTTTTTCTAGGATACTTCAAATGATGATATTTTAAGTATTTAAGGAGAGATCAAGGGGAACATCTATTTAAAATTTTATCTTTTCGTTTTCTATACTTTACATATATACACAATGGAAGTTAGGGTTTGTGATTGGTCTTAAAATATGTCTCAAATGATTCATCTTAGGATTTTCGCTATAAGTTGTTTTCAAGGATGTTTCAGATCATGAAATTTGGAGAAAATTGAGAGGAGATTGCAAGGTGTATCTGGTAGTAATTTTAGATTCTAGTTCACTATACTTTCAAAGATGTATCTCATGTACAAGTTAGTGTTTATGAATGGATCTTACTCAATTTTAAATGAGTAAACTTGGAACTTTTAATATAATTTTCTTTTGTGAAGAATCTAACTATATAATTTTGAGCATAGTGATAAAGAAAATCAAGGTATGTCTGGTAAAAATATCATATTTTGGTTCACTATAATTTTGAACATATACCCTATGGAAGTTGGGGCTTATGAATGGTCTTGAAATAAATTTCAAAAGTGTGATCATGACATTTTCATTATAATTCTTCAATTATGAGACTCTTAAAAATATGTAATTTTCATAGATCCGAGGAGACATAATAAAGTGACTTTTGTAAAAAATTTGAAATCAAATATAAAAAATTGGACACATGGCATACTATACAATTTTTCTCTTGGGAAAACATAGAAATTAATAAGTTTTGGGAAAGTTACAACACAAAGGCTATGCTCAAGTTGAAGGTATTGAGTTTGAAGAAACCTTTGCCCTAGTTGCAAGACTAAAAACTATCATAATGTTTTTGGCATTCATGCATTTCAAGAACTTCAAAGTATATCAAATGGATGTCATGTTAGTCTTTCTCAAAGTAACTCTACAAGAAGAAATTTACATTGAACATAAAAGGGTTCATATTATAAAAAAATAAGGATCATGTGTGCAAATTGAAGAAAGCCCTTTACGGGCTAAAACAAGTTCGCAGAGCCTAGTGTTTAGGACTTCAAAATATATCTACAACAACAATGATTCAATAGAGAAGTTGTTGACAATAATATATACATCAATATAGAAGGAGAAAATTAGTTGATTGTTATGGTTTATGTAGATGCTATCATTTTTGGAGACAATATGAAAAAAATGTGCAAAGTGTTTTCATTGGAAATGCAAAAGGAATTTGAGATGTATATGCTTGGTGAGTTGTCATTCTTTCTTGGTTTACATATTTCTCAATTTGGAGAAGGCATATTTATTTCACAAACCAAGTATAACAAGGAGATGCCGAAGAAATTTAGAATCGAGTATGTGCACCAACTAGCACACCCATGGCCACGGTTTGTAAATTGAGTAAAAATGATGAATCTCCAGAAGAAAATAACATTGTACAAGTCAATGATTGGTAACCTACTATATATGACGACATCAATACCATACATTATACAAGTAGTACAATTGGTTGCATTGTTTCAAGCTGCACCAAAATAAAATCATGTGAAAAAAATGAAAATAATATTAAGATATATAAAGGTCACCTTGGACTTCGAGTTGTGGTACTCAAGAGGTGAATATGTTACTGTAACAACAAATATGGATGCAAATTGGGCATGTGGTGTTGATGATAAGAAAAGTACAAGTAGATGAGAATTATTTTTGGAAAAAATTATAGTGTCTTGATTGGGCAAGAAACAACCTTCAATTTCTCTATCCATAGCAATGGTCAAATATATATTAGTAGCATAATGTTGTAGGTTTTAACCTTGTACATAAAGTATCTGCAAATGAATTCTTAAAATAGAAAATAAACAATTGAAAGAGCACAAAACATAAAAAAATATACACAAAGATTTTCCCCTGGATCCCAAAACCAGGACTACCAGATTGATTTTTCGTTATATTCCTTTAAATGTTACAATACATATATACACATGTTGAAACATTCATAAATCCCAATCCATTAACCCTGGATTAGAACATAACCGTAGTTCCCTTGATGAGATCTATAAAATACCATGGACAGAAAACCATCATGCCCAAAACCATGTGCAAAACCCATGCACAAAACAATAGGTAGGTACACCCACCTAATATAGGGTCCAAAAACAATTTCCCGGGGTGCTACCATGAACCCCGTTCAAGGGGGCTACCACCCTCGTGCTGTTCCCGATGCAATGAACAACGGGAGCCATCGCACCCCCCCGGCTCCCCCACGTGCATGCGACTATTAGTGGAAAACATATAACACAAACCCAACAAATGTTACACAAAATTTCTTTGGATGATGCATAAATTAAGATATATTAAAATAGAATATGATCATCTAATCTCAATACTTTTTGATGAAACAAGCAAAATAGACATTTCAAAAAATTATGTTATGCACTCAGAAACAATGCATATTCCAATCAAGTATCACTTCTTGGGAGAACAAGTAGGAGATAAAAATGTCAAGTTGGATTATATTTACACCAAAGACCATATTACAAATATTTTTACAAAACCTCTTCCTAAAGAGACGTTTGCATATCATAGACACCAACTGGGAGTTATATCCATCTCATCACTAACTACTTAAGGAGAAGTACTAATTCCACAGTAGCATCCATTTTCCATTGATTTCAAAGGGAGACGATTACGGACAGGGGGAGTAGTGCAGCAAGGGGGAGAATTCTTTCTCTTCCTAGTGGATTATGTGTTTTGTTGTAGGATTTCCATCAATGACAAAGGGGGAGATTGTTGAACAAATTGTTGTCATTGATATCAAAAGGCTTATATATATATATATTCGTCAATTTGACCCAACTAGATCTTGACTCCTTTTGTCAGTTTCGCCTTATGGCTCCTCTCATATCCTCATAATCAGAAATTGTTTCTTTGGATTTTCTTGTTTACCCTGCATTAATTTGATTTAATTGCTATAACACAATCATTATAATGTATAAAAATTAACATTTAATGAAATAATAAAATTCTAATTTTAAATTAAATTTTCACATAACAAATACTCTAACTATAAATTATAATAATCACTATTATTAAAATAATTACACAAAAAATAATTACTAAAAAACAAATCACATGAATACAATTCATTAAAAAATAATAAAATTAATCATAAATTAAATAAATTATAATAAAATTATATCAAATATTAAATAATTATAACCTAAATTAAATTAAATTAAATTAAAATAAATAATAAAATAATCCTTATCCACCCTCCCTCAACCCCCTCAACCAACGCTTATGTATGAAGTGGGTGGGCCATTATATACCATCACACTTCAGTAAAACTTAACCCAAACGATTTGAAACCCGTATGTATTCCTGCTTTTGGAATACATTCAGGAATAGGTGGGCCTATTTCACACTCGATGCCATTCGATGATTAGGATGGTGTCGGGCCTAACTTGCCCATGTTTCTTCTTTCTTTAGAGAGACCCAATAGAGGTACTAAACTGTATTTTCATTAAACTGCGAAAAAATCGCTGGCCTAACTTGCCCGTGTTTCTTCTTTCTTCAGAGAGACCCAATAGAGGTATTAAACTAGTATTTTCATTAAACTGCGAAAAAAAACGCTGAAGCAGTGCAGAGAGATCTTGGGTATGGCTTGTTCATCGGTCTTTTGTTTTCACAGTAAATGTCAATCGTTAATTTTGGTCAAAGCACACATGGAAAGGTCAACTGTAAGGGCATCCTTTAGCTTAAGCCGCGAGCTTGTTTGTCTTCGCGGGTCATCGTTGATCTAAGATCAATCGAGACCGCACTTTTTGATCTGCACGAGAATTAACACAAAGTGAGATGATAGGTGGTTGGTAGACACTGTTTAAGATTTTGTCAGTGACGACGAATTTGAACGGTGTCCTAAACATAAACCCCTACAATAGAACGGTGTCCGAAACATAAATCCCCACAATAGAAGACCTTCAGCGTAACGAGTTTAAAAAAGATTTCAAATAAAATTTAACACAGTTATATATATTAACATTCTTTTATATATATATTATTTTATTAATATATATGTATTAAAAATTATAATTATATATAATTTTATTTGAAATTTAAATTTATATATTATATATATGATTGAGATATCATACAAGATTATAATATTGTATAAGTTGTTTAGAAAATGATTTGAAATCTATGTTAAAATAAAAATTTGGAATTTATAATAAAAATTTAAGATATGTATATAGATTTTAGATTTCATTTATATAAATTCATTTTTTATTTTTATTTTTAATGGGTAGGTGAAGAAATTGTGCAGGCTTCAATTTTGCAGGAGAGGAGCATTGAGATTTCATGGTAAGTTTTTTAAAAATACAAATGTTCAATATTTAAAAGGGAAAACCATATTAAACTTATTACACATTTAATATTTTGGATTCTATCTTGCATTTCTGCATTTCACGTTAAATACATCATTTATAATTTAATGTTTTATATAGTGGAAAAATTTTATTGGGTCTTACATAAGGTAAAAGATTGAATTTCATTAATATTGTAGGTGAGATAATATTAGGAGGAGAACATTATGAAAGGTAAGTTTATGGTATAATTTTATTTATTATAATGTTTTATATTTGAGAATTAATTTATATCTTTTCTTTTAATGCATGCGATATTATTTAAAGGATTTTTGATGTGAAGGATTGAGCATAAATTCATTTAAATAATGGATATGTATTAAATGTAGTCAAAATAATTATTATTAATGTAATTTCATTCGGTAAGTTAGGAGAACTAAATGAGAAACGAATTCTTAGAAATATAAAAGAGAATGTAAGGGTTTATTTTAAGGGGCTTTTTGGGCATAGGGTTTTTTTTTGAGCAGATTGAAGGATGGTGGTGCATTGGAGATGAAGACTTATTATTTTTAAAACCATCATTTACTTGCTACAATGGTGTTGTTCATTGTGGTTGAGAGGATTTTTATTTAATAATATATATTTCTTTCTTTTCTTTTGTGCCTTTTTTTATGTGAGGTTTTATTTACTCATTCATTGTGCAGTTTATTTATATACCATGATTATTCAATAATATTGCATGCATTAATTATTTAAATATTTGAATACTTGTTATTTAAAGAATTTTTAAATCATATTTGAGTTTATTGTTACAAAACTCTCACAATACATGTTATTCATGGTTTTTATATGCACATAAATTTAAATACCATAAAACTAGTCCTCATATATTTTTTTTAATTGTTAATTTATTTTTCATTCTTCATTTCTTTATTGCACTGGTAATATGTGGTGATTAGCAATGTCTTGACAAATAAATCAAACAATTTTATTGTTTTGTTGCAGGATGAATAGTTTTATTGTTTTGTTGCAACATGAATAATAATAACACTAGATGCCATATTGTTTCAACTACAACATTTCTATTGAATGCATTTAAACCAAAATTTCTGAACTTTTGTCTTTTCATTTTATTTTAATTTTAATTTTTACGAAGCCTTATGTTTTGTAAGAAATATGATATATTAATTTAAATCTCACTTAGTCATAATGACATCTTATTTTTAATAAGTTTTCACACGTTATATGCCTACCACTTCTATTTCCTAAAAAGCATCATTTGTTTAAAACACTTTTTATTCAATAATTTGGCCTATTTATTTCTATTTATTTGTTTATGTAACAAACCCAATTGATTTCTATTTATTTGTTTATGTAACACACCCAGGCTAAAAGTCCATGTAATAAAATTTAATAAAGGCAAAACTAAGACCACGGTTAAGGGACACTTATTCCCAACTGAACGTTGGACAAGATAACATAGTGGACATCACTTGTTCTGTTTATGGCTAAGGAGAAATTGACAAAGACAATGGCTAAGGCCTTGGAAAGAAAAAAATTATTTTTGGCACATTTATTTATGAAAATAAAGGAAAATATGAGAAAAGGAAGGTCAAAGTCAAAGGTTGCATGTGAGGAGAAAAATGAAGGAAAATAATGGAAAATGAAGAAAATAGAGGCCTCATTAATAAAAAGGCTTTTGAGGATCAATTGGAAAACTTTTGGCTGGTTAACCTTGGTCAATTTAGTTCTGGAGCTCTCTCTCTATTCTCTCTCTCACACTCTTGGACACTTAATTTTTTCTTGGAGAATTCTAGCATTGGATCAAGGAAGGAAAAAAAAGCAAAGGAAGGATAAGTAAAGGAAAGGAAAGCAAATATCAAGCAAGGAAAGGTTGGAACAAACAAGCTTCAACATAAATACTTGTAGGTAATAGTTTGCTTGTATGATTTCCTAGCTGGTTTTGACATGCATGGTATGTGCATGTTGGTATTTTGTTCTTTTGGTGTCGGTGGCATGGTTTTTCCGAGTTTTGACATTGGTTTTCAGCCTTGCCTTTCCATTTCTGGATAGCCATGGTGTGATGGGATTGTTATCGATTTTGAGCTTTGGAATTTCCAGAAGGTTTCAAAATCCATGGTAGAGGTGGTCTTAGGAACACTCCCAAAGGCCTAGGGATCCCTTGACCGGTTTTGGCAGGATACACGGTAAAGCCTGAGGGTGGTGCATCGGTAAGGGCCTTTTGATCTGGTGTGGATTGCGGTAAAGAATAAGGACAAGGAAACATAAAATTCCCCAGGGATAATGATGAGATATAGAGGCATTCCAAGATCGGTTTGGTTTTGTGGTCTCGGGGCCGGTTTAGGTGAGATCACGATATGGTGAGGGTGGAGGTGGTTTAGCCTCTGGATTCCCTTGGTTGTTTTGGATTGGTTTATCCCATGAGATCCTAGATTTATGCTTGGAATATTGTACATGGATGACTAGATGAAAGAAATATTTGGTTCAACTATGTCTATGGGTGGGTGGTACGTGGAAGTCTCAAACCTAGTTGGATCTTGCCTATGCTTAGTGAAAGCTAAGTTCTCTTTATTTTCATTGGTAAATGTACTTGCTATTATGTGGATTTTATGACTATTATATTATGGTTATTTATATGTTTATATGCTGGTTATAAGCATGGATATATGACTAGTTTTAGTCATGGCTCTTTTCATGTTTTTACTTGTAACTGAAAGAATAATGGATGCAAGACCTAATTGATGTTAATACAACTAATGGGAGAGGGTAGTGATCCTTATTGTTAAGTCTCATATGAGTTTTCAGTCCCTTATGCTCGGACTTTCATTCATAACTTGTAGGTTTCATATCTACCAAGTGTTTGACGGAATGTTGGTCCCGATTGGGGATGGTCAGGTCTAGTCCTGTATTTTATGAGTTCTGAAAGTTATATGGATTTTTGGGCAGAGGCTTAGCCCAAGCCCTGAAAACTAGCCTTAAATTCCGTAGACACGGGAACAACACTGGGCAGAAAATGCCACAGTCGCACTGTTCCATGCCTATGGGAGCGACTAGGGGTTTCCAGTCGCATGGAGGGCTTGGAAAGGGAGTGATTGGAGCTCTATATCAGGGAAAAGTAAGTTGGTTCAGGGGATGGACACCTGGAGGGTCCCATGACACCTGAGGGAACTCAATAAGGTTTGTTTGTTGACTCCATTTCCTTAATTTCACCTAGGAGGTTGAGTTTTTTCATAATGGCCCCTCGTTTGATGTTTACCCCCGGGTAAGCTAGTGAAAGTGGGTAGTGAGGGGAGAGGTGTCTTTACAGGTGGTATCAGAGCATGGTTCAAATTTTAGACTAGATGGGTTAAATGCATGTTGTTATGCATGCATTGTCATGGTTAAGGTTGTCATAATGAGGTTATAGTATGAAGGATATGTCATTATGATATTATTGGTATGTTATGATGTTGATGTTTTGGACGAGATAGAGCGGGAGATGCATATCATCAGAGCGCGGTTGCAACGCTAGAATTTGGGGTAAGATCATATCATCATACATGTATTGTATGTTTGTCATTCAGGTCTGTTGGTTAATGATTGTTATAAGCATTAGGGTTGTGTACATGTCTTTCAATCGATGGTTGTTATGGTTACATGTATGATACATGTTAGTTAATTAATGTGATCATATGTACCTGTGTCAGTTAGTCATGAAGGATAATAACTTATTGTTATATGCATTATGGTCGTATGCATGATGGTTATGGTCATTGTACTTAAGATCTTGATGTTATATGTATCATGCTAATCTAGGTTGACCTATGCAGATGGTTAGGGTTATGAAATTAAGCTATGAATTGATATGCTTGTGATATTGTGTCAGGCATAAAATAAATATTGAATTTTATAAGGCCACTAATTTCTTGAAAAAAGAACAACAAACCAAACAGATTTGGAGAAAGAGCAATCCAGGAAAATATTTGGGAGAGACTCTTCCTAGATTTTACAGAGAGGACATCTCGATGGCCCCTAAATTCCTCTTTTCCTGATATTTTTTGAAGTAAATATCTTCCCGTGTCTTAGAATCCAACATAAAATATTGAATTTTGGAAGAGCATTAGGATCCCAAATTTAGCTCCACATGGTATACTTGGGGGGTTTTGGATTTAAAGAGAAAGTCAGAGTATCCCTATTTGAATGAATAAACAAAATATTTCCATCCTAACTTATCCTAAATATGGCTTTGATTGGAGCACATCTTAACAATTTTTTCTTTAGAATTTCCCAAAGGGGCATAATTGTTGTGGGAGATCCCCAATATTCCAATTCATCCATATTCCATCCTCGTCCCATTAGGATATGTTGGCTAGAGTTAATGTTCCTGAAAAGTGCATATATTATCTTAAAGGCTGCAATTCCTCCAAATGAATTAACGACTTGTGATGCATAATTCCATCCTCCCAAATTCTAATAGTTTCACCATTTCCAGGGATCCAATTTAGATGAGAGCATAGTAAGGAAGAGGCTGAAGAGGTAATATTCCAAATAGGAGAGAATTTCTTGATTAGACCAACTTCAGAGGGTTGAAGGTATTTAGATTTGAGGATTTGAGCCCACAATGAATTTGGGCGATTTCAAAGGTTCCAATCCAACTTTGCACCAAAGGCACAATTCAATAATGAAGTATCTATGATACTTAATCCATGGTGGAGTTTGGGAGCACTGACCACATCCCTTTTAATAAGGTGAAATTTCTTTGTGGAAGATTTTCATCCTTCCCATAAAAATTTCCTAAGGAGGCATTCAAGATGTCGGAGGATTAACTTGGTAGCCATAAGAGCAGAGAAATGGAATATGGGGATCGCGGTTATAAATCCTTTCGATAGGACTGATCTTCCAACCAAATTTAGTCAACATGCCCCCATGATTCCATTTTGATTTTTTCCAAGATATTTTTGCATGGCCTTGAAGAAGATTCCTTTAGACTTATTAGTATCCCTAAATATTTGAAAATTGACCAATCCATTAACACTGAATCTCTGATCCTCCTCAATTTTCCTTTGAAAAAGAAGGTTGATATTCCAGGAAAAAATTGGTATTTATCCTCCTTTATTAGACCTCCCGAGGCCTCCAAATTTTTTTCCAATATACTCCTATACATTTTAGCTATTATTATTGAGGATCCTCCCAGGAGGATCATATCATCAGTGAACTAACCAAGATTTAAGCTTTTGATACCTTCTTGAAAGTGTACTCTTAGTAATATACCATCACTTCTTAAAATTCTAGTCTTCTAATCAAAGAGTCTACGATAATAATATACAAGAATGGAGAAAGGGGGCAACCCTGCCTTAGCCCTCTAGTGGCCTTGAAGAAGTAGGAGCCCCTTCCATTAATTAAGGGAGAAATCCAGGGCAAGCCAATGCATAAGGCCACCCATTGTATACATTTTCCATGAAAACCCATATTCTGCATGACTTTGAAGAGGAGGGTATGTTGGACTCTATCAAAATCATTTTCCATGGCTAGTTTGATCACCATTCATTGATCACCTCTCCTCCAACTGGAATCCACCGCTTCTTGGATCATGATGATATTATTGAAGATCTAACTTCCAAGAGCGAATCCTCCTTAGTTATTAGATATGATGCAAGGGAGGAATTTTTTGAGTCTTAAAGTTGGAATTTTAGTAGCGATATTGTAAGAAACATTATAGAGGGATATTGGCCTAAATATGGAAAATGACAAGGGATTCATTTCCTTTGGGATTAAATCTAGGAAGGAATAATTAATGCCACCTACCATACACAATATTTTTATAGAATATACCACCATCCTTGCCAAATATTTGCGAATTAAATCCCAAAAATGATGGTAAAAAAAAGAGAGGAAGCCATCAGAATTGAGAGCCTTGTTCGGGTGAAAGGAGAACATTGCATGGCTTATTTCTTCATATAATGGAGAGACAATGAGTTGGGAATTCATTTATTTCGTTACCAATTACATAATATTTTCTAAGATAAATATTACCCACTCTTCATTGATTTGGTCAGGAGCCTAATATAAGTTGTTGAAGTAAGCTTAGGCCGCATCATGCATGGCTTGGAAGTCATCTATTTTTTGTCCCTACACTTGGATTTTTGAGATATTATTTTTCCTTTCTCCGTTCCTTGCTTGATTATGGAAAAATTTGGTATTCTTGTCTTTGGATTATATCCAAACACTTCTAGATTTTTGTCTCCAAAACTCTTCTTCCTACCTTAGTCTAACATGATAAGACTGGAAGATTTGTAATTATTGTTGTAATGATTCTTTAGATATAAAATCAGATTCCAATTGAGACTAAATGCGATCTACTTTCCTTTCTAGGGAAGCAAGGGAGTCTTGATCTTCAGACTTCCCTTTTTTGAGCCACAACTTGATATATTGATTTAATATATTGATTGTATTCTCCGAAATAGACACATGAATTCCATATACCCATTGATTCCATGAATATGACACCGGGTTCATTGAAAAATTGATGGGACGATGATCCGATCCATACGAGGGCAGGATGAAGGATTGAATTGGAAAATATGTTGAGAGAAATGAGTAAAAAATAAATAACCTATCAATTCTTGCGGCAATATTCCCAGAGCCTATCCTTCTGTTATTCCATGTGTAGCTTCTATAGGGATTAATATATGATATGTGCAATAAGTTGATAAGATATTCCATGGATTCTTGGAAGGGATTGTGAACCAAAGATCCTCCTCTCTTCTCTTTCTGATTGAGGGTGGTATTAAAATCACCTCCTATTATAAAAATATCCCCAAATTCTGAGTCTTTTAAATCCATTAGGGATTTCCAACATTCTTATCTATCTTTAAAGAGGGTATGCATATAAAGATTAATGATTCAACATACCAGGTTTAAATTTAGAATTTGGAAGGTAGTGTCGATCCAGTGCTTTGATTTCCTGGTGTTCTTTAATTTGATTTGATTTGTGTCCTAGAAAGTTCTGAAGCCACAAGACACTCCCCAAGAACTTACTGTCGAAAGAAAAATTTTGTTCCAAATCTTATTCTGTTGGTATGAGAGTTTAGTCTCATCCATTTTAGTCTCCTTGAACATGGCTGCAATTGGTTTCTCCTTTTCTATTAACGATTTTTCCTCTGCCATTCTTTTCTTTTTACCAAAGTCTCTATAATTCAAGGAGGTTATAATAATTATTTACCTTTATGATGTGATGCCCCTTTGGAGGGGCCTGATGTTGCATACTTTTTTCCTTCTTTGTTTCCATGATATGCTAACTGACGAGGAATGGTACTCTGGAATCCCATATCCTTATATTTTTCTATTAGATTGTTTATTTTTTTTGTTATTAGTTTTCCTCCCAGTTCTTCTAAATTTCCTTTCAATTTATTTCTCATTCTCCACCTCTGATTTTGTTGGACATTGGGTTCAACGCTCCCCGTGTGTTTCACGACATGGACTGACCGCTTTTCATGGATCCTAACTCTGGTGATTGTTGAGGAGACTAACGCCTGCGAGTTTTGGTCTAACGACAATCGTGACTCCAAAAAGTGGTATCAGAGTGATAGATATCGAGTTTGAAACTCACCTGACTCGCGTTGGGGGGGAGATTATTGGACATTGGGTTCAACGCTCCCCATGTATTTCGCGACATGGACTAACCACCTCTCGTGGATCCTAACTCTGGTGATTGTAGCGGAGATTAACGCCTGTGAGTTTTGGTCTAACGACAATCATGACTCCAACAAGATTTGTTTCTGGTTACCTCTCCATCTTCATTCAATTTGTTCATGAACACCCATTTATTCCCAATGACATTTTTATCTTTTGGTCATGGAACTAATTCCTAGGTGTTATTCTTCTCGATTTGATCCAATTCTTCATTCATAGCTGCTACCCTGTTGGAAATACTGAGAGGGGGGTGAATCAATATTTCTTTTCAATTGTTAATTTTACCAGTTTGATCACTTATATTTAGAACAAAAAATGAGCAATGATGGAATATATACTTATATTAATTTCTTATTTACAATAATGATATTGGGCTCCAACCTTAGATGAAGACTCCATATTCTAGGCTCCAACCTATATTTTCCAAGCATCGACTTGGACTTCCAAGGCTCCAACCTTGTCAATTTTGAGGCACCAACCTCAAGGGCTCCAACCCTATCTCTGGTACAGGCTCCGACCTAGTTTCTTGAGGACTCCTATCCTCTAGGGCTCCAACCCTATCTTCCAAGGCACCGACCTTGTCTCTATGAGGCTCCCACCTCCTGGGCTCCAACCCGTAACTTCACTTCGTCGAAATATCTTTGGTTATTCTTTACGTCTCCCAAAGTCTTCTTCAACGAGCCCTGATAATCTTCAGCAATGCCTTCACTTAGTCTGCACGTCACCTCATCAATGAAAACCTTAATCTCGTAGAAGGTGTCACCATTTCTCTTCATCATACCCAAACAAAGATCTCCAAATCACCTCATGATGATATCAATGAGTCATCATGCTCTTCAATAATGTCTCCAATATCAACTACTAAAGGGTTTCATCAATAATGATTTCCCAACAGAAAATTTCTCCACAATCTCTTCAAATAGGTGCTCCAAGACACTTTTGAAGGTCAGCACCGATCAGGGATTCAAGTTCTCCAAATTATTCTCAAGGCAACTTGAGAATGTCTTCAATGGAAGCTTCAAAGAAACCTTCTAAGTCAACACCAAAGGTAAGGATGTATGTTCTAAATATGATTCCCAAAACAAGTCCAAAGAGTGTGATACTACTGTAATCTGAGCTTCTTCAAAGCAACAAGTCCGAGTTCCTTTTAAGATGATTGTCCTTAAGTTAACTTCAGAGTTCTCAACAATGCTCCAAGATCTCTGTGCTTGTTGTCTCCTTATTATAGTGTTGTGACAGTTTGGATGTGGTTGTCATATGATGCCACAAACACACACAAAGAAATATTAAGACTTTGGCTTCCACAACAGAAGTAACCCCAACATGAGTTGGTGACAAGAGCTAAGGTAATGGTCCCAAAACTTCCTGCCCATAGGAGAATGCAATCACTATTCTATCCAAGCCTTTCCATCAAGTCTGAGCTTGAACCTTAGCACCGAAAATAATAGCACCGAGCCCAAAAACTTATGACAGTTCAGAGATATGAATCTGTGTTTATTTTCACGTTGTCATAGGGTTACCAATCTGAGCTTCCAAGTAGCTGTCCTTCAGGTCTGTGCTACAATTCCTCCACAGTTTGATAATCCAACCTCCACAAATGAGACAGACTCTGAATATATTTAAGATATATAATAGAATTCTGACTGCAGCTTCAGACAAAGTTCATGCTTACTGGTATGAATTCTTCACAAATCTGAAGACTGTAAAATAGTCCAGGTTCCAAGGCTATGATCCAAGCTTCACAAGACACAGATTAAGTACTGATTCTAGGTTGAAAGATCCCTGCCAATCTGAGATTTATTTTCTGCAGATTTGAGGTTTATCTTTGCAATGTCTAAGCTTCAGTTCACTGTTCCAGCCTCTTTGTAATTCTGGTTCACTGTCATAAGGGTCCAAGCTCCTTATATGCCTCTTAAGGACTTAAACAATGATCTGATCTTAAAAGAATTGCCCAAACATTATTTTCCTATCCTCTTTGTCCTCATTTATGCTTCTGTGCTTATTCTTTGAGATCTTGACTGAATTCCTTGACTGAAATGAGGATCTGTAGTCTATATATATATATATATATATATATATATATATATATATATATATATATATATATATATACATATAGTGTATATATATATATATATATATATATCTTTTGTTGCTTGAACTAAGGGACACATCCCTGTATGGAGGCCGACTTGAAAGACAAGGTGCAGGTCGGCTCACTGTCAAAAATATATATATTTTTAACTTGAAAATTCAATATCTCACAAATTATTTGGAATTTCGGGGCATGTAAGAGCTCATTGGAAAGAGGAAAAAATCCTCTTTGAGATGATCTAGGTCCCATTGAGAAAATATGCCTCTAAGGTGGAAAAATGATTTTTATTTGTTACTGTCCTTAAATTTTATGCATAAAACTTTTGGGACAGCATGAGGAATGTTTGGAACAGTATGGCTTCTCCATTGTTTGGCTTCTTCATCATCATAAGATCATGTAGGATATCCATGTCATCCAATAATGGTGTAGTGATATGTCACAAACCATAGTGCAGCATTTATTAATTTACCATTAGGAGATTTCCAAGTCCTTTATGTCATGTCTTCAATCATTGTCCATGTCATTAAGACCTTCATCAAGTGCCATCACATATTACATCATCAAGTGCCATCATTCATGTAGTTCTTCAATATCAAGGGTAACGACATCATCTAGGTTCTAGGGCTTCTTTATCAAGTGCTTTAGGGTGTCTTCATGGTTAGTTCAAGCATCTAGGACAATACATCTTCTTAGTGGATTGACATCATAATGGCATCATTAATATCTTGACATATTCAATAATGGCATCCTTATCAAACAAGAGGGACTTGTCACCACGAGTAAGGACATCATCATATTATGCATCACAAGAATATTTTATATCCCAATAATTCCATATTAACACCAATTACAACCTTGCTTAACAATCTCCCCCTTTTTCATTGATGGCAATATTCTTGCCCTTCCAACATTCTCTCCCCCTTTGACATCAATGGCAAACAGGGTGCCCAAGTACTCCCCTTGTCACACTGCTTCATGTTGCTCCCCCTTTCATGGTGCTCTTTTTTCTGGCAATGTGGTTCATGATAGATGTGTCTACATTTCTTCATGTGATGAACCAACTCCCCCTGCCTGCATAAACTCCTCTAGCTTCAAGAAAGATTGTTGCCTTGTGATCGGGTGGAATAAGTCAATATTGGAATCATGTTCTTCAAAAGTTGCTCGTGAGAGATGATCTATCAAAGGATGAATGTCCATGGGTGACTCATCAAAGATTTCATAGGGCCCATTCATGGATAGCTTCTGCAAGAATGATCAAGAGATCCCCCTAACTATAGGCGTGGTCTCCTTTTTGGTAGAGTCTTATCATTAAACACTTGGGATATCACATATGCCAAGGATATCTTCATCAAATCAACAACATGTGTTGTTGGTTGAAGTGTCTAAGAGACTTTCAGATCCAATTTGCCTCCTTCTCCATACTTGTGTAATTTCTTCTCTGGCTTTTTTGACATAATGTTATCTTTTTTAGGAACCCAAATCAAGTTACAATCACGAGCCATATGTCCAATTTTATGGAAATTGACGCACTCCATCTTGTTCATGAATGACAGATCATTACTTCTTCTTGCAAAATTGCTTCTAGGAGATTGACGAAGACCATTATATATTTCTTTGTGATATGCCCTACAATATTTTGCCATGTGCCCAAATTTTGTACAAGAGTAGCAATAACCAAGGAATATACTTTGGTACCTGGGAGATGAAGAGTTCCTTGAAGTACTTCTAAAGACTTTTTGCTTTGGAATTCTTTGACGATATTCATTTCCTTTTGTATTTTTGAGATCATCTGTAAATCTCCTTGGAGTAGAGTTTCTTCTAATGTCATCTTGACTCTTGCCTTTGCTGGAATTGGGAGTATCATTTCTTCTTGGCTTCCTTACATCCTTGTTGTTTGAAGCATTATCATTCTTGCTTGAGGGTTCACCTACATAGCCAAGACCTGATTTATCAAGCGGAGATCTTTGATGACTTAGGATGTCATCTAGGGTTTGAGAACTCTTCAATTTCTTATTCAACAAATCAACTTCCTTTTTAAGAGAGACGATTTCTTCTTTCAATTTTTCACAATCTTCATCTTTCATGACTAGTTGCCTCTTCATTTCTTCCACCATCCTTGTTGCTTATTGTGCTTCGTTTTTAAGGGATATGATATTTGATTTCATTATGAAGACTTATTCATCCTCCTTTGCTAGACTTCTCTCCATTTCTTCTTTTATTCTTGTAGCTTCACATGTTTCGGCCTTGAGAAGATTGATGTTTGATTTTAGTTTGAAGATTTCTTCATCCTTTTCTTCTATTTGAGATTCAAGAGAGCATACCTCTTCCTTGTATTGACCAATCTCTACTTCAAGATAGTTCAAGCTCTTAAGTCTTTGTTGAATGTGGCTTGACAAAGTTTCTTCCCTTTTCTTTGCCTTATCCAATTGATTTGTCATAGATATGACTTCTTCATGATGTTTTCGTTTGTTTTGATGAAATTCCTCTTTAAGTTTGGAAAGCTCCCCATCTCTTTATTGTACTTGAAGCTTGCCAAAGTCAACTTCCTTCCTTGTCTTGTCTTGGTTACCATCTTGTGCTTTCTTCTTAAGTTCCTCATTTTCCTTTTTCAAACTGTTAATCTCTTCCATGGAAGCCATAAATTTATTCAGGAGATCTTCTTCAAAGTCTTCTTTGTTCTCTTCATCTTCTAGGTCTTCTTTAGCCTTGTTGTCATCTCTCTTATCTTTAGCTTACTTGATGGATTTTGTACTTATTTCTTGTTTTCCATCATCTTCTTGACTAGAGATCATTTTCAACGCTCCTTTTGAGTGAATATCATGAAGTTTGTCCCATATGACTTTTGCTGATGAATATTTTTCAAAATTGGCCTTCGTAGAATCAGGTAGCTCATTCAAGAATTGTTTCATTGCTCTTGTATTATACTCCTTGGATTATCCTTCCATCGTGCTATTAGTAATCATTTATTTCCAAACTTCAATGCCTTGAGTCTTTAAGAAATTCCTCATTCTTGCCTCCCATATATCAAAGTTTCCATTGAACAATGGGGCCTTTGCAAATTGATTGACTTCAATTTCGATGGATGAGGAAGACATATCTTTAGTAGGATTGGAGACTTTCTTCCTTGAATTTTCCATTTGTGTTCTAACGATCAACCTTCAAGTTGTTAGGCTTTGAGTGAAGGTATTGGCTCTGATACCAATTATTGGAAATACTGATAGGGGGGTGAATCAGTATTTATTTTCAATTGTTAATTTTACCAGTTAGATCACTTATATTTAGAACACAAAAATGAAAAATGATGGAATAGATACTATTATTAATTTATTATTTAAAATAAGTAAAGTACAATAATGATATAGGGCTCCAACCCTAGATGAAGACTCCAATCTTCCAGGCTCCAACCTGTATTGTGCCAAGCACCGACTTGGTCTTTCCAAGGCTCCAACCTTGTTAGTTTGAGGCACCAACCTTTAGGGACCCAACCCTATATTCCAAGGCTCCAACCTTGTTAGTTTGAGGCACCAACCTTTAGGGACCCAACCCTATATTCCAAGGCTCCAACCTTGTCACTTTGAGGCACCAACCTCTAGGTCTCCAACCCTATATCTGGTACAAGCTCCAACTTGGTCTCTTAAGGACTCCTGTCCTCTAGGGCTCCAACCCTATCTTCCAAGGCACCAACCTTGTCTCTTACGAGGCTCCAACCTCTAGGGCTCCAACCCTCAGCTTCAATTTGTCAAAATATCTTTCGTTATTCTTCACGACTCCCAAAGTCTTCTTCAACGAGCCCTATCACAGTTATTATTCATGTCACATCATCAATGACAACCTTGATCTCTTAGAAGGTGTCACCATTGCTCTTCATCGTACCTAAACAAAGATCTCCAAATCACCTCATGATGATATCAACGATTCATCATGCTCTTCAATAATGTATCCAATATCAACTACTGAAGGGTTTCATCAATAATGATTGCCCAACAGAATATTTCTCCACAAGCTCTTAAAATACGTGCTCCAAGACACTTTTGAAGGTCAACACCGATCAAGGATTCAAGTTCTCCAAATTATTCTCAAGGCAACTTGAGAATGTCTTCAATGGAAGCTTTAATGAAACCTTCTAAGTCAACACCAAAGGTAAGGATGTATGTTCTAAATATGATGCCCAAAACAATTCCAAAGAGTGTGATACTACTGTAATCTGAGCTTCTTCAAAGCACCAAGTCTGAGTTCCTTTTAAGATGATTGTCCTTAAGTTAACTTCAGAGTTCTCAACAATGCTCCAAGATCTTTGCGCTTGTTGTCTCCTTATTTTAGTGTTGTGACAATTTCGGTGTGGTTGTCATATGATGCCACAAACACACACAAAGAAATCTTAAGACTTTGGCTTTTCCATCTCAGCTCTTTTTGGGTCAGATCTATATGTAACCCTCATTATTATCTATAATAAAAGTTGAGATTCTTCCTATTTGATGTGTTGATAAATTGCAGTGCTTATGTTTTTATTTTACATGGCAATCTTCTATTGAGTAAATGTTGATTCTACGGCATTAAGTTATTTTCTGCATTTTTAGTTAAAATATCCCATCCGAGATATTACACAGGCTCCAACCTGTATTGTGCCAAGCACCGACTTGGTCTTTCCAAGGCTCCAACCTTGTCAATTTGAGGCACCAACCTCTAGGGCTCCAACCCTATCTCTGGTACAGGCTCCTACCTAGTTTCTTGAGGACTCCAATCCTCTAGGGCTCCAACCCTATCTTCCAAGGCACAACCTTGTCTCTATGAGGCTCCAACCCCTGGCTTCAATTCGTCAAGATATATTTGGTTATACTTCACGACTCCCAATAACATCTGCAACAAGCCTTGTCAATCTCTTAGCCAACATTGCCTTCTCCAAATCACTTCATCAAATAAAACCTTGTCTTCTCAGAAGGTGTCACCGCTACTCTTCATATTACCCAAGCTAGATCTCTAAGTTCACCTCATGATGACCTTCAACGCATCATGGTCTCCAAGGATTTCCACGAATCTTCGAAGTCAGCTCAAGGCCAAAGATGTATACTCTAGGACTGCTCCAACAAATAGCTCCAAGAGGGCTTCAATTATGTGTCATAAGGTCAACCAAGTCTTCAAGAATGCCTCCGATCGGCTTCTAGACAACTCTACAAGGTATGCTCAAGATCAGCTTCAACTGCTCTTCAAGATTTTCCAAGATCAGCTCCAACTGCTCTTCAAGATCTTCTAAGGTATGCTCAAGGATCTACTTCACATGGTGTCTTCAACGGTGCTCCTAAATTATCACTTCACTGTTCTTGGCTCCAATGTTCAACTCCTCATACACATGACAAGTAATCAAAAAACTCCTTTAGGTATGTTCCACAACTGTCTTCAAAGGATGATCGTGCAACAACACTTCAAGGCTGCTAATGCATCACTGTGTTAAGTCTTTCACCAAAAACTCCACACACATATCAAGGTTTTCCACAAATGAGGTAAATCAAATAAAGTCATTATTCTGAGCTTATTCTGCGATCATTGTCATAGGACCGAATTCTGTTGAGGCTTCCTGTTATTGGTCAAAAGGTATGGCAGCACTCTGTTGCTGTCCTAAGTTCTTTGTGACACAGTCTGAGCTCTTTTAGCTGATGTAATTCACCCAAACGCTGTTTATCAATTTAATTTTTAACTTAAACAAGTATTTTTCGTGCTCTTTTTATTCTCAGACAGAAAAGAAAGGAGGCTCTGTGGGTAAGTATAAGACTGTAATCATGGTTTTTAAACTCATGTGGTGATCATTTTTTAAAAAACTTCCTGGATTATCCACAATGCTAGAGAACGAGTGTCGACGTTTCGAATCCCAACGGGGATCCATCATCAGGACTTTCTTGAATGAAGAAATTGAGAAAAAGACTAAGACCATTAATATAGGTAGAAGTAGCTTTCTAGAAAAGAGCCAACCAAAGTTTATAATTATATATATATATTTTTAAATTATTTTTTATATTTATTATAATCCTAATTCAATAAAATTTTATTTTATTTATATTTATATTTTATTTAGACCTTTCTTAAATTAACTAATAATAATTCACCATCAATAATTTTTAATTTTTAGTAAATCTTTTATCATAATAAAGATTTTCTAGGTTTTAAAAATAAAATTAGAACTTAAAATATTTTATTTAGATTTTTAACCTTTTATGAGTTCCTTTTTTAGATTAGTAATTCTTTTATAAATGAACCTTATAGTGTAGATTATTAACCTTAATAAAATAAAATTTTATTGAATTAGGATTATAATAAATATAAAAAATAATTTAAAAAATATATATAATTATAAACTTTGGTCGGCTCTTTTCTAGAAAGCTACTTCTACCTATATTAATGGTCTTAGTCTTTTTCTCAATTTTTTCATTTAAGAAAGTCCTAATGATGGATCCCCGTTGGGATTCGAAACGTCGATACTTGTTCTCTAGCACTGTGGATAATTCGGAAAGTTTTTAAAAAAAGACTGTAATCAATTCTGTGATGTCCAAGTCCTGTGGTGTTCATTTCCTGTAGTTGTCAAATAATGAGTGTAAGCCCCAAAACACTGATCTGATCTTAAAGAATTGCCCAAACAATGTTTTCTTATCCTCTTCGGCCTCCTTTATCCTTCTGTTCTTATTCTCTGAGATTTTGAACGAATTCCTTGCTGGAAAATGAAGTATCATACTCGTATTTATACAGATTTTTGATTGGAATGAAGGGGCATGTCTTTTTGAAGGTAGGCCGACATGAAGGACAAGGATAGGTTGGCTCAGCAATTAAATATATTAATTTTAAACTTAAAAATTCATTTTCTCACAAACCGCTGGGAGTTTCGGGGCAAGTAAGGGCTCATTGGAAAGCTAAAATTATGCTCTAAAGGATGGTGAAGGTCTCACAAAGCAATTCTGCCTCTAAGATGGTGAAACATATTTTTCTTTGTGACTGTCCTTAAATTTTATGCATAAAAAGTTTGGGACAGCATGAGGACTGTTTGGGACTGCGTGGCTTCTTCATTGTTTGTCTTCTGCATTGTTTGGCTTATCAGTTATAGGATCATAGTGTCATCATGATAGTATCCAGCATCCATATCATCATGAAGCTATAGCATTATGTATTCAATAATAGTGCAGTAATATGTCTAGTGTAGCATCATTAGGAAAGTTTTGAGGTAGTCTTCCAGCCATCAAATGAGATCTTCCACATCATCATCTAGTCTTCTAACCTTCATCAAGTGTATGACTTCATCAAGTATCATCCAAGTGTATGAAATCATCATATGTCATCATCAAGTTATCATCCAAGTGTATGACATCATTGGTTAAGATCTAGATCATCAAGTGCATGCAACATTAGATCAAGTACTTAGGGCTTCCTTCATTAGTGGTTTGACTTCTTCGTGACTTGACATCTTCATTGATAGTATCCTAGTCAACCAAGAGTCATGGCATCATCATCTGGAACCAGGCATCTCAAGAATATTGACATCTCGGTCAATGCCACATTGACATCAATGACAACCTTGATTAGCGATTTCATATGGAGAAAGTAGAATTTTAGATCCCACTCAAAATCCAGTGGAGTTAACAATTTTTAGGATTTCGGCATTGTGGGGATTGCAACATTTCCATTAGATTCTGTCATGTACGAGGTTATGGAAGTAACATTTAATCAAGAGCACCCAAGCCCTCTATGTACCTTGATGTTAGGGATATTGATTGTTGAACTCCTCTGCCATGACCATAGTAAAAATGTACCCATCACTCAAACAAAATATTGACCTGACATGTTAAGCTTTTTCTATCTTATTTTAATGCTTAGAGGGTGATACTGATGATGAAGATCTCAATATAGGCAATAATTTTGATGATATGTATGTATTTGCTGTCGCATGATTGTTTTTGGATGCTAGAGGCCATCTAGAGCATGTTTGTTGATGTATTTTTGGTTCAGAGATGGATTGCACTTGGTGCTATTTTGGTTATATACACCCTTACATGCTATTTAAATAAGAACTTTGCATATTTGCGTATAAATGTTTTAGATTCATATCGATGCACATGAATATATATGTTTTTCTTTAAAATTTAAATATTTAATGTGTATTTTGGTCGACTGTTTCTTTGGTTCGGTTTTTTTACCGGTTCTGGTCCGGGTTAGGCTGTCTACTGGTTTGGTTCTGATAACATTGGTTTATACCAGTTCCTCTTTATCCCACATTGCTTCAAGGACACCTTGAACAAAATTTGGAGTATTTGATATGCAGAAGAAAAGTGTGTGTATCGCGTCTTGACAGTTTGGTACTTCAGTCTCTCTTATTGAATGGGAGTGTTTGCATGGTTATTTCTTGGCATGAGCTCTAACCCCCTCATTAGCCATCACCTAGTTTCTTAAGCATTTGATGCTTCATCTAAAATAAAGGAACTCTTGATTGTCCCAACCCCGTTGAGCGAGAAATTGCTACATCCTTAAGGGGTATTGGAAATGCACAAATCAAGCTTGGTCTCGTTGTTGAAGAATGTAACTAGGTTCGCTCTTCATTATTAATACATTTGTCAAAAAGAATTTATTATTATTAAATGACTTATTAAAGCATGTGTTTTATGCTTGGGTCATATTTAGATTAAGGTCCCCATTGTGGACTTCTAGGGTAGTCATTACAGATTTATATTGACCCATTCTGGGCTTTTGAATCATGTAATTAGGTTTTTTATTGTTTGAGACTACTCCATCAAGTCACTCTCTTAAAAGTCACCAAGTCTTCATCAAATCGGCATCATCATCTTCAAGACAAGCCTCAAGAGTATCATCATCAATCAACATCAAGTCGACTTCCTTCAATATGGTCATGTCGGCTTTATATAGTGACAACTATTCATATGTTCATGTCGGCTTATATATGACAGACAAACTACTATATATACCAACCTAATCACTTTGCTCAACATACAATTTCGGACAAGGATTCCAGAGGATAAGTTGTGATATAACTACAGAAGCTCGGATCAGTTGTAGTAAACCTCGCATGCATCACAGAAAAACAAGCTCGGATCATCTCTGAAATAGGTTCAGAAATCACAGGAGTACTCTCGCTGAAATCATAGTAAGTCTCGGTGCAGTCATGATCTTGGTATAATTGTAGTGATAAGGGTGCGGTGCAATCACATGAAAAGGATGCCTTTACCATTCGGAATTATCATAGTGAAGGATCTATCACAGTTTGGTGCTACCACAATAAGAAGGGTCTCACAGGTTAAGTGCCATCACAGTTCGGTGAGAAGGGTGCCATTTCAGTTTGGTGGTATCACATTGACCTTAGTACAATGATAAGGTCTCATAGTGATGATGTCTCGGCACAAACACGGTGACAAGAATTTGGTGCTCACACAGTGATGTGAATCTTAGTATGCTAACACAGTAAAAGGAAGAAGGATGACTTGATGGAGGGAGTCTCTTGTCTAAAGATCTTGGTCGTCTCATCTTGAATCTACTAAAGGAAGAATTTGACCGGGTTTTCCCCAAAGAGTGGAGTTTTTCCTTGGTAGTGTGCATACTTCTTGTGTCTTCTTCTATCTATTGCTTGGCATTAATCTTGATGAAAAGATAAATCGAAAGAATACATAATAATACCGAAACATCACAAGATAATGTCATTAATAAGGGAAATCATTTAACTGCCAAACCTGTGGATTTTCCAACACTCCTGAGCTATGCACCAAAGAAAAATAAATCATTAAAGTGAAAGGTGCACCAGAGGGTTGGAAAAAGTCGGTTGTGGAAAGGGGTAACTCATTGTAATATCCTTGTTTAGGGCAGCCTTGTTTAGGGTGGGCCTTGCCACGTGTCCGGGGTCTGCGTAATGAGGGGTTGTTTAGCCGCCGCCCTCAGATGCTCCGGTGGGCCTTAAGACCCCACACTTAACACCCTGGGATGCCGCCCTCACTAACAGTCCGGGCTTTTAGTGTAGTGGTTGGGCCTTTGTGGTATCAGAGCAGAGGTCTCGAGGTCGAGACTCGCGGAGCATGGTTTGTTGTAATATCCTTGTTTAGGGCAGCCTTGTTTAGGGTGGGCCCTGCCACGTGTCCAGGGTCTGCGTAATGAGGGGTTGTTTAGCCGCTGCCCTCAGATGCTCCGGTGGGCCTTAAGACCCCACCCTTAACACCCTGGGATGCTGCCCTCACTAACAGTCCGGGCTTTTGGTGTAGTGGTTGGGCCTTTGATTGTAATATTCCCAATTAGCGATAGTTAATTGGAAATATTAATTTTGACCGATTTTGCTTTATTATAGTCGGAGCGTGAATAAAGTGAGAAAAATATTAATTAACTCACTTAGGATAAAACACTTTCCTAAAGTCCACATCGAAATTAAGGGAGTGGGGGGCCTAGTGGCCAAGTGGATAGCGCAGGAGAGGGACGCAGACCACGTGGGCAGCGTGGGGCCTACTTCACGCAGATGAGGGAGACAGCATGGGCCAAGGAGCACGTGGAGTTGGTGGGGCCTAGAGAGAGAGAGGCCTAACGTTATAAAAGGGAGGAGAGCCCCCTCATTTGGTCATTCATGTTTATGCATATTGAGATAGTCATTTCGACTTGGAGCACACTGGCTGTTTAGCTTGTCTGCAGCACTGTTCAGTGCATCAGGTGTCTCCATTCGGAGATCCCACCATCAGCCCCGGGAGACTTTGAGTGCTTGCTCGGGTGAGGTAGTTTCATCAGTATTTTGCAGGAGGATCAGAGTTTGCATTCGTGGGAGGAGCAGAGCCATTAGAGATTATGCAGTCTTGAGAGGGAGGACGCAGTCCATCTTGAGGGAGCTCCGGAGTGGCACTATTTTGGAGGATTTTGGCCGGAGGATTGAGCAAGGGACCAACCCTTGCCTATGGAGGCATTTGGCAGAGTGGGAGGCCATATTTTGGAGGATTTCATTCAGCACCAGCGTGGCCCTTGGGAGGATAGCATAGATCCTCAAGGGAGGCATTTTCGGGGGTCGACCATTTTAGAAACGCTCTCTGGGCTTTTCTGGGTATTGTGAGTAGAGGCCGATTCCAGAGTTTCAACTTTTTTTGAGTAGGGGAGCAACCCCAAATACTCATCTTGTTCCAGTAGCATCAGCGGCACGACAGGTTTCCAACAGCTTGGACGCAGAGCAGAAAGCAACCATTCCATTGATATTCTGAGAGTATTCCTACACTTGCCTGGTGCAAGTCGAGGTGCCATCACTCTGATCACCTCTTGTACTCATTTATATTTCTCAGTATAATAAAATGGCTCAGTATTCTCTCTATTTCATATGTATCTGCTTCATGTTCAGTTTTTAGCATTTTGTATCTTGTTGTATGCTTTGTATTGCTATCTATTTCCCTTACGGGATATTACAGTGGTATCAGAGCTCATAGACCTGGCTCAGCCTGTGGGGCGAGTTGTCTATGACACCGAGAGAGAAGCCGTATATCTGCTACAGAGGTAGAAAGTATTGTGACAGAGAGCGTAGGTTGCAAATCACCTATGGAGAGTGTGACTGCGCTCCAGTAGTGGACGCAGAACAGGAGGAACCGATGGCAGATGATAGTGATGCAAAGAAGTTTGGGGAAATGCTCCTCAAGTCAGTACAGGATTTGTCGAGGCAGATTGAGGTGATGGGACAGAGATTCACTGCTGTGGAGGCTAGACAACGTGAAATCCCAAGGGGTTTCCAGATTGGTGAGGGATCAGGCACATTCCACCATTTGCAGGAGCACGATGCCACTCAGCACATGACATCACATGCACCCACACGTTCCACTATGCCCACTTTTCTGGCTGCAGACATAGGGGCAAGAGCACAACAGGAGCTGGAGCCTGGCCACGTGGGTGATTACTTTGCCGAGTATCAGGCATACGGGCAGGAGTTCAGGGATGCTCTTTCATTTCAAGATTTTGTTCAGCTCCAGCGGGACAGCAGACCCCGTGACCATCACAGGGGACATCGACATTATCATGACGGAGACACTCAGCGTACGGTGAGCAGGTTCCACTTGCCTATGTTTGATGGTTCATCAAACAATTCGGCAAAGGCTTGGGTGGAGAAGCTGGACATATACTTCCAGCTCAACCAGATGGCAGAGACGGAGGCCATCAAGGTGGCAACATTGCATTTGGATGGAGAGGCCCAGGATTGGTGGTTCCACGGGATGATTACACTCGAGCATTCGACAGTGACCACATATGCCGAGTTCACCCAGAGGTTGATAGAGAGATTTGATCGGAGGGATCCGAAGGAGCACTTTGTTGAGCTGACGAGGCTCAAACAGACCGAGAGTCCAGATACTTATATCTCAGATTTCCTAAGACTTTCAGTGATGGTGCCAGACCTATCCGCGGCACGGATGATTTACATGTTCATTGAGGGGTTAGCAGAGCCGCTTCAGGGATTGGTCAGATCCACTAGACCAACCACACTCCATGACGTAGTTGGCAGGACCCGGGATTTGCAGGATGCCTTACCCAGGACCAGGACGCCTTACCCCCAGAGACAGGCTTTCCAGCCTAAGGGGAAGGATGTAAGGATTCCGCCTCCAAAGGGGAATCCCGGTAGGGGACAATTGGATGATGATGCCAGGAGGGAGTTGAAGAAGAAGAGGCTGTGTTTAACATGTCAGGAGCCGTGGGCGCTAGGACACAGATGTGCTGCTGGCAAAGCGCACTTTATTAAGGTCTTCTCCGAGAGCAGCGGGGAAGAGGATGAGTATGATGACGTGGAGGCAGGGGGCAACCATGCAGCGCAGGAACATTTTCCACCTCCACCACCAGGAGTAGGAGGTGCAGCCTTTGCACCTACAGGGGGACCCTTGCAGCATTGCGGGGAGTACCCAAGTATCTGACACTGCGTGTCCGAGGGACAGTTAGGGGGCAACGAGTATCAGTACTGGTGGATAGCGAGGCAACCCACAACTTCATCGATGCACAGATGGTAGAGCAGAGAGGCATACAAACAGAGAGCTTCGATGGGTTTTCAGTGTTGGTCCCAGGAGATCAGACGATGCAGTGTGCCAGATATGTTCTAGAGCTGGTAGTGACGATGGGCACCTATACAGTGACTGACCACTTTTTCGTGGCTAACATACCGGATACCAATGTGGTATTGGGTGTACAGTGGTTGATCACTCTAGGGAAGGTCACCATAGATTGGGAGGCCTTGGAGATGGAGTGGGATGATAAGAAGACCGGGAAGCATGAGAAAATACGGGGAATGCACACCTACCCACCCAAGACTGTTTCAGCTCACCGGATGGAGGTAGACTTCCGGAAGGGAGACATAGAGTGGGCAGTAGAGCTGCGTGCATCAGAGGCAGGGACTACTGGGTAGACAGTTCATCCAGAGATACAGACCATCCTTGACAGGTATGCCACGGTGTTTGGGGAGATACCACTAGGTTAGCCACCGGATAGGGGATTTAAGCATACTATCGAGCTAGAGCAGGGCATTCAGGCCGTCATTACCACACCCTATAGGCATCCCAAAGCCTATCGGGACAAGATTGAGCGGGCTATCTGTGGGCTGTTAGCCCTTGGACACATTTGGCCTAGCACCAGTCCTTTTGCTTCTTCGGTAGTGTTGGTGAAGAAGAAGGACGACACATTGCGGATGTGCATTGATTACAGGGCCCTGAACAAGAAAACCATGAAGAACAGGTACCCAATACCACGGATTGACGAGCTGATGTATGAGTTGAGAGGGGCACAGTTCTTCTCAAAGATTGATTTGAGATCCGGGTACCACCAGATTCACGTGAGGGAACAGGACATTCCCAAGGCCGCTTTCAGATGCCATTATGGCCATTTCGAGTTCTTGGTGATGCCTTTCGGGCTAACCAACGCACCGGCCACCTTCCAGTTGTGCATGAACCACATCTTCCGCAGTCACCTGAGGAAGTTTGTGCTGGTCTTCTTTGATGATATATTGATATATAGCAGGACATGGGAGGAGCATCTCTAGCACATAAGAGGCAGTGTTGCGTATTTTGAAGGAGCAGCAGTTTTATGCTAAGCTCTCCAAGTGCGAGTTTGGGTTGACGAAGATGCTATACTTGGGACACATTATAGGGCTGGACGGAGTGAGGGTCCACGAGGAGAAGATTAGGGCCATCAGGGATTGGCCAGAGCCGAGAAACGTGACGGAACTTCGGGGGTTTGTGGGTATCTGCACCTACTACAGGAAGTTCGTCAAGAGTTTCTCTCAGCTTGCTGCACCCCTTACAGACCTGACGAAGAAGGGGGCATTCAGTTGGACAGATACATCGCAGTGGGCCTTTGACAGGCTCAAGGAGGTGATGAGCAACTGTCCAGTACTTGCATTGCCAGATTTCACGCAGCCATTTGTTCTAGAGTGTGATGCATTAGAAGAGGGGATCGACGCAGTATTGATGCAGGGGGGCCACCCGATAGCTTTTGAGAGCCAGAAGCTCCTTCCACATGAGCAGTTATATGCCATATACGATAAGGAGATGCTGGCCATCATGCATGCATTGGCCAAATTCCGGCAGTACCTGGTAGGTAACAGGTTCAGGGTGAGGACTGACTACAACAGCCTCAGGTTCTTCTTAGAGTAGAAGCAGCTACAGGAGAGGCAGCAGAAGTGGGTCAGCAAGATCCAGGCCTACGACTTTGACATTGAGTATGTCAAAGGGAAGAACAACATGGTGGCTGATGCACTTTCACGCAGACCAGCTGCGTTGTCTCTGATGAGTTTGGATGCAGATGGGAGGGCTCGACTTTTGGTGGAGTACTCCAAGGACAGGTTTGCCTGTGAGGTTCTGGATGGACAGGTGACAGATGATAGATACAGGGTAATGGATGAGATCATCTACTACAGGGATAGGAACTTCTTGATTGAGGGCTCTCAGCTCAAGAAGAAGATATTGCAGGCTTCTCATGATTCACCATTGTCTGGCCACCAGGGGTTTACCAAGACCTACAGGGCTATCAAGGAGAGGTTCTCATGGAAGGGCCTCAAGGAGGACATACTCCAGCATGTCAGGGAGTGCGAGGTTTGTCAGCGCAATAAGGGGGAGATGAACCATCCAGCAGGTTTGTTGCAGCCTCTTCCCATTCCAGAGGGGAAGTGGGAGAGTATTTCGATGGACTTCATCACAGGGTTGCCCATGGTGCAGGGCAAGGACTGTATATTCGTCGTCGTTGGTCGACTGATGAAATATGCACATTTTTTTGTCATATCCACACACTATACAACAGCATAGGTGGCAAAGCTGTTCTTCAGGGATATCTTCAGGTTACATGGTCTTCCCAAGACCATTGTCAGTGACAGGGACAGTCGCTTCATGGGCGGATTTTGGCAGGATCTTTTCCGGCTGGTGGGCACTGGGGACAGAGTTGACACCGAGCACCAACTACCACCTACAAACAGATGGGCAGACAGAGATAGTTAACAAGTGGCTGGAGGGCTACTTGTGTAACTATGTCAGTGGGCAGCAGAGAGCATGGATGAAGTGGCTGCACCTAGGGGAGTACTGCTACAACAACACACATCAAATATTGCTACAACAACACACATCACATATTGCTACAACAACACACATCACATGTCTATCGGTATGTCTCCGTTCTATGCACTATATGGTTATCATGCTTTATCTTTTATTGATGTGATGTTTGGTGCCAGCAAGGCTCCAAGAGCCAAGGATTGGATCCAAGAGAGTCAGGATATCCTCCGAGCTCTCAAGGATAACATAGCCACATCACAGAATCAGCAGAAGCTATATGCCGACAGGGGTTGGGTAGAGAGACAGTTTGAGGTAGGGGACTTGGTCTACCTACGTTTGCAGCCATACCGATAGTCGACTCTGAAGCAGAAGAGAGCTGAGAAGCTCAAGCCCCGTTTTTATGGGCCTTGCAGGGTGATACGCAGGGTTGGACAGGTTGCTTATGAGTTGGAGCTGCCCCAAGGCAGCAAGATTCATAACATCTTCCACGTATCGTGCCTGAAGAAGGCATTGGGATAACAGGTGACAGTGAAAGAGGAGCTTCCGCCTACGGATAATGAGGGGCATTTGGTGCTACAGCCGGAGGCCATTATTGATATCAGGGAGAGGCAGTTGCGGAACAGGACAGTTCGGGAATTCTTAGTGAGGTGGAAGAATTTGCCGGATGAGGATGCCACTTGGGAGAGTGAGAAGATCTTGCAGCATCCATCGCTACAGTTGCTTGGGGTCAAGCAACATTTTGCCGGGGGAGACTGTAATATTCCCAATTAGCGATAGCTAATTGGAAATATTAATTCTGACCGATTTTTCTTTATTATAGTCGGAGCGTGAATAAAGTGAGAAAAATATTAATTAACTCACCTAGGATAAAACACTTTCCTAAAGTCCACATTGAAATTAAGGGAGTGTGGGGCCTAGTGGCCAAGTGGATAGCGCAGGAGAGGGACGCAGACCACGTGGGCAGTGTGGGGCCTAGTGGCCAAGTGGATAGCGCAGGAGAGGGACGCAGACCACGTGGGCAGTGTGGGGCCTACTTCACGCAGATGAGGGAAACAGCGTGGGCCAAGGAGCATGTGGAGGTGGTGGGGCCTAGAGAGAGAGAGGCCCAACGTTATAAAAGGGAGGAGATCCCCCTCATTTGGTCATTCAAGTTTATGCATATTGAGCTAGACATTTCGACTTGGAGCACGCTGGCTGTTTAGCTTGTCTGCAACATTGTTCAGTGCATCGGGTGTCTCCGTTCGGAGATCCCACCCTCAGCCCCGGGAGACTTCGAGTTAATGGTTTTGTGTCCCTAATGATGTTGATCTCACTTGATCTTGAGAGGTTTGTTGAGGTGGTATCATAGATGCAACATAGACCCCTTGAGCGATAAATTTACGCCTTTCGAGCACATTCTAGAAGGAGCTTTTCCCCATTATGAGAGTAGATATGACCTTCTGACCTCAATGTTGTCCCTCTAGAGATGAATGTTGGGCCTTGAGCAACTTCTACATGATTCTACACCTCTTGTTGTACCTCCATATGTCAAAGCGTTGAGCTTGAGAGCTTGGGCATTGGACTACTTGATGATGTGCCCAGATGGATCTATGAAGCCCCTAGGTTGGCCTTGACTTTTGATGCTACCTAAGCAGCAAAAACCCACATTCTCCATGTAAAAATGCATGTCACATTTTTTCCTCCCAAAATAATCCTCAAATTTGGACTAACTCTAATGCGGAAGCTTACCTTTTCACATTTACAAACTATATACCAAACCTCATTTTGATATTTGCTTGAACTTTAGTTTAAAACCCAAAATAAAAGAATTATTAATTTGGAATTAATATTCCTTTCTCACAACTATGGTTTAAAATCCAAATAAACCATATAATTGACTTACGGCCCACAACTTCACATTTCATTCAAAATTCGACTTTGGAATAAACCCATATAATTTCGGGCCCACAACTTTACCAACTCACCTTATCGGAAACTTTGGTTAATCTTTAAAACTTACCATTCGACACCCACATATATTTCAACCCGCATATCATAACATTCTTCAAAACATGAACTTTGGTTTAAACTCAAAATGTCATTAATGCAAACCTTTATGAACCATGCCGCAATACTTCATATATTAAATCATATACGGGCCCCACAATGGTTTCAACGTGCCTATCCATAATATTTCAAAGCCTAACTTTATGTTATAAAGTTAACACAATACTTTATAACTTACCCCTTTCCACCAGTCAATAAACTGCGCATATGTCGAGGCTCTATTTTAAAACATATATGGACCACAGTTGTGAATCATACATACCCATCCATTCATCAACGGTCATCGCATCACATCTACCAATCCGACGGCTATCGCGTAACAAGGATTCACACCTTTTAACGTTTCAACGTACCTTTTTCACTGTCCATCGTTCATCAAATCTGACGGTGGACGCTTCATCGTGCTCCAACCCAACGATCCAACGATTATCGCATAACTAAGATGCATAACTTTTAATTTCTCAAACTTATATGAAATGGCCGGTTTTGAATTACCGCCAACGCTACGTGTCGCTGCCTAAATGCTATCACGTTTGTTCAACAAATTACCACTTACCATCCTGGAGCTACGTGAAAACCACTGGTTGGTTTTCCAAAACCGCCTTTACTGTTTCATTTGTTTCCGATTCATGGTTCCACTTTACTCATGGTTTTGCATTCTCTCTTTCACTGGATAACAGTTCTCGGCTTCTCTATGTTGTTTAATGCATCTACCTCTCCACAGACAGTCAGGTCTTCTTCAATGTTCCTTCTCTTCTGGTTTCATTATAACTCCACACAAATAATTCCGCTTCTATAGACCACTGTGCCATTAATTATGGTTTCTTCTTTTGACAGGTTTATTCCGATTCACTACTTATTAAAGGTTGCGTGAAAATTTCTTTGGAGGTTTTCAAAACCACCTCTCCGCTCCTCTTCTATGCGGAATACGAGCTTTGTTCCAGTCTTGATGTGCATTATTGTTCGACCAGATATACTTCTGATACAGTCCAATGTATCCGAATACTGAATTGAAAATTCAGTTCCTCTTCTGACTCCTGAGTCATCGATCCTTTCAGTGATCGATGACTGCAATCTCATACAGTCTTCTCAAATTGTATATGTAACCCTTATTGTGCTTCAGCTCAAGTCATAATATTTCCATTATACCTGTCTCGACATTTACATTGAACTTGTCAATGGTATGCAGAACACCATTTCAAACCTCTATTACAGAGTTTTATCACACCTGTTCATAAACCCTGAGTATTTCTCAAACATAATTCAATCAATCAATGCACACATAATTCAAAAATCAAATTCCTTCATATATACATATGTAATCAAATTACAAAAGACCTCTTGTCTTTGCCTTAGGCCTTCAATCAGCAGCACTATCCAGCGCAAATGAGCTTACACAACCAACATCACATTTGTCCCAAACCTAATCCTACCTCTTCTAAATCATCACACTTTCTTTGCCTTGAGGCTTTACAATTTATACAAAAGATTATGAACCATGTTAGGTTCAGATCCTCCATTATCTCAACAAAATTCCTTATAATCCTCTCAGTCCTAAAATCTATCATTTATCCCTAAAAATCCTTTTAAACTCATAAAATCATGGAACCAATTCCACTTTAGGAATTACAATTAAATTTCAAATCTCTCATTTCCTATGGAATCTAAACTATCCTAATTCCCTCATGTTCTCCCATCATTCGGGAACATTTACAAATCTCTCTCAATATTTAATTAATTCCTATTCTAAATGTCACTCAAAAACATTAATAATTACATAAGAAACCAATCTCCTTTAAAAAAACAAAAGACCCCAATGTCTAATAAAATACAAAGAGTTTTCTGAGCCTAATGCTCCTGCATCAGACATCCAAGGTTAAAAATAATCATGATCTCCTGATCATGTGCTTTTAGTCCTTGTCTTCCTGGATCCCATACTTTGTTCTGTAATTGATCATCTATTTCTGTGTTGTTTGTTGCTTTTCTCCAAGTTTCCACACTTTATGCTGCTTTGCTCCTCTGGCTGTACTTGCACAGCCTGTTATTGTCTTCCTTTTGTTGTTGCTGCTTCTTTTCTTTCTTGCTGATGTCTTCTTTACTTTCATCATTATTCTTCTTATCAGTTCAATTTCTCTGTCCAATAAATCTTCTGATTGTTGATTACCTTCATCTCTTGATTGCTGAATTTTTATTCTTACTGCCGCCCTGTCATCCTTACCCTCTTGTTTTCTGCAATTACTAACTTCTTCCAGATTGTCACTTATGACAATTTCTTTGTCTTCTCCCTTCAACAATTCATTGGACTGATATATAGTATACTCTTTACTGCTATCTTCATCTCTTTTCTTTAGTTTGTTGTTGTTGTCCTCTGACCATGCATCTCCACATTCTGCATTTCCCAATATTGAAATTGAGATTTCTCTTCCTGTATTGAATCCCGATTCTTCAGCATAATTTCCAGCAATTTAATTTCTTTATTCCATGGATTAAATATTTCCACAGAATTTTCTTCCTTCTCTTTTACTTGACTGCCCAACTGTGTCAAATTTTTTCCAGCATCTGCAACAAAACCTGCATTCATAAAACAATTATTAAAATAAAAATTATAAGGCCTCAGTGCCTCTTTTTCCTCTGGCAAAATTTCAGTATGCTGCTCTGAAATTTCCTCTTTTATCAGCACATCAATATGCTGATTCAAACTTCCCAAAGAATTCTCTGAAGAACTCTCTAGACTATTAACAAGTCTTTTTTCCATATCATCTGCTCTCATGATGTCTCTCTGTTCTTGTTCACTGTAGTGAATCCTACCTTCTGCAATCTCCTTGTCATACTTTGAGTTTTCCAACAAATATTCCAGCAATGCAATTTCTTTTTGGCATTCTTTAAGAACTTCATCATCACTTACTATCCCTGCATTTATACACAAATTTTCAGTTTGAAAATTACAAGGTTTAACAGTCTCAACTATTCCTTCACATATCAGTGTTTCAGACTGAATCTCTTTTCCTTCTTTCACAAGAAATTTTTCCTGTGTTGTAACAGCTTCAAGTATAAATGCATTACTGCTTTCCTCATTCAAAAGACATTCTTCATCATTACTTTCTGCTTCAGAGTATTTATCTTCTGAAAGATACTTTCCCATACTTTTGACAACTTCAAAAGATTGCTCATCCTACTCTGCAAAACCTGTAATCACATCACAATTATTAGATTAAAAAATACAAGGCTTTACATCTCCTGTTGATCTGAACTTGCCCAGCAACTCAGGAAATCATCAATAATTCCCTCTTCAGCAAGGTAAACTTCTTGCTGCCTTAAATCTTCACAATGATTCATAAGATCTTTCACAGATCTCCATTCTTCATCTTTTTCAATAACTTCACTCTGTTCTGTTTCACAAATGGAAACTTCCATTTTCAACTCAGCTTCTCTGAGTTTTGCACAGCCCAATTGTACACTCATCCTCTGTTCAAGCTTTCTTAGCTCTTCTGCTAACTGCATATTCATTTGTTGTTCTCTATTTTGTTGTAGCCTCTGCCACTTCACTTTCTTCTTCATGAGCCAACCAATTCTCTGGTTTTCTTCTATCATCATTTTCAATTTATTAAATTGTTCTCTTATCTCAGCTAACTCTTTGTCATATTCCTCATCAGTCAACTGCTTCCTTATGCCATTTGCCTTGGCATCTTCTTTCTCCTTCTTTCTATTGTGGTCTCTTTCAGAACCTTTGCTATCTCTTCTATGACTATCAGTAGTCATCTTCTTCTCCATCTCTATCTTCATGAGTTCCTCACTCATTCATGAGTTGTACTAAAGCCTCTGCAATAACAAGTACTCCTTGTTACAACTTACCTCACCAATCCTTTTCTCTGGATTTGATCTTTTGGCAAACACTGGTTCTCTATCTTTTGGAACCTCTTGAGCATTCCTCTCTGCTCCTAGGCTTCAACTCATCTGCACATTTTAAGAACACAATTGTCCTTTTTATCCAACCTCTGTTGGAATTTTTCAAGGTTCTGCCACATTCTTCTTCCACTTAGAATCCTTTACTGGATTTCTTCATCAGTGCTCTTAAAGCTGTGATCTTCTTTTGCTGAGATTTTCTTCAACCACCTGCTTCAAACCAGAGTTAAAATAACACTCATCAACTCACCTTCAAGATCTCTGTGTGATCTTATTTCACCTCTCATCTGCACTGTACCTATATGTGTTGCAATCCATCAGTTTCAAAATCTGATCCCTTTTTGTTTTCTCCATCACACATGCATTCAATTCAATTAAAAAAAAAACTTGAACCTTCAAAGAGCTGTTTCCTGCTCTGATACCAAAAATGATGCTGCCTAAGCAACAAAAACCCACATTCTCCATGTAAAAATGCATGTCACATTTTTTCCTCCCAAAATAATCCTCAAATTTGGACTAACTCTAATGCAGAAGCTTACCTTTTCACATTTACAAACTATATACCAAAACTCATTTTGATATTTGCTTGAACTTTAGTTTAAAACCCAAAATAAAAGAATTATTAATTTGGAATTAATATTCCTTTCTCACAACTATGGTTTAAAATCCAAATAAACCATATAATTGACTTACGGCCCACAGCTTCACATTTCATTCAAAATTTGACTTTGGAATAAACCCATATAATTTCGGGCCACAACTTCACCAACTCACCTTATCGGAAACTTTGGTTAATCTTTAAAACTTACCATTCGGCACCCACATATATTTCAACCCGCATATCATAACATTCTTCAGAACATGAACTTTGGTTTAAACTCAAAATGTCATTAATGCAAACCTTTATGAACCATGCTGCAATACTTCGTATATTAAATCATATACGGGCCCCACACTGGTTTCAACGTGCCTATCCATAATATTTCAAAGCCTAACTTTATGTTATAAAGTTAACACTATACTTTATAACTTACCCCTTTCCGCCGGTCAATAAACTGTGCATATGTTGAGGCTCTATTGTAAAACATATATGGACCACAACTGTCAATCATACATACCCATCCATTCATCAACGGTCATCGCATCACATCTACCAATCCGACGGCTATCGCGTAACAAGGATTCACACCTTTTAACGTTTCAATGTACCTTTTTCATTGTCCATCGTTCATCAAATCTGACGGCGGACTCTTCATCGCGCTCAAACCCAACGATCCGATGATTATCGCATAACTAAGATGCATAACTTTAATTTCTCAAACTTCTTGAAAATAGGCGGTTTCGTTCCTTAGCTACGTGTCGGCTTTGTGCACGCTATCGCGTTGAACTAAACAAATCTACTTGCAAATCCTGGAAAATTTCGCAAGGAAACCCTTTGGGCCTTGGTTTCCAAAGCATAACTATTTGTTTCATTTGTTTCCGGTTCATGGTTCCACTTTACTCATGGTTCCGCATTCTCTCTTTCATTGGATAACAATTCTCCGCTTCTCTATGTTGTTTAATGCATCTACCTCTCCACAGACAGTCAGGTCTTCTTCAATGTTCCTTCTCTTCTGGTTTCATTATAACTCCACACAAATAATTCCGCTTCTATAGACCACTGTGCCATTAATTATGGTTTCTTCTTTTGACAAGTTTATTCCGATTCACTACTTATTAAAGGCTGCGCGAAAACCCCTTTGGAGGTTTTCAAAACCACCTCTCTGCTCCTCTTCTATGCGGAATACGGGCTTTGTTCCAGTCTTGATCTGCATTATTGTTTGACCAGATATACTTCTGATACAGTCCAATGTATCCGAATACTGAATTGAAAATTCAGTTCCTCTTCTGAGTCATCGATCCTCAGTGATCGATGATTGCAACCTCATACAGTGTTCTCAAATTGTATATGTAACCCTTATTGTGCTTCAGCTCAAGTCATAATATTTCCATTATACCTGTCTCGACATTTACATTGAACTTGTCAATGGTATGCAGAACACCATTTCAAACCCCTATTACAGAGTTTTATCACACCTGTTCATAAACCCTGAGTATTTTTCAAACATAATTCAATCAATCAATGCAAATATAATTCAAAAATCAAATTCCTTCACATATACATATGTAATCAAATTGCAAAAGACCTCTTGTCTCTGGCTTGATCTTCAAATCAATGGCCCTTTTCTCCTACTGCCCGTAGGCTTACCACAACAAACATCTGTTTGTCCAAAACCTAAATCTCTACCTCTACTACTGTTTGCTGTCTATTTTTTCCTTGAGGCTTTACAATTTATACAAAAGATTATGAACCAAGTTAGGTTCAGATTCTCCATTGTCTCAACAAAATTCCTTAAAATCCTTTCAGTCCTAAAATCTATCATTTATCTCTAAAAATCCTTTCAAACTCATAAAATCATGGAACCAATTCCACTTTAGGAATTACAATTAAATTTCAAATCTCTCATTTCCTATGGAATCTAAACTATCCTAATTCCCTCATGTTATCCCATCATTCGGGAACATTTACAAATCTCTCTCAAAATTTAATTAATTCCTATTCTAAATGTCACTCAAAAACGTTAAGAATTACATAAGAAACCAATCTCCTTTAAAAAAACAAAAGACCCCAATGTCTAATAAAATACATAGAATTTTCTGAGCCTAATGCTCCTGCATCAACTTTGTTTGATGGATGATGCCTTGTTCCAGAGCCTAGAAGAGGGTGGCTGTCACTGAGTTGACTTGGGAGGTCTAGCACATTCTTTGTTGGTGCCAACAGTTGGATGGTGCCACGTTACTCCTACATGTCTTGGAAGGATGACATGGGTCTCTTTTTGGATGATGTCATTTTGGAGGTTCCTTTTGGAGATGTACATTGAGGATTTATTGAGTGAGGAGCACCCTTGGACCATTTCATTACTTGCTTGATGCATTATTGACCATCGTTGGATGATGGTGTCATGGTGGAAAGCATTTATTCCCACATGTGTGGGTTATTTTTTGCATTTTATCATGTTTTAAAGCTATCTCAAGGTCGGCTTGTGACCTTTGACCTAGTTGAATGCATAAGTTAACCCTTTTTAGGGCCTTGCTTTTAAAATTATGAAAAAGAGACTTGGTTACCTTCATATAAATGGAGTCACTTTTCATTTTCATCATCATCATTCATCACACTTCTCTCTCTTAAGAAATGCGCACTAGCTATGGGTTTCTTTCTACTTGGATGCAATGTGATTTTATGGATCGAATTGTCTTTTGAAGGGAAATTTTGCACAAGGAGACTTCTTTGGGATTGATTGAAGAGATTCTTGTGGAATGGTTTAATTTTCTTGTTGATTTTCTTCCATTTTGCATGCTATATTATGTGGATTAGGGTTTCTGTGTGCCATGTTAAAAATTGCTGTATTTTTCTTGAAATCTTAATGCTTCAGTTCATGGTATGTAAAATTTGTTTCCTTGAATCCTTTAAGAGATCTTTGATATATGCATCTATTGAACTTAAAATATCCTATTTAAAGAAGTCACTAGGGTTGCTAGGTAGGGATAACCTTTCTCTCTTTCTCTTCATCAAGGCCCTTTTCATAGATTTTTCTCTAAATGGCTCCATTGCCCAATTATATCAAGGCACTAGTCTAGTATGTGTTGATCCAACCTTGTCTTCTATATTTTTATTTTTCTTGGTGGCTAGGGTTAGTGTTAAGTTAAATTTGCATTTTTAGCAATTTAATATTTGTGTTATTGCCCTATCAAAGGGATTGCTTTTAATAAACTTGAATTAGACAAAATATAGCATCACTTGTATGTTAAAATCCTAAAGTAGGGCCGGTCTCATCATCTTTATTGCTGATTGTTTCAAGCATAAAACTACGTTGTTTGCTCTCAACCTAGTTTACCATTTAGATATACTTGTTCCTTTGTTGATCCATCATTGTCAAGCTTTCTTTTAGAGCTTCTATATGCCATAGTGTGCCCTAAATATGCATGCCTTACAAACCCTAACTTATAGCATCTCTCTTCTGAATTACATAGGTCTTGAGAAAGTGTACTTGAACATTGGTAAATCTAATCCTAGCCTTTCTAGGCTCGGTACATTTCCTCCAATTATTAGACTTTGCATCATCACTAAGCCTTTTTTTGTTGAATATCCTTAGCTGATATTTATAGACAAACCTCCCTTGTCGGATTTAATTCAACTCTAAATAGCTGGAGAGAAGCCATTCAGGTGACAATTGTAGCCATCTCTTGTTGCCACAAGACCTAGATTTTATAGTGGGGCTTTGCATTAGGCCTGCTAGATTTTGCAGTAACAAGCACTAAAGTTCGAAAGGTTTATAAACTTTAAATAGATACAAATTAGGTGGATTGGAAGTGGAACTGGGCTGGTTTGGTTGGCTCAACCCTTCCAACATGATATCGGGCCAAAACTGGACTAGTGGCCAGTTCGGCTAACTCCTAGTGTGAACTAGTCTGAACTCTGGACCCATACTGACCCACATTGTGGCAAAAAAAATGCAGAAAAGCATAAGGGGTAAAAAGAACACAAAAGCCACCCTTCCCCTCACCCCCCCCCTGAAAAAAAGAAGGCAAAACCCTAATTGAAAGTAATATATTCACCCTTACATGAGCAAACTTGTCACATTTGGTGTCTAATGGTTTTAACTTTGGATTTACATTGATTTCTGTGTGTGTGTGTGTGTTTAGATGAACAGTTTTAGCAACTGATTTGTTGGCCTATTCCAGTTACACTCCAGTCTTAGCCTTTGTTGGCTCCAGTTCCGGTTCCAACCTTTAAAACAATGGATACTACACTCTACATTGTACAATCCAGCATGAAAATTTAAAAATAAATAAGTAGTTGAGGAATGCTTATTGTATTTGATTGTCTCCATTTGGAGAGGTTAGCATTAGGAAAGCGTTTTCTAGATATCGGATATCTTAAGTATCATTTTTCAATTTTCTAAGAACTCGGACAAGCTATGTTACCCTTGTTTTTGGGACCGAGGAATGATGGGGATGGGGTAATGCATCCATGGGACGGCTAGATTGCACCTCCAAAATTTTCAGGGGATGGTGGAATGGGGAGAACAATTACAATGCTGTGGCTGCTGCTAATGATAATAATAAATATTTAAAGTTTATAAGCTGCCATAAACATTTGTAGTTGTTTGTAAGCATAATTGGCTATACTATATAGTATTATGCACAACCCTTACACTTGCCAGTTCTGGAAAAGCTTGAGCAGTTCAAAAAAAATTGAGGGACATTCCATTATTGCCCCTTAGACATGAGTAAAATGCAGTTTAGCTTTTAGGAAACTTAAGTGCAGCTATTTTCAATTTGCATTAAGGTTTATGAGACAAATAATTGTCTTTATGGCAGCTTTTCTTCCTTGTATTTCTTGTTAATGATGATTATGTTAAAACTTAAAAGGCATTCTCTTCTTAATAGGTTCTGCAGCAGGGAAAATTTTAAGGATGGAAGTTTATCTTAAAGTTTAGAAACCTTGGCGAATCTTACTAGTCCCCAATATGAAAATTGCAAAAATTTTGATGATACTTTTGTAAAAATATTTAGGTTTTAAATTATTTTACATTAATATATATAAAATTTTGGCGATTTTTAGGGTGAAATAAATTTATATTATAAAATTTGGGCGAATCAATTTTCAAAAAAATGGAAATTGGCGAATCTTTTTTTTGGAAAAAGCATGGAAAATTAGCCCACCTGCGAATATTAGCCCCTAAACTTTTCCCTGTTATGCAGATTGTTACACCTGTGTTGAAATCCATCACAAATCACTTTGGTTCTTTAAAAAGATTAGATTCATATGGTTCTTTAAAAAGATTAGATTCATATTTCAGATTAAGAATGTGATTGAATAGGAATTTATTCAAACATTTGGTATGCAATCTGAGTCGCTACTATCTGATTGTTTTCACAATACTTGAGGTTTGGATGGTGGAAGAACTAGACTTGAATGACTCTTGGAAACCCATGTACAGTATGTAAGAGCTAAGATGACTCCAAAAATGAGAAGAACAGAGCAATAACCAGGAGGATCAGCCTTTTGAAATGTTGCATTCTTAGCTTTTTGACATGGAGGTTTTGCTTGCTGTAATGTTGCTGAAAAGGTAATAGTTAAATCACATGGAAGTTTGGAACCCATATTGAAACCTTTCATACAAAACCCATGCTTTGAGCTGCAACTTGTACAGAAGATTTAGATTCAGTTTAATACAAAAAATATGGATGGAAATAGTAATTATATTGTCCAATCATCAGTATCCATTATCGAAACTGAAGATACATGCAAAGAATATCCCTGAAATTTGTCTGGAATGTCCCTGAAATCTACCTGGATTGTCTTGTGGATGGCGAGCAAGTTACGGAGTTCCCAGTACAGTTTCCAGCAATTTGGGGATGTTTCCTAAGGTTCCTCAAGCCCCCAAAATGCTGAAATGGTGGGTACAGGGTTTTTTTATGGGGGCAGGTCCCCGTGCAACATAGCCGACTGAGTGACATTTATACCTGTCTATTATCATTTATTGGGACTGTATTTTTTTCCAATGAAAAAATATCATAAACTTTTCCATTATATAAAGATAAAGTTTGCAGAACATAAGCTCTTCATGGCAAAGGGAGAAGTATGAACTGATAATCATAAGAGAAGATTCAGCCGAAACCAAAAAGTTCTATACATTGTCATTGACACACATATCTTCCATTTTTACTGCAAGTTACTCTCACCATTGACATTTTCCTGGCTGAGGTTGAAAAAAGGAGTAATCAGACATTTATCAGTTCTGTATTCAATATTGTCAAAGCATCATCAAGCATAATTCAAACTAAACCAAGCATTTGATTTCCCCATGTTATTAGTTATAATTTCTAACTTCTTGTAATATGCATTAATTCTGGTTTCAAAGAGGTACACTTGGAAATAAAAGATTCTAGTATCACTAGTAACTAATTTCATTCTGGTTTCAAAGAAGTCTACTCAGAAATAAAAGATATTGTTGAGTTTTCATGATCTTCTAGTCTGATAATTACTTTGAATGATTTCTTAATTATTTTTTCTTGTGTCACATTCATCATTAAGCAATTATACATAGAAAATCTCAACTGTAAAACAATAATGACAGTAGAATAATGAAGAGACAGCCAAACACGAGACAAATTTTTACCCTGGGAAAACCCTAACTATGGAAAAACCCAACAATCTTTTCTTAGGAGAAATTATTCAATTAATCAAAAGTACATTCTGAGATTTATAAGATAACCTGGAAATTCCAAGGGTTTAACCAACCCTTCTTCCATGAACAGCATACTTCCAAGGTCATGGCCCTTCTTCTGTCTGCGGCCGTCTCTTAACTTCATGCCTTTGGTCCTGAGGCCTCCTGTAACAGCATTTTAGGGCTTCGACCCTCATACCCAAAACGGAGGCTCCCGGCCTCCTCTAGGGCTTTGACCCTCTCAGAAAAGATACACAAACAGCAGATCTATACAAACAGATAACTTCGTCCTTCAAATTCTGCCTCAGATGGTCTCCTTTGTCACACATGTGAACAGATAGATGGTGATCTGAAATTATTGAAGATGATGGCTCAAATGAGAAGGGCTAATGCCCATAGGCTGGCCCGAATTGCCTTTTTGGAGGCAAATTAAATTTAAATTTATCTCTTAAAGCAGACTTGAAAAATTTTGAATTTCAGCTTTTCATTTTGATTTTGTGGGCTAATGTAGCTGGGGAATATCTCCTGCAGCTACCCAAAAATTCAACAGATATTAGCATCACTAGTGACTAATTTCACTCTGAATAAAAGAGAACCTCATGTAGAAAATTGATTTCCTGCATTTATTCATTTTAGCTCCTTCATGTACTTTTCCATGTTATTTTGCAAGTATTATGATTTTAATAACACAATTGGATTAACAGGTCTGGTGGCCAAGTTTGACAAGAATTTTCTTTTCTCAGGATTGTGAACGCAGGTTTATGGCAAAATTATTTCATCACAGATCAGAGGAAACACCACCGTCCTTAAGCAAGCAGTCTAAAGCGTAACTAGAGTAGTTGGTGCTAATACGAATCAGCAAGCCTGTTGAGCTTCTTTATTTGTATTGGAAAAATCGATATGATGCTCGAGCATAGTTGGAGAGGATGGAAGTAAACTTTGGGCATCCATTATGTCCATAATCATTAATGTACAGAGATGGTGTCCTTGTACAAGATGATATCATTTTGCTCATTTTTCAATTACAGGTTGGCTATTCAATCGATTCATTTGTTTCAGACTTGAATCAATTCATCAGTTTCTGGCTAATTTAGCTGCGAATTATCATTGTTTATGTCATATGCTTATTATTTAAGTGCTGCTTTACCGATGTATACCATGTAACTAATTCCAGTTTTCACTCAGTGTTATTCTTATTACAATAACTTCAGTCTCTGGAGTCTGGAGTAAGTTTTCCATTAAGAAGCTGTTTACTCAATTTTTGAGTGTATTGCTGACAACTTCCATTCCACATAATCAGATGACATAAATGTATGATTATGCTACTTAATGCATCCAAGTTGTAGAGGTGAAGTAAAAGTAAAACTGAATCAGTTTTTTGAATGGTCAGGTCAGACGCTCTTATGGTAGAGATGGGAAGAGAAATTTTTGATCTCAAATAATCTTAAAAAAAGTGACCAGACAGCAGTGGTGACATGTACATAAGCAATTAGTGTTAAATTTTACTAACCTCAGCTACTGGCTAATTATTCTCTAGCAAATACTTTGCTGTAATTTTTTTTTTATTGCAGATCTACTGAATAAAAGCACTTCTGGAATTTTAACACGTAATTAAAAAGATAACGATGGAAGCAAAATAATGACATCGATCTCATACCCATATACACATAAATTTCTTCCCTTCAAATCTTCTGTTTCATTAATGTAACCTTTAACATACAAGGGCTCCCTTCCTCGGAAAATGACCCTGACCCTCTGAGGAAAAATACAAACAACAAAACCTAGAGATTAGTTGATCAAGCCCTCCAAAACCTGTCCTTTGATCTTGCTGGCTGCTCTGAATCCTTCTCCCTTACTGCCCCTGCTTCTTCTTCCTTGGACTTTGCACACTTGGATGAATGTCCTTCTCCACCCAATCACTGAGATCCCACTATTTCACTATATTGTGCTCACTTGATGTATCTTCTCCTTTAGCCTAGTGTTCTTTTTATACGTTTCAGTTATTGATCGAATATACAACCCTAATCTCCAAAGCGGTTGATGGTTGAGATTATATCTCAACTTCACTTGAGATCAAGAGTTTAGATTAATTTAATTCACTAATGCAAATAACTTTTACATTTCATTAGATTAACTAGTTTTTTCATATAAAAATCAACTACTTTAATAATTCCTTTAATTACAGTGATTGCTAAGGTTAAGGGTCTTTTGGGACAAATTCCACATGTCTAGATAGCTAGACCTATGCAGAAGTACCTGTCTGATGTTGCTATCATTAACACTCCCTCTTAGTGAGAAAGATAATTTGGGAAGAATTACATTGGCTTACCCTCCAATCTTGGCACAATACTCCATGCATTGTACTTCACCTTGGATTTCCTCCAAGCTTCCTGGTCTAATGCCTCTTCAATGACACTACTCATTAGTGCCGTGTTGTTCAGAAACTTCTTCGGAGGATTTCTCTCCCTGAATTTTCTCCTAAGAGCCTCCACATGCTCATGAGCATCCCTCAATGTTTTCTCAAACCACATGGGTCTGCTAATAGCGCTGGAAGGAGCTATTGACTCCTCCCCACTTGCAGGATGACTCCTTGAATTAGAAGTTGTTGCAAATTGTTCTACCTTCAAAGCTTCTTGTTCCTCATTCTCTGTCACGGTTGGTGGAAACTCATGATACTTTCTAGATGCCAATTTCTCCTCGAAATCAACATATTTGCTCACAATTGTCTTCCTCTGTGTTGGCATGAAGATCCTGTAAGCTTTTGAGGTCTTTGTTGTATCCAACAAATATCCTTTTCTCTCTTGAAAGGATCCGATTTCATCCTTTTCTCTGCAAGCACATGGATGCATATTGGACAACCAAATATTCTCAAGTGTCCTATCTCTAGCTTCACTCCGATGAATGCCTCATCTAGAGTCTTGTTCTCCAATATTATGTGATGAATTCTAATCTGCACACACCTTGTAATGGTACAAACCTTTTCTCGAAGAAAGATAAGTAAATCTTGGTCATGTAGCATAGCCTTGGCAGAACCGATGATGGAATGATTCTCTCTCTGCAACCCCATTTTGTTGAGGGTTGAATGAGACTGTCATCTCCCTCTTAATCCCCACCTTATAGAAATCCTTAAAGTCATTAGAAGTGTATTGACCCCCTTTGCCCAACCTCAAGACCTTTATACTCTTTCCTGTCTGTTTCCCCAATCGGGCCTTGAACTCCCAAAGATGAATAAAGACTTGATTGTTGGTCTTCATGAAGAAGATCTAGGTTTTCATGGAATATCCTTTAATGAACATGACATAATATAATGCTCCTTGCACTTATGCCACTGGCATCGATCCACACACATTTGAAAGAATGAGATCTAAGATTCCTTTGGACCTACTCTTGCTACTTGGAAAAGAAGTCTTGGCATTCTTGCCAAGTGCACACCCTCTGCACATGCCATATTGCTTAATATTGAAATCTGAGAGACTAGTGACATTCTCCTTTAGGATCGACAATGCCCTATAGTGCAGGTGTCCCAACCTCTGGTGCCACAACTCACACAAATTGTTACTATCATGTACCAAGCTTGAACATGTTTGTTGTTCAACTTGTATAAGCTGTCCTCTCTAACTTTGATGGCCACCATTATGTTTGGGCTAGTATCCTTTGGATGAATGAACAACTTCCCATTCCTGAACATGAACTCATATCCTTTGTCCTCCGTCATTGAGACTGAGAGCAAGTTCTTCTTCAGTTTTGGTACAAATGCGACATCCTTGGCTTCCATTGTTCCTCTAGACTTGAGTTGGAACTTAATGGGTCCATCTCCTTTCATTGCATACTTGGCATCATCGCCAAGCTCCACATGAACGCTTGAATCTCTCTCTATCAGATTATTAAACCACTTTTGTGCTTTTATCATATGGTGTGATGCACCCATATCCAAGTACGAAACACCCCTGGTGATGGTGCTAGTAGATAGACATGAGACTAATGAGAAGGCCTTCTCAAACTTCACTGCAAACTCATTAAGTTGTTCCTTTGTTGATGTTGCTATCTGCTGCAACTTCCCTTTCCCCTTCTTCTTCTCCGAAAACTATGATGCATAATACTCATTCTTGTGGAAAATGAAGTAATTGAGCTTGTTCAAGTCCTTCTTCCCTTGTTGAGAGGCACCCCCGCCCCCCCCGCCCCCCCCTCATTGTTACCCTTCTCTTTTTCCTTCTTGGCCATATTGACTAGGGCCAAGTTCTCATCTCCATCTCATTGTGTGCTGGCCTTATACTCCTCCTTAGCCTTTTCCTAGATGTAATCATCCCAAATCCTATCAAATTTGGGAAGATTTTTTCATGTTCAAACTCCCTTGACAAATGGTTCCCATGACTTGAGAAATCTATTCAATGTCACTTTCATGAGCTTTATGCCCTCTAGCTTCTCTGTAATTGTTGCAAACTGATCACATGTTTGAGTGATCTTCATGAGATAGTTGATAAAATTATTAGTCTTCAACCTTTGGATGGATTTGAGCTTGTTTTTCAATATCATCTTCCTTTTTATATTATTAGTTTGGAATAGGTCCATTAGAGCTATTCACATTATCAGTCTGGGATAGGTTCACGAGAGCTTTAAACATATCTTTGCTTGACTACTTCTCTTCCAAGTGCGGGATCAAATGATCCTTTATGACATACATGATCAGTCTTTGGGCTCTGATATTATTTTTCTCATGAGCCACCTTGAGTACTGCATTTGTTGGCACATGAACAATCTTTTATGCAAACTCCTAAAGATCATGTTCCTTCAAAAGGAAGGTCATCCACAAGCTAGTAATGTTAGCAACGTTTAACATCTAGAACTCTACCAAGTGTGGGATCAAATGATCCTTTACAACATCCATGATCACTCTCTAGGCTCTAATTCCCTTCTTATTATGAGCCATCTTGATTGTTGCATCTGTCGGTATGGGAACAATCTTTTTTACAAACTCTCAAAGATTATGCTCCTTCAAAAGCAAGGTCACCCTCACCTTATAGGACAATAAGTTAGATGCTCCATCCAACTGGTCTTCAAATATGAGACTAGTTGTTTCCATTACTAGATTTAATGATTTTCGGCCCTGTGCTAAGTCCTAGCATTCACAAGAACAATAATGTTGTTGGTTTATAGATTTGCTAGGATCTCCTTTGGATATGTATTTAGGTGCTTTAAAACATCCACAAAAAATACTTTTTCTACAAAATGCTAGATTGGTGTGGTCTTCTTCTAAAGAATAACCTCCACTTATAATTTCTAGTTGATTTGATCTGCATTGTACGTACTGCTCCTGCGTGGATGGCCTACTATGATCACTTGTTCTATGAGCACGTACTGTTGCAGTCACCCTCCTTCACATGTGTATGAATTGTTGCTAGAATTTCCCCAATTTGTGCCACTTGTATGGTTGGATCCATGCCTTTCTGTATCCCTGTCGTCAACTATATGATTACTGCATTAATGTGTTCCGTACGATCTATGCTAGAGTTATCAGTTATTGTGTATAGTTGTCGGTGATTGTACAACAACTATTATGGCCACATGTTACTTCACATTTTTTATTGTCATTACCTTGGTAAATCCTACACGTGATGCCTACGTCACTACTTGTACCGTTTTCCACTTTGCTATGTTGTCTAACTATTAGACATTTTGGAGTTTTTGGCTGGAATTTGACAATTTTTTTGTGGTCAAATCTTCACCTTTGTTATTTAAACTGGGTTTCTGACTACATATATGAATTCAACACCCTAAAAAATCCTTGGGACCCTCGAATTGTGGAGAGTCCGAAACTCAAACTTGTGATTCCAAGAAATCCATGCTAGATTTTGGGCAACTTTGGCTGGAAAATATGTTGGGAAACCCTCCAAAACGTCTAACAAATAGACTACGCCATTTCCTTTCTCTATTATTTATTTGTTTTGCCATGTATGGTTGCAACTATTGTCAGCGCACTTTTGTGTTTTATGACAACTTCCATACTTTCCTTTCTCGCCCTGTTTTTCCTTTACTTAAGATTAGGTATATTTCTAATCACGATCATAAACAAATTGAAATACACACGACTTCAAGCACTTTGCACAATGAAAATCTACAACAATGAAATCAATAATGTACACAGACGTTTGAGTCCAAAGCTCGATTATTTTATTAGTCCATCAATAAAAGAATCACGGGGGTCCCATTCTAGGCATCATGATCTGTTAGATCTCTAGTACAACACGTATACATAGTATACAACAGATTAGGGCTTGAGATATGCCTCTTCATATCTTCACTTTTCCCAAAGAGGACAAGAACGAAACAAACAACTTACTTGCTAAATATGTCCTTTCACCACCAGCCATTGATACCTGGTTGTCCTTTGCCTCCATTACACATAGAAGTAACTCCTTTAGCTCATCTGCATATCCAACTTCTTATAGCGAGTTTAATCCTTCAAATCATTGCATAATTAGCTCCAAAACCTACAAAAACATAATGACTTAGATCCTTTAGGGTCACTGTATAATCAACCCTTTAACATACTCAACTTCTCACGTAGATTTTCCCTTCAAATCACTGTATACTCAACCCTTAAACAACAACTCCTCATAGTCCCTTAGATCCTTAAAGGTGATTGTACATTCGACCTTCAAACCAATTGATCATTCACTCCTTTGATGAACAAAATTCTAATATTAAGCTCAACATGCCGCTATTTCAACATATCAGACCCCACGCCAACAATCCTACCTTGTCACAACCACAACCAACCTTGTATCACGGAACAACAACTTCTATTCTCACTCTAGGGTACTCGACCCTCCATAAAATACACACACACACACACACACACACACACACACACATATATATATATATAAACCATTTTTGTCTCCTTTAGGGACTCAACCTACCTCAATCAGCTTCGACCTTGTTCCTAGGGTTTGGGAAACCTGCGACCAACCCTAATTAGGCCCTACAGTTGCCTTATTTCCACAAAATAGAACACCCCAAACCCTTTTCTTACTATGGTCCCTTGTTATATTAGAGACAAAACTTGAAGTATCCTTTCTCTTGGCTATGGATGTGTCCTTTAATTAGAAAATGCACAAATTACTCATTTCTTCATCACCAACCAGCGCAACATATCCAGAACATAGACTCGGTCCTCTTAGAAGTAATCTTCTTCCTTGCTGCAATTGTCTCACTAGGATATGCGACTCCTTATTGGGTTAATGTTGTACACAAGATGAGTTGCAATGATGTAGATCTGTTCTCCCATGTGGAAACCCTTTCTCGTGGGTTTCCACAATAATTCAATTCACATAGGATGAGGCACTTGACCTCCTTTAAGGGTTACAATAACATGGCCATTTCTCCTTTATTGGCCTTAGACTGGGCCATAAACCAAGCTCGACCTTGTTTTTTAGCCCTCCAATATCTCGACTACCTTGTTGCTCCTCTAACGTTTAACTCAAACTTCTTAGAACTAGAATATAATCTTCTCTTAAGAGTACTCAGCCTCCATGAGTATAACTCACCCCTCTTAGGGCACTGCTTGCACAAGAGAGGTCACATCTCTATTGCACATAATGAGGCTCTCCTTTGGCTCTACTCTATATATTCTTTCTCTTGGGTCATTTATGAAACCATGAAAACTTGTTTTAGCCTCTCAACCCTTTAAAATAAATAATTAGTTCCTATGGTCCTAAACCCACATCATGTTGAATAATGTAACTAGGTTCGGTCTTCATAATTGTATTTGAGTCATTATGAAATGTACTTATCAAAATAATGAAAAATAAAATACTATTATTATTATTATGAATTATTAAAGCATGGGTTTCATGCTTGGATCATCATGTTTTAAGTCAAAGTCCCCATTGAGGACTTATAGGATTAATACCGAGTCATTAGAGCCATTGCACATTTAATAAGACCCTTCTTGGGATTTTGAATCATGTTAAAAGAAATATTTTTGAGTTAAATATGAATTTTGTCACATCCACACCAATTCGGCTTACAAGAAGGGAATTCGAACCCTAGAAAGGGGTATATATAAGAGTAGTTTGATTCATTTGAGAGACAATCAATCACACAAGTTCAATCTCCAAGAAGAAGAAGTGAACAAGTGTGAATTTGGAGAAGAAGGCAAGGAGTTGCAGGATCAAATTTTCTAGGGTACTTATCTCTCCCACGTGTGGAATATCTGGGCTACTAAAGCTAGATCAAAGTATTGCATCAAGGTCGAAGTTTTGTTGCTACTTCCAAGTTGAGATACTGCTTCAGGTTTAAAGTGTTGCTTCATGTCAGGATCGAAGCACTGCTTCCAAGTCAAAGAGCTGCATTTAGGTTGAAGTTATTGCTGCTACTAGTCGAAGTTTTTGTTGCATCGAAGTGTTGTTGTTGTTGCTGCTACTTTAGGTCGAAGATAGCACTGGAAGGTTGTCATTTGCAGAAGAAGGAAAGACTAACTTGCTGATTGGAGGAAGTTTGTGTCTAGGTCAAGAAGTCTTGGATTGTCTCGTGAAACTATTGAAGGGAGAGATGTTGACTGGGTTTTCCCCCAGAGTGGGTTTTTTACCTAGATGTCTGCCTACATCTGGTGTCCTTGATCTTGATATGATTTTGATAATTTCTTGATGAACTAAAGGAAGAATAACAAGGATAATAAGTAAATAAGAATTACACAAATAATTATGAAGTATAAGTAAATCTTTTTTCCTTTCTGATTTTCTAACATGGTATCAGAACTAAGGTGAAGAAGGAAGAAAAAGGCAGTTTGAAGATCTATTGAAAGAAGTCTAAGGAATCTCAAGAAGTTGAACAAGGGATCATAAACGAAGATCTTATAAAGAAGCTTATTATCTTCAAGACAATGTCTAACACAATAAAGGCAGAGAACACATTAGGAGCATCAAATTACAGGGCATGGAAGAAAATAATTGATCTCATCCTTGAAAAGAACAAAGTCCTAGATTTAGTTAGAGGAAAAATGAAGAAACATACCGAAGGATTTAGTGATGCAGATAAAGTAAAGTTTAGAGAGTCATAAATATTGCCTATGCCACTAATAGTAGAAGGTATAAAGGATAATCTTGTCCCATGCATTTCCAACATAGACTTTGCTCAAGAAATGTATGAAGCCTTATCAAAATTGTTCACCATCAAGAACATTGGTCAAGTTACAAGTATACAAAATGAACTAAGGACCACATAAATGACAAAGAATGACACTGTGCCTTCCTTCCTTGTAAGGATAGTTAGAATTAAAGATGATCTTCAAGACATAAATGAGATTGTACCAGAAAAAGAGATAGTGATTGCTGCAATATTGGGATTGCCACCCACTTGGAGTGCTTTTGCTTAAGGAATCAACAACTGGAGAGAAAATCCTTTATTTAAGGAATTATGGAATGCTTGCAGCGAAGAAGAAATGATAATTTCATTAGTACCAACAATGAAGAAGAGAACGTTTCAAATGCTTACTTCGCTCATCACAAGAAAGGAAACTTCAAGAAATCTAAAGGGTGAAGAAGGAAGACAAACCTGTCCAAGATAGAATGCTACCAATGTCATAAAATGGGTCATTATAAGAATGATCGTTCTGACAATCCGAAGACTAAGAAGAGGAACATGGATCAAGCTAATGTTGCTGAAGAAGGATCTCCAAAGAAGAATAAAACCGAAGAATTATAAATAAGGGATTTGCACTATTAAGTCCCTTGCTCTAAGCTTTAGTTGTTTTCATTTTGTAATTTGATTTCTAGTATTTGTAGGTTTAACATGTTTTGGAAAAAAAAACTAAAAATGTTTTTGTAAGGTTATAGGTATCCCTCGAGATTGAATTAAGAGGGAGCCCTCACCATTTTCCAAAGATAAATATCTTACTCGTATTACCTTTTCATATTTGGTTTTCCTTACTTATCTAGGTTTGTTTGTACTAGATGCTAATTACATTCCTTTTATATTTTTCTTTGTTTAAGAAAGCCAACTAATTTGCCCAAGGATTATGAAGAAGGCCTCACAAGACAAAGCATTGGAATTACAAGGTTTGTTAAGAAACAACAGTATGCCTTAGACTATAAGCTTTTCATGATAAAGGTATATTCATTCTTGTTGGTAATCTATTCTACATTACTAACATTGTTGTGTCTAGCTCTCTTGAATCATATAGATTCTTGATTGGGTGATTAATCATTAGATAAATCTAGCCTCCTCGTATCTTTGATTATTCTTGTGGAACCTAAAAAAAGTTCTCTATAAAACCCTAGCTTAAGGGTATGTTGATGATAATGTGAGAAACACTAGCCTCCTTAGGGTTATTAGTGAAGTCTAAGAAAATACTATTTTTGATGTTTTGATGATGTCATGTTTGGGTTTTTGGTATGGTTTTAGAAATCCTAATCTTTTAGGGTTGGAAGGTGATGTATGAAATCCCAAACCTTTGATGTTTTTGGTAAATTTGGGTTTGTTGTGTTATGTATTGAAACCCTAGATCTTTAGGTTTTGGTAGGGTTTATGAGCAAGTCCCTTATTTTAGATGATTTCCTAGCAATGAAACCCTAGGTATATGTTTGTCCATCTGATCAAGTTTGTTATATGTGTTTGTGTTATTGGGTTTGCCTATGATACACTTATGCATGATGATGAAATCCTAGATATGTATACGTGTTGACCTAATTGTTGATGGTCATAAATCCTAGTGTTTGTAACTAAGCCCTAGTCAAAGTTTGATATTCTAGGATGATATTGTTTAGCCTTGATGATGAATCGAGGGTTTACCCTAGTAGAAATTGGTCATGTCGTTGAAACCTTAGATTATGTTGTGATTGGTTGTGTTTATTGAAGCTAAATTTCTCATATATGGAGTCTAGGGTTTGCATTAAAATCTTAGTAGAAATCCAACATATGGATTCTGAGGTTGTTGGATGCATTGTTCGAATTGTTTTTAGGGTTTGCAATATGAAAAGTTTGTCATATTTATGAAGGAAATATTGAAGCCCTTGATATAATGAGACTGATATCTTGGTTAAGTTGCTTTAAATATTGACAATGGGATCTAGGATTTGTAACAAATCCCGAGCAAAATAAGTTGAAGTATAGAAGTATGTGTCTCTTATGAACCTAACTATGTTTAGGTATTTGATGTCTAAAGTATAATGTACAATTCTGATATAGTGAACTTCATGCTTCTATATATGTATTTGGTTGTACTTGCTATCTAAGTTGTGCAGGTACATAATCTTCAAGATGTTGAAGATATTTATAAGTAAAGCATGATGAATGAAGTTATATGAATAATGATGATCAAGACGACTTTGAAGCCATTCTCTGATGTTATGGAAAAAAAGTTGATATCCCTAGGTTAAGAGGGAGCCTGGATAGAATAAATCTCCCTAGTTAAAGAGGGATGGAATATTATAGTCATGATGAATACCTTGAATAAGAAATTGGAGAATGTATATTGAGGTGCTGCTAAATGAAGGAAAACAATATTCGATTGTAGAATATCTTGCTGCATGAGAAGGAGGAAAGAAAGTTGCACGTTTGAGAAATCCCTTGTCAAAATTCGTTTGGGAAGCATCTAAGTCCTATTGTAAAAAGATGAGAAGCAACATCAAGAGTTTTGAAGACCCCAGAGGTTTGTGTTTACTTATGAGTATTTGAAAGTTTGTTACTGATTGGGGTTGTGTTTACATAGGTAAATCTCTCATAAGTTTGATAGTATGTCTTACATGCTTGTTACTGATCAATTTTATCAAGAGAGATTTGTTGTTACTGATTTGTTTTATCAGGGAGAATTTGCTACCGATTTGAATAATTTGGAGTGTTGAGGCTTTGTGTGTGAGACACATTTCCTGGGAGGACATCAGGGCACCACTATGTGTTGATGTCTAGATTTCGAAGTAGGGAGGGCGGCGTTGGTCATAGAGCTCTGACCTCAAATACACACCTAGATCCCTAGGTTGATGGTTAACAGGTATGCTTGATGGTACCTAGAGAGGTTGAAAGTTTTAGTCTATCTTAGTTCCACCTAGATAGATTGCCCTGGTCAGGAATCTAGTTCGTGGCACCGTGAGTGCCTAAAGTGTTTGAGGACCTAGATAGATTTCCCTGGTCAGGAATCTAGTCCATGGCATTGCGATGCCTAAACTCTTCATGGTTCATGTGTTTTGAGATCTTCCTTGTACTTGTATATGTCTGTGTCATTATGAATAACTTTCTAGTTAAGAGGGAGCGTTGAAGAATGTAACTAGGTTAAGTCTTCATAATTGTATTTGAGTCATTATGAAATGTACTTATCAAAAGAATGAAAAAGAAAATTATATTATTATTATTATGACTTATTAAAGCATGGGTTTCATGCTTGGGTCATCATGTTTTAAGTCAAAGTCCCCATTGAGGACTTTTAGGATTAATACCAAGTCATTAGAGTCATTGTACATTTAATAAGACCCTTGGGCTTTTGAATCATGTAAAAATAATTATTTGTGAGTCAAATATGAATTTTATCACCTCCACACCAAGTCAGCGTACAAGAAGGGAATTCAAACTCCAGAAAGGCGTATATATAAGAGCAGTTCAATTCGTTTGAGAGACAATCACTCGCACAAGACCGATCTCCAAGAATAAGTAGTGAAAAAGTGTGACGTTGGAGAAGGGGGCAAGGAGTTGCAGGATCAAATTTTCTAGGGTACTTATCTCTCCCACGTGTGGAATTTCTGGGCTACTGAAGCTAGATCGAAGTACTGCATCAAGGTTGAAGTGTTGTTGTTGCTGTTGCTCCTCTAGGTCGAAGATATTGTTGGATGGTTGTCATTGGTAGAAGAGGGAAAGGGCTGAATTGGTGATTGGAGGAAGTCTGTGTCTAGGTCAAGAAGTCTTAGATTGTCTCGTGAAATTATTGAAGGAAGAGTTGTTGACTAGGTTTCCCCTAGAGTGTGGTTTTACCCTAGTTGTCCGCCCACATCTGGTGTCCCTGATCTTTATATTCTTTTGATAATTTCTTGATGAACTAAAGGAAGAACACAACAGATAATAACTAAGCAAGAATTACACAAGTAATTATTAAGTATAAGAAAATTTTTCTTCCTTTGTGATTTTCTAACACATCTTTGAGTCCAAAACCCCACTTTTGGGTAGATTTCCCAACTAACCACTTTTGGTGTGTATCCTTCTCGGAAATACCTTTTGAGCTACCCAAAATATAACACCCTCTTTGTGAGAAGGTATTTCCTTCATGCTTCCAACTCCATGAATTTCCTTGCATGCCCATGATCGTCCTCACATAAGTCATGACATTCCTTGTGTAGTTGTATATGTCCTTGTATGTGCCATGTCTTCTGTGTACTAGGCCCAACTTTATCTTGCATGGTGCATGGCTATCCTCACATGCAACATGAATTTTCCTTGCACCACCATGAATGTTATCACATGGTTCGTGACTATCCTTGGATGGGCTGAAAACTCCTCTATCTCGTAAGAACCTGAAGATTCAAACTTCCATAGGGTAGTTGACAGTCCTTCACAATCTTCCTCTAAAGCTAGACTCCCTCTAAGTCTACACAACCTCCACTTGTTCACTCCACTTCCTGTGCACACTCTAAGCCACGTGCTCTTCAAAGTAGCTCTGATACCATGTTGGTTTTTCCTAATACTTTAGATCAAGTCTATGTCTAATCACAATCATAAACACACATAAATACACAAATTCAAACACTTTGCACAATGGAAATGTACAATAGTGAAATCATTTAAGTACACAAATTTTAGCCCAAAACTCGATTATTTTATTATTCCACCAATAAAAGAATTGTGGGGCTCCCATACTAGGGATCATAACCCATCCGATCACTAGTATAGCTAGTATAACTAGTATATGATAGATTAGGGCTTGAGATCTGCCTCTTTAGATCTTCAATCTGCCCAAAGAGGACAAGAAAAAAACAAACAACTCATTGAAGATGTCCTTTCACCACTAGCCCTTAACACCAAGTTGTCCTTTTCCTCCATTACACAAAGAAGTAACTCCTTTAACTCCTTTTCATACCCAGTGTCTTATAGTGAGTTTAGTCTTTCAAACCACTGCATAATCAAGTCCAAAACTTACAACTACACACAATGACTTAGATCCTTTAAGGTCACTGTATAATAACCCCTTTAACACACTCAACTTCTCACAACAGATTTTCCCTTCAAATCAATGTAAACTCAGCCCTTAAACAACAAAAACTCACAGTCCCTTAGATCCTTCAAGGTGACCACACAATCAACCTTCAAACCAACTGTTCATTCACTCCTTTCATGTACAACTTATAATATTAAGCTCAACAACCCTCTATATCAACATATCAACCCTCACACCAACAATCCCACCTTGTCAAAGCTACAACCATTCCCTCTAGGGTCTCAGCCTCAAAGTATCTGCAATGCTCCTTGAGGGACTCGACCTACCCGAGTTAGCTTCGACCCTGTTCCTAGGGTTGGGGAAACCTGCAAACAACCCTAATTAGGCCTTGTGACTACCTTATTTCCACAAAACAGAACATAACACCCCAAAACATTTTCTTACTACAAACCCTTGTTATATCGTAGACAAAACTCAGAGTAGCATTTATATTGGCTGCAAATGTGTCCTTTAGCTAGAAAATGCACACATTACTCCTTCCTTGATCACCAACCAACTCAACGTATCAATAACAAACTCTGTCCTCTTAGAAGTAATCTTCTTCCTTGCTGTGATTGTTTCACCGGGATCTACAACTCCTCCTTGGGTTAATGTTGTACACAAGATTAGTTGCAATGATGTAGATATGTTCTCCCAGGTGGAAACCCTTTCCCTTGGCTTTCCACAATATTTCCAGTTCACACAGGTTGATGCACTTGACATCCTTCAAGGGTAACAATAGCATGGCCAAATATCCTTTATTGGCCTTGGACTAGCCTCTAAACCAAGCTCGATCTTTCTCTTCAACCTTCCAAGATCTCGACTACCTTACTGCTCCTCTAACCTTTGACTCAACCTTCTCAGAATTGGACTGTTGTCTTCTCCCAAGAGTACTTGGCCTCCATGAGTAGAAATCAACCCTACAAGGGCACTCATTGCACAAGAGAGGTCACATATCTCTTGCACACAATGAGCATCTCCTTCGACTCTTCGCTATTTATTTTTTCTCTTGGGTCATTTAGAAAACCACTAGAACTTAGGGTTTTAACATCTCAACCCTTTAGAATAAATAATTAGTTCTTTTGTTCTTATTGTCGCCTAAGATGTACACACATAAACTTGGGAAGAGTTTCCAACCCCACAAGGTATAGTCTTTATGGTGCAATGCTTAGAGTAGGGGCTTCCACCTATTCCCTACTCACTTCATTTAGGCTCTCTTCTAGGCAAGCTAAGGGGGTAGTCCCTAAAAGATGGAAAACTAAAGAAAAACTTGTTGTAACAAGAAGTTTAGGAGATCTAAAGGCAAGGCAGTCACTTCTCTTAGTAATGTAAATTTAGATTAGATGACAAGTTAGATTATTAGATTGAGCAATGCGAGGAAGATTTAAGATGAAACAATGAGGGACCAATGCCTTAATAAAAATGCTCAATCCAAATTAAAGATACTTGGACAATGATAAATAAATTTTCAAGCTACAACAACACAATTACCAATCAAACAGGGATTGTACTGAGTTCTCACTTTTTAGATGTAGCAAAAAATCATCCGAATTTGAAAAGTGCTGATTTAGAATACTTTTTTTTTTTTGAGCATATTTTTGACATTTTAAATTTTCTTATGCATCAAGTATACATATATATTTTTAAAATTTTAATGATTTTCATGTTGATTTTGAAAAACGTTTATGGAACATCAATCCTTTTTTTTTTGGAAGGGGGGGGTGGGGGGGGGAGGTGGGTGAGGGGGAGGAGGAGGCGGTGCTTACTTTTAATACTTTAAATTTTCTAATGTATTAAGTGTGGATAATTATTTTTAAAATTAAAAAATTTTGTAGTTGTCTTCTTCTTCTTCCTCGAGATATTTATTTTTAAATGTTTCAGGTTTGTGTTTTTTTGTTTTTCTTTTCAATTTTTTTGTAATGAAATCCTCGTTTTTTTGCATAGTTAAAAAATAAATAAATTTTAAGTTAATATTTTCTATATATTTATGTATTGTTAATTAATATTTCAATATACATCAAATAATTGTCACTAAAAAACAATAATTTTAAACATTTGAAAAAAAAATACACATTTTGAGTTTGTTTTTTTGGCTAAAAATGACATGTCAAATAAGTGATTTTTATTATAAAATTTTTATATATATATATATATATATATATATATATATATATATATATATATATATATATATATCTCATTTTCACTTTAATTTTTATGAAAATATTATTTTTTGACATAAAATTCATAAAAAATGTTATATATATATATAACATTTTTTATGAATTTTATGTCAAAAAAATAATATTTACATTTTTTTTTTCAAAAAATAATATTTTCATAAAAATTAAAGTGAAAATGAGATAATACAAATATTAAACATACAAAAATAATAATTGAAGACTTATTCTTCTCATAGAATCTCAAAGTCAAAATATTACAAGTAAAAAATGAATAATTCTCAAAATTGGGCTTGATTTGCAAGCATAACTTAAATTTAATCAACAATAGCATATAATCCATTCTCATAATCTTCTAGTGTTTCATTATTGTCTTATTCCATAGTATTTTATGCTTCAACTTGGTCACTTTCCTCTTCTGATGGATCTTTGATGTTTGCAAATCTCCCAAAGTATCCCTTTTTAATCATTCCATCTTAACAGTGGTTGAAGTTTTTTTGCATTTTTTTTACACGCGATTCATTAAAATCCCCTTTCCTCAAACAAACTTCTTGCATTGTATTTGGTAGAAATTGAATAACATTAATTATTTACTAAATAAAACTGCATTGTAGTGAGTCTTTTTCAATGGTTATGCAATGTCTTCATTTTTGTAGGCAACATGCTACTGTTGTTCCTAATCATCAACTACAAAAGAAATAATTAAGTAAATTAATATAAACAAATAAAAATTAAAAAAAGAAAATATTGAAATTCAATTTTCTATAATAAAAAAAACTTGAACTTTAAAATAATCCAAAACCCAATCTCCTTCATTTAAACATAAATCTATAAGATAGTTAATCAATGCCTGTGGTTTTTGATAAATGTTAACTATCTTTGCTTTTGCATCTTTATCCTCGTGTTAGATTTCTTACAACAACATCATGAACTAATATTTGGATATGACTTTTTCCATCCACTTGATTTAGAAGAATAGACTTATAACTATCATCTTTTGTACAAGATTCAACATGAATGAACTTACAATCACTTATAATTGGTTGATTTGGGCAATCAATAAAGTTTGAATTTTGCCTGTAACATGGAATAGTAAAAGTTCAATTAACTTGTACATAAATATATATTTTTAACATTAATCAAAGTACAATTTTAATGTCTTACCATTTAAGCTACATCCTCAACTGTGCTTTTCTCTTGAAGCTTGATAATGGCATATCAAATTGTGTGTCCAAATGAAATGTCACAAATCTCCAAAGTGGTGATGTTGTGACTTCTTGAAATCCTGTAACCACTTTATTAAAAGCTTGATAACTATAAGGCTCACTATCATATCCAATATTTGGTAAATTGAAACCATGGATAATATTTGCAATAATGAGGGAATATTCCCTTTTAGGTATCATATTTACAGTGTATTCACAATCACCCGGTATTATTTGATATTGGAAGTGTCGAGCACATTCCAAATGTAATGATTAAGATGAGGATCAAGTTCAACATTCTTATGGGGCTGCTTTCTTAGCCTTCCCAACTTAATTTTTTCAATTAATATTTTGAAACTATCTAGTTGTCCATTTGCATCCTTCTTTGATATCTTTAATGAAATACAAATATTTTACATATGAATAAAATGAATGTATAAAGCAACATACCATTTTGAATGCAAGATAATTGTTGTTAGTGTTGTTGTGGAACTTGAATCTGGGTAGTTGTGTATAATTTCATCCCAACTCTCTTTATTCAACATTTTAACTATGTGTTCTTGTATTTTCATATAAACCATATGACTGAATAAATGAAGTAAAAAATGTTAATATAGTGATATGTATAAGGGTTTATACTTTTTAACCTTTTTTTTTAATGTCAATATTCTCCCACATGTAAATATCATCAATCAATTTCCATATCTCCCCAGTTCTAAATGTCAATTGGAAAATTTTATCCATACCTTTGAATAAATATGAATTTACTTTGCCACCTTTTGCATTGATTTTTCCCTTAATTTGATTAACTTTTTTCCATACAAAATTCCTTTCGAAAGCTTAGGGAAACATTTTTCTTATTCCCACCACATTTTTATTCAAATTCACTATGAATAAATATGACCATCTGAATGAAATTCATTGACATCTTATACTCATTATCTATATTATGATCTCATGCCAATTTCTTTTATTTTGTATATGTTAAACCAAAATAAATGATTCATTTCGCTGTTTCGCCCTCATTACATAATATTTGTATTCAAAACATCTTGACCTATCAAATGCCTCTATTGGGAACTTGAATTGGTTCAATAAAAACCACATAATCAACCACATGCATATGGATTGAACCTAATTAATGTTTTCAAATTATGAACATGCAGACGATGTGACTTTCTAATTTGTTTTATAGATTGTCCTTCATTTGGCTTATAGAATTCAGTGACATTAAGTTGAAATGTATGGTCGTCATCAATTAAGCTTCTCTTCATCAACTGATTTCGAATGACTTTTTGTTTTTTTTTAATAATACCATCTTCTAAATCAAACTCGATGTTATGATTTTCGTGTTGTCTTTAGAGCTTTCACAATGATCTTCACTGGTGCCTATGCCTTTTTCAGAATGAACAGCTTTTGATTTCCTCCTATCGGGTAACATATTTTATTCTAAATAAGCAATCTCCTCATCATCAACTGGAAGAGAAACATTCGTGGACTTTCTTCTTTTTTGTCTTTTATAACTTTGCTCCTTTTCAACAACAATTTTAATTTCATTGTCACTAATGACAACATATTCTTCAACTTCAACTTCCACGTCTTCAAAACTAACATGTCTAACTTCACTACATTGACGCACTTTAGCCATTCTTTGCTAATCCCTTTTATGTACTCTTATAGTTTCATGAACTATTGATTTTTTCTTCTTTCTCCTATCTTCTTTTGTCTTTGTGTGGAAACTATTAACCACATTCAAAATATTTGACTCTAGATAATAAATTCTGTCCAACATAATTGAAAGACTCTCAACAAAATCATATCAAACCAAATATAATATGTCAAGATAAATAAGTTATGAAAAATATAATGATACTTACAATAATGCATAACACATAAATATAAATAAGCAAACTTTCAATGTTATTTGCAATGCTAATTATGATTTCTTCACAAATCTTTGTAGAATATTCATCCGTGTCATACTTTATCTTTAAGAGACGATATCTAATCTTCTCACGTGTCTTGGACAATTTTGTAAGAACATAAACAATATCTGTATTCGACACCCAAAATGTCTCGTACTTTTCTCATCACCTCATAAGTTCCACCATTGTAAATCATACCACAATATAGATATATGTGTACACCTTCATCAATTCCCCTATCTTTAACATGCCATGTAAAATGTGTTTTATCTATTTATCATGCCTTATTCCATTATGAAATAATCTTCAATTGATTTGAGGAGCCTGTTGCTTGAATTTTACCATGTTTCTCTGTTTGGTTTCATTCAACAATATTCATAGATGGTCCAATTGCAACTTTAGATGATGTGATTGTTGCTCTTTTTCCAGACATATTCACAAAAAATTTCTTTGATGCCATTTTCCTAATTAAAAAAATAAAATAAATATAAGTTTATATTTTAACACTTAATTTTAAAATTTTAAAATAAAACATTTTAAAAAAACTATTAAAATTTAATTTTAAAAATTTTACAATAATAAAAAAAAAACAATAAAAAATGTTAACTTAAAGAAATAAAATAAAAATTTAAAAATTGTGTTTGGTGGGCGTGCTTGCAAAAATTTGGCTCCCCACCCCCCTAATAGGTGGGGGACCAATTTTGGAATCACCCCCACGCTTGCCAGGGAACCATAGTGTTGTGGGCACGCTTGCCCACAGAGCACTTGCAACATGTGGGGGGTCACAGTGCCGCGAGTGCTTGATCCACTGGGAACCTAAGGCACTGTGACTCCCTGGCAGGCGAGGGCGCCGTAGTGCCTTGGGTGCCTAGCGGGTCAAGCACCTGCGGCACTGCGGCTCCCTGACATCCGAGGGGGGCGCAGTGCCTTGGGCGCCCAACAGGCCAGGCGCTTGCAAGGTGCCCACGACACTATGGCTGCCTGGCAGACGAGGGGCTACAAGGCCGTAGGCGCGCCCACCCAGGCACATTTTTTAAAATATAAAAAATTCTCTATTTTTTTTAATAAATGTAATTTTTTTTCAAGGAATAGTTCTTTTTTTTCGGCATCTCAGAGGAACCCAACAATCCTCCTTACTCGTAACTAGTAGTAAACCTCTGGGAGTTTACGACCTGTCCTCAGGGGGATTTGAACCTAGGCTTGCCTTGTTTCAACGATTTCATAAATTTCGAATTAATGAATTGAGCTTCCCCCCAAGACGAATAATTTTTGTTTTTTAAATGAAATTTAAAAAAGGAAAAAATAGACATCGAGTTTTCCATTTCAAAGCCTTAAAAATATGATTTATTTTTGTCTCCTAAAAATCCTATAAATATGAGTGTAATATTTTTTTTTTTGTATTTTTTCCTATAAAAATAAAAATAAAGGTGATATTTTTATGTGGAGTTTCCCCTTAAATATGATATTAAAAAAGAAACTTCGAAAAAAAAGAAAATAGTATTTTTTTTTCCACCATAAAAACACACATTTTCCCTAAATTATTCTTTAAATAGTCAAAATAGAAGGAAAATTAACTTTTGAAATGTGAAAATCTCCCATTGAATATCTTCTCAATGACAATGGAGCTTCTCCAGAAACTCGCTCCAAGCTTTTTAACAAATCTTCTAGAAGACTTGATGTGATGTAGGGAATATAAACGATGAAAGGTAATTATTTTTTGTACGTTTAGACTAATTCTAATCTTTCCATTTTCTCCCATCCCACCCACAGGTTTCGAACTTGTGACCTTGCAGACGGAGTGCCTTAAGAGTGCAACCCCATCACCAATTGCTTTACACCACGTGGGCTAACAATGAAAGTTATTATATAGTGAAGATTTGATGATTACTTAAACTCTTATTGAATGTGAGATTAAAATAAAAATTAAGAAACATTAATATATAGTTATTGTTATAGGTTTAAATTAAAAATAAAATAAAATAAAATATAAATTATAAAAATTAACTTAATTACCTAGTTAATGTTAAATAATTTAACTAAAAGTTTTATTTTATTTTCAAAGGAATGCATTAAAATAAAATATAAATCAAAATTAGGGTCAAAATTTTCAAGACAAATTTAGTAGAATGTTTAGAAATAAATTTTAGAGGGAAACATTTCAAACGATTTTTTTGGAGGGAAAAATTTCAGCGTAATTTTTCTGGGGGAAAATTTTGAGGGAAATATTTATTCTCCAAGTAATAAATTTCCATTGCGAGAGAGTGAGTTTGTATCATTCAACATCTTCTGTGAAAAGTCATGGATTCTTCTGATAGTGAAGTTTCTCTGTTTGCAACATCCACATCTTCCTCATGTAATAATTTTATTCATATTGATGAATATAAAAAGAATTATTTCACTATGAATGGCGAGTCAAAATTTTCACTTAGTGCTAATCCTAAGGATTATGAGAGCACCACTGACGAAGGGTGGGATCAAGAATTTCCTATAAATAGAGGGTCGAATTTTCCACTTAGTCCTAATATTAAAAATTATGAGAGCAACACTAACGACGGGAAGGATGAAGAATTTCTTGTAAATATAAAGCCAAAAATTCCACTTAGTCTTAATTGTAAGGATTATGAGAGCACCATTAATGAAGGGGAGGATGAAGAATTTCCAGTAAATAAAGAACCAATTTTTCTACGTAGTCCTAATCCTAAGGATTATGAGAGCACCACTGATGAAGGGCCAAATGAAGAATTTATAGTAAATAGAGAGCCAAATTTTCCACTTAGTCCTAATCCTAAGAATTATGAGAGCACAACTTACAAAGGGGAGGATGAAGAATTTCTAGTAAATAAAGAGCCAAATTTTCCACTTTGTCCAAATCCTAAGGATTATGAGAGCACCACTGACGAAGGGGAGGATAAATAATTTCCAGTAAATAGAGAGTCAAAATTTCCACTTAGTCCTAATCCTAAGGATGATGAGAGCACCACTAACGAAGGTGAGGATGGAGAATTTCCTACAAACTGACTATAAATAAAGAGTCAAATTTTCCACTTAGTCCTAATCCTAAGGATTATGAGAGCACCATTGACAAATGAGAAGATGAAGAATTTCCTCTAAATGATAATTTTAGAGGGACACATGTGGATAATGCATTTTATTTGAGTTAGGATTTCAAAGACACTCATGGTGATGAATTTCCTCCAAGATAGGATTTCAAAAGTAGAGATGAGGATGGTGAAGGATTTCCTCCAAGTAGTGATTTGAAAGGTAGAAACGATGATGATGAAATTCCTGCAAGCGAGGATTTCAAAAGCACATGTGAAGATGGTGAAGAATTTCGTTTGAGTTAGGATTTCAAAAGCACAAATGATGGTAATGAAGAATTTCCTGCAAGTGAGGATGGTAATGAATATTTTCCAAGTAATGATGGTGATAGATTTCCCAACTACGTTCAAAATTATCATAGCGAGGATAATATTCCTTTTAATGACTATGAAAATGCTTATAGAGAGGATAATGAAAGGATGGGAACGTTGCAAGAAAATATTGTATTTAGGAGCAGGAGTAGACCTTTTCATACCAATCTAAGACATTCTAGTTATACAAGGGATAAGACAAAACATCTCACAAGAAGTTCTATCAATGATCTGATTTCAAGTGAATGTTCTCAAAAATATATCTTGAAAAATTTGGATTTCAAGTTTGTATTGGATAAAAGGATGATATATTTTTCAATGAATAAAAACATGAAAAATTCATATTTAGTGGGGTACATGCAATCTACATTGCCAGTTATTATTATCATATTGATAATTTATTGATCTATAGAAAGAATTTCAAAATGTTTCATTCAATTGGTATTTTTCATGTGTCAAGAATCCAACCAAGGTTATAAAAATATTCCACATTTTATTAAGAAGTATGTCATAGACGAGATATTGGGCCATTAACAAATACTACAATGCCATGGATGCGATATTTCTTTTCAAAACATGGAGAGTGTATGCCAAATAAAGACACAATACATATTCCAGATAATATATCAAGACGAGAAATATACAACCTATACAAAGAATATGTAGAAGGTGCTGAAGGAGATGGTAATTTTATTACATATTCATATTTTATGAGGATATGGAGGAATGCATTTGTGTAAAATCCACGTAGATTCAAGCTGCTAATTGTAATATGCTAAAACAATAGACTTGAATCTACTCTACCAATTGCGGAAACCAATTTAAATGACTGTGAAATCATGAAGCATAAAAGAGAAAGAATTCAATCACACATTACACAATTATTTCATGGGTAAAGCCTCAACAAAAAAAAAACATCGCTATTTGTATATTTCGTTAGTCAGAAAATATGAGAAGATTACAATACTTTTCTCCAACTTGAGAAACCTCTTCACTATCTCTATTTGTCTCATTGCTTCTTAGACAACCCTAGGCCAATACTTAACCAATTTTATGCTTGCTTGGATCCCTATTTCCTTGCACTGTTTCCTTGGGTAATTAGCCACTATTAATTAGGGAAATTTCCATCCACAAATATGTAATTCATCTAACGCCTTCCTTTAATTGCATGCACCACCTGTACAATTTAGATAATTATACAATTGATAGTACACTTTACTTGAACTCAAATTTGATCTAGGTGGATATTGGTGGCCACCCACCTATTCCACTTGGGGCCCCACCATTTTATCTTTCAGTTTTTCAGTTTCGGCACAACTTAACTATTTTTGGCAGTTTTTCGGGTCTTGAACTTCCAGAGCCGTTTTGAGGCCCTAAACAAAGTTTTTTGGGAAAATCAAGAGCAACCTAATTCATTTTCTTGACATCAAAATTTGTAGTCCTCTAATAAATATTTCTAACGAGGTATGGTGCACGTCAATTGGAGATCGTATGCCAAAGTTATGTCCCTGGGAAGTTGAAACACCAATTTACCCAAATGGGTCCCATAGTTTTGGCGCTTCATTTCCTAGGGTTAGGGTTTTGGATGTTTAGGATTTTCCATTGTTTCTAAATAATAAATAGGCCCTCGAGCCTCATTATAACTTAGTTCAGAGGCCTATAGCCGCCACATCTCTTCTCAGAGGTAAGCTGCCAACGCCCTAGCTAGTTTATTTCTATTCTGTCTGTAAGAAAATTTCAGTTATTTGATATTAATGAAATGAAGTGTTATTTCCACTACATATTTGTATTTATGGTTACATATGTATTCTATTCATAAATCTGGATTAGTGGTATCAGAGCGGTCTGCTTTTTCTCGATCCTTCTTTAGATGTCCCCAACGAGGTCAGGGTATAAGAAGTTGGGGCTCGATCTGGTTGAACCTTTGCAAGATCAGTCTCGCAAACCTCGACGACCTCCTATGGGGGATGAAAATAAATATGAAGGATCAGGAGATCCTATCAAAATATTGCTCGAGGAGGTCCTCAAAAAACAAAGGAATGCGATGATGGATAAGTTTTCCCAGATCCTTCAACGACTGCCCATCGACGACGCATCTACATCCAACAGCCACTCTGGAGGCGCGACTCCCTTTAAGGTACAAGTAAACTTTGACATTCCCATATTTGAGGGTCAAATAGATGCAGATGTCGTAGATAGATGGTTGAATCTATTAGAAGGATATTTCTCGGTTCATGAATTTTTCGACTGGAAGAAGATTATTTTTGCACTCCTCAAAGCTACCCCCCATGTCAAGGACTGTTGGGAAACCTATTGTGAGAAAAAGGATGAGACAAAAACCTCTCTATTCTCAGCCGTACCCACTTTGAATTATTTTCGAGATGCCATTAAGGAATAATACTATCCCGTGGGGAGCTATGAGGACAAGTACATACAATGGACCACGCTGCGGCAACAAAGGGATCAAGATGTGCATGAGTTGAAGAATATGTTCCATACCCTGTGAAAAAGGTTGGGTATCAAAGATTCGGAGAAAAATTTGGTGCTAAATTATCACAGTTGTCTACACAGATACATTTAGGAGGAAATGTAGTTCCTCGACATCTCCTCACTAAGTACGGCATATCGATATGCTGCCAAGATTGAGCAAAAATTCAAGTAGAAGAAGCGAGACTTTGGATCTGCAAATCAAAAGCAAGGGAAAGGTGCCCCAACCCGCAGAAAAAAGGATAAAGCCAAGGCATGGCGGCCCAGGACAACCTCCCAAAGCCACAAGCAAATAACAACACCACGAAGCCAAAGAAGGACACGAGAAAGTGGTGTGAGTTCCATAAGAGCTCCACTCACAACACAAGTTGGTGTCGGGCCAAGCAGTCGCTCATGGCCGAGATGAGGGTTTCTGAATCAGATGCATGCTCCAACTCTGAATCAAAACCTGACAAGGGGAATGACTGTTGAGAATGCAGCAAGATGATGGAGCTTAGTGAAATGAAGTCGCCTTCACTAAGTGGGCCCGCAGGCAAATTCTGGCGCAAAGTCTATTTTTAGACTATGTCTATTTTTAGACATACGGAGCATAATTTGGGAATTCTACTTGGAGATTCTTGGAGTATGCGACATGTCGGTAAAAATAGATGAGACCCTATTTTTTAGGACCCAGACTATTTTTTAGACTGATCTCCTAAAAATATGGAAGTCAAATATTATTTACCCTTAATAATATTTTGACTATAAACAGCAGTTTACTCTCTTGGCGCACTTCAGTTTGAGTCATGGAGGTGACTCATGCAATTGACACAAGGAATCACGTGGTTCCTAGGGTTTGATGGCATCTTGCATGGTTGGCTTCAGTTAGACTTCAGTGGCAGAAGTTTTGGAGGAGTTAACGGGACAAGTAGTGGAGTTGTGTTCTATTTATTTCAGTTGAACTAGTTGAGATTAGTTAACTAGCTAATCAATTAGATATGAGTGGAGTAAATTAAATAATATTTAATTTACTAAATATTAACTCATTAGTCAACTCAAGAACACTTCAGTTCACTACAGTGCATGATCAGTTCAGTGAAGACCAGTGAAAGAGATAGATGAAAGGGTAGAGTTAGCTATCGGTTGTAACTATACTGTTGCTATTTGCAACACATAGATAGGTGGAGTAAGCTATGAGTATTGCAAAGTTTAGGCTGGTGGTTTATCTATATAAGGAGGCTATCACCTAGCATTAAAATACGCAATCAAGGTTGGCTATCAAGTGGCTAAGGATTGGAGCAAGTGATTTGCTAGATCTAGCTTGATAGTGTGTAGCATGGGAGGTAGTGCATGAGAGCTTGTAAAGAGTTTTTGTACTATGATTGTTACATTATTTCTCCATTATAATATACACAATAGCTGGGGGTTTTCAGCTATAGGCTTTCCCCATACATACTGAGTTAATGTGTGATTGAATTGATGTGAGATTGCTTCTATGTTATTTCCGCATGTGACAATTAATTGTGGAAGAGGGTTATGTGTTATGCATGCAATTCGAAATTGATGTATGATCGGGTTAATCTTCAGTGAATAAGTGATTTATTCAGCTAATTTCTACAATGACAAAGGGAAACAGATTATTGATGCAGAGACCAACACCACTGTTGCAACTACGAAGATTCAGAAGGAGGAACTAGAAGATCTAGAGGAGGTGGAACGTCTCTTCCACTCCTAGATGTGGGTAAGGGGTTCCCTGCTACAGTTCATTGTCGACAATGGGAGCCAAAATAACCTAATTTCAATAGATGTCACGAAGTGGTTGGGCTTGCCAACCACAACGCACCCATAACCATACACCATCGGGTGGCTTCACCAAGGACGAGATCTTCGTGTCAGCCAATAGTGTTGTCTTCCTTATAGCATCAAGCCCTTCATGGATGAGGTATTATGTGACATTGCTCCTATTGATGTTTCTGATGTATTATTAGGCCAACCATACTTGTGGAAGTGACATGCTGTGTATGAGTCATGACCTCGCTTTGTTATTGTTACCTTGGGAAATAAGTTGTACAGGATACCAGAGGTACCACTGCCTACCACTATCTCTTTGGTTACTGCAAAACAATGCAGTAAGCTCATTTCCCAAACTAGCAAATTTTTTTCCCTAATGATCTGCCCCTAGGGCAAGAAGAAGACTATGGCCACGACCTCCAGAAATGGCTCCTTTGCACGAAAAAAACAAATGGAAAAGGTTGTGGAGGAGTATGGGGAAATTTTCACCTCACCCACAGGGGTGCCTCTGAACTGTCAGGTCAAGCACCCCATTGATCTGACCCCAGGTGCGCCGCTACCCAATAGACTGATATATCAGTGCTCTATTATGGAAAACGATGAAATCAAGAGGCAGATTCAGGAGCTTCTACAGAAAGGTCACATCCAGCCAAGTTCATCGTCCTGTGGGGGCCCGATCGTGTTAGGTAAGAAGAAGGATGGGACTTGGAGACTCTATATTGACTATCGGGCGCTGAACAAGATCACTATCCGAAATATGTACCCGATCCCACGGATTGATGACCTTCTAGACCAACTCAAAGGGGCGAAATATTTCAGCAAGATCGACTTTAAGTCTGGGTATCACCAGGTACCCATCGAACCCTCCGATGTGTGGAAGACTGCCTTCAAAGCCAAGGAGGGCGTTTTCGAATGGTTGGTCATGCCTTTCGGGTTGACGAATGCTCCCGCAACCTTCATGAGGTTGATGGACGACATCTTAAGGCCATCCACCAACTCATTTGTAGTAGTGTACTTGGATGACATTCTGATCTTCAGCCAGACTTGGGAAGAAGACCTCCACCACATCTGACAAGTCCTCCAAACACTATGGCAACACAAGTTGTGTGCTAATTTGGAAAAGTGCACTTTTGGCATGACCTAGGTTCAATATCTGGGATAAATTATTGATGAAAGGGGGGTACATGTGGATCCAACCAAGATCCAAGTCATTTGAGATTGGCCAACCCCAACCACTCCAATAGAGCTTTGCAGATTTCTGGGTCTTGCTAATTTCTACCGCAGGTTTGTGTTGGGATTCTCTCATATCACTTGGCCCTTGAGTAAAGTCACCAAGGGAGGAGCGAGAGAAAAAATATTTTGGTCAGAATCTCAACAAAAGACATTCATAGAATTGAAACATCGCCTTTGATCTTCCCCAGCGCTCACATTGCTAGACTTGCAAAAACCATTTGAGATCGAGATAGATGCCTCTGACTATGCTATTGAGGCAGTTCTTACTCAATAGGGGCATCCAGTGGCATATCACAGTGAGAAATTGTCCGAAAAAGTTTGCAAGTATCCTACTTATGACAAAGAAATATATTCCATTGTGCAGGCTTGTTGACAATGGAAGCATTACATTTTGGGGAAGGAAACAATCATCCACACAGACCACCAACCCCTGCAGTTCATACAGACACAACGGAAGTTGCAGAACGATCGCCATCATAAGTGATCCACATATCTGCAACAGTTTCATTTTAACATGAAGTATAAGAAGGGTAGCACCAATAATGTTGTAGACTGCCTCAGCCGACCACCGATCATGGCACTAACCACCGTTCTCAACTCTTTTGGGTATGAGACTTTTGATTGGCCGCTTCTCTACAAGAGCGATCTAGAATTCAGCCACACATACAAGACACTCTTGGGGGGTACACAAGTTCCAAATTTTCACCTCCAAGATGCACTGTTATGTCACCTAGGACACCTTTGTGTTCCTTCAAGCGAGCATGCAAAGATGATATGGGAAGCATACTACAATCGAGTCACTCGACATTTCGGGGTCGATAAAACAATGACATCACGGTAGAAGTATTTCTATTGGCCGAACCTTCGACAGGATGTCGGGAAGTACATCAGATCCTACACTGCTTGCGCCATTGCCAAACCGACCATTAACAAGCAAGGCCTCTATACTATGATACCTACCCCTAATATACCTTGGGAATCCATCTCCATGGATTACATGTTAGGCCTTCCTTCTACTAAGCATGGAAATGACTTTGTTTTCGTGGTCGTCGACAAATTCTCGAAGATGGCCATTATGGCGGTCTACAAGAAGAATATCGCAGCAGAAGCCACTGCTAAACTCTTCTTTGAATGAGTGTGGGTGCACTTTGGGATCCCATAGTCTATCATATCAGATCACGACAGCAAGTTCCTCAGCACATTTTGGTCTAGCCTTTGGTCAATGTTGGACACCAAGCTCACCAAGTCCACAACTTTCCATCCCTAAACTGATGGCCAGATAGAGGTCGTCAATAGGATGATTGTACACATTCTGCACATGTAAAATTCAAACCTCCAAACACATGGGATGAGAGCCTCCCCTATGTACAACATAGTTATAATTGGGCTCTCTGTTGTACCTTAAGAAAACAATTCCTGGGCTGTGAAAGGAATCCGTGCTTAAGACATTAAAATAAATATGTCACAGAAATATGATCCCTGTTTATCTACCTCCGGAGCTCAATCAGTGAATGCTCAAAATCAAATGCTGTAAACATCCCACAACGCTATTATCGGTTGATATAGAATGAAATGCTCAGAAGAAGAAAGAAAGGAAAAATTCCAAAACAATATGCTGCTGTACAGAATTTATCATTTCAAACTCTAGAAGAAATAAAGGAAAGAACAGTTAAAATGAAGGAGCGCCTATTAAGGGTTTTAACTCCTGCTGCTTCGATACTTCATTTTATTCAATGACTGAAAAACATTATGTAAACAAGAGGACGAATCCATATCAACAAATACTAGAAGTTTGCTTTTCATTTATCAATCATTTGAAAAATCCATACAAAGATCACTGTCCGGAGATCTGAAAACCAGAACCCCCACTACTCCTCCTCTCTTTCCTTTTATATCAGCCTTCCGAAATAATTCCCTATGCTATGACGCTTTGTAAACCGATTCGAAAGTGTCGATATTATTAAAATTTATAAAAATAGTATATGAATATTATATATATAATATATAATATAAAACCCAAAAAGAATCAAAAGTCTTAAAGTATGAATAGTGCACTTTGGGTCCCGCCACTACCACCCTATGCATTTACTTACACAATCACCCATTGTTTTAGAAAACACAAAACTACCTACTTCGGGGTGCCGATAGTGTTTCCCCGGAAAAGGGCCAAGAGATGCCGTAATACATCACACACCCGTCGATCTTGGTAAATAATGGTTTCAACTAAACCATCTACGGGGGTGCTGTCTCCCATAAACTTCGTTTACTTCACACCCCCCGCAAACCGTTGGATCTGAATTGGATGATCCAAAGTGTCGATTGGTGCATAAAGAAGAGTTCGAGCTATCGGGGGCTGCCATCGATGAGTGTAAAAAGGCACGATCCGCATTGCTATACGCAAGTTCACATATCCGAGGGTCGTAGCGACCGCATTTAGGCCGTGCATTACTTTTTTCCCAATTTATCAAGACTTGTATTTAATATTCCTTTCCGAAAATTCGATCTCTCCGATAGCACCAGTCGTTTACTATTACCTTGGCATTGCCAAACAAGTCCTTATCATCTTTTGTACTATTATCTCCATAATCAGAAGAATGGCCAGGAATTTCTCCATCATCCAACTCAGAATCGCTTCTATCAGCATTTCTACCCTCGTAATACTGGAAACTGGCTCTGAGTTGAAAAAGCTATGTGAAGTGGCTTTGAGGTCATTTTCTGCATCTGGTCACCTTCTTCCATAACCTCCACAAAATGTTCGATATCATCATAATCATCCTCAGGCTCAAGCACTGCAACAACCACTTGAAAATGCAGCAACACACTTTGAGTTTATATCAGACTTCAACGCTTTAAACATAAGCCCCTGAAACATCTCTGTCTTTGCATTACTCAAGATAATTGTAGTGTCTTCCTTCATGCTGCAATACGCATCTGACGGGTAGGAGCATTAGGTCGGTCTTTTTCAAGAACGAGTTATGCGCTCAGCACTTTCACAACGAGATTGCCCGTACGACCGTGGGTTTCATTTATTAACTCAGGAAAAGAAGCTTTCTAAGATTTTCATTTCGTGTGTGGACAAGTTGAACTCGTTAAGGCACAACGATCTTCTCTATGTGGTAGGCCATTATATCTCGATGTTGGCATTACAGTTCTGTTAGAACACGTTTCAATACCATGGACTTGCCACATCTTCTTGGACCGATTATAAGCAAGACTGAATCCTTGAAAGTATTGTTTACTGTGCTTTGCAAACAACATGACACTTTACCGTAATTTTCTACGAAATCGTGGAAGTTCTCTTCAAATGATAATTTCTCAGCTCTGTAGAAAATAAGAATTGGGCTCAAATTATCATCGCTAGACTACTCTATCTTCACATCTCAATTCTTGGATATCTAGTATCTCTCTTGTGCTTATTTCCAGACTTTGATCTAGATGGTACAAACTTTCCTCCATCTGCGTGTTTGACATGTATTGTGATTCGTTGTGGTTCCAAAGCTGGTTAGGATTTGCATGGAAGCTAATTCGTGGCTCATTTGCATACCATTTGGTGCTTGAGTTTCTTCTCTGACCATGATCACCTCGACCAAGACTCTAGTGGCCACAACCATCATGGAAAGGGGATTAAAATCAAGAAACCATGCTTGAAAAGAGAGCCCAATTTGATCCAAAAACTAGATTTCCTAATTTGGAAGAGACTGTTTTGCATCTACTATTGATAGCAACATTTTTGTAGCAAACTGTTCAATATGTTGTGAAAGGTACTCAAGAGGATAGAGCTTATTAGCCACCAGGCGGATAGCCTTAGCCTGTACTTCATTAAGCTCGTGCACTGCACACTGCAAGGCAATATTCAAACAAGCAATCCTTGTGACTGGTCGTAGCAAAATTAAGCTCCATACAACATGAAGACCCTGCGTAACACGATCTCTACTAGCCACTTCTCTATTCTGGTGATCAATTGTGTCAGGATGACACAAGGCTTCTAGTAGTTTCAGAGCCAACTCTGGTAGAAAGGGAGCTTCTCCAAGCAACCTGCTCGAAGATTTATCAGAAGCTGGAAGAGAATCTCGCAAAGCTTGAACCACAGATAGAAGAATTTTTTCATAGATTGAAGAGACAACTGTAGATGCATCCTGTTCCTTTGGTAGAGATACAATTTGAGCATATAAATGGAATAGCATGTGCAAGGTGGGATCATGTCCCTTATTACTTTGATAATCTGCCACTATATGCTTCTGCAGGACTATCACAGCATCATTACCTGCATCACACTGAGCAATCAATCATGCAAGCAATGAACATCGCAAATCCCTGCCCCCTGCACCATCAGCTTGCCTGTAGGCTTCAATTATACGAGTGAAATCCTCTTTGCTTAATAGAGTTTGCTGTTCCTTGGTCAGTGATACAAACTGTGGCACTATTGTCATTTCTGGGAATGGATCTTCAGCAGATTGAGTCATTTCTGGATCAGAGGAGATGATTGTTTCCCTGCAATGTAATTAAATCACCCAATAACAGATTTCTTAGGCACAGTGTTTCAAATGCCTCTAAAACATTTTGTTTTCACTTCAATAATTGTCCCTCAGCAACCTTAAATCCAGAGCTTCTCCGGACTTTTGCTGAGAGATATTGTGCTACAACACTCTCCATAGCTCAACCGGCCACAACCCCTTTTAGGTGGGCTTGGGATTCCAACCACTATGTCCCATTGATGTAGCCATGCCATTTGTGTCTACTTAGGCCGATTCGGCTCATGTCCAGTCTAAATCTGACAAAGAAAATAGATTCATCGAGCGCATTTAGCACATTCGCCAAAATTTTCATGACATATTGGATAGAGCCAATGCTAAGTATAAGCAACAACATGATCAACATTGGGTACCACACAACTTCTAGGTGGGCGAAAAAGTGTGGCTACATTTGCAGAAGGAGCGCCTCATTGGACCCCATCACAAGCTTTGCCCACTCTGATACGTGATGTACACCATCACCAAGGTGGTAGGGAGCAAGCCTTCGAGCTCAATGTTCCACCATTCCTTCGTCTGCACCCAGTATTTGTTGAACCCTTAGTTAAAATGAGAGAGGGGGGGGGGGGGGTGAATCAGTTTAACACATTCATGAACTTTTAAAACTTTTCATTAATCTTATTTACAACTTAATTTCATGATCAACTTTATATGTGAACAATCTTAATATGTGAGCAGCAAGTATTAACATAATGTGACAACAAACTTATTATGAGAGCAACAAGTATTAAGTAGATTGAATAAACCATATCAACACATAAGCATCACACACAGAGACAATAGATATAAGTGGAAACCCATAAAGGGAGAAAACCACATCTCATTATTGTTGTGATGCAAAGGCAAGCTCCAAATCCCTCTCACCACTGGTTTTTTGTAGGTACCAACCTACAGGAGGCTCCAACCTCAATTCTGCAAACTACAACTTGCAAGGAAGCTCCAACTCCCATAAATTTTTTGCAGGCACCAACCTATAGGAGGTTCCAACCTCAGTCAGCTACAACTAACATCTATCAAGGTACAACTTGATAGGGAAGCTCCAAATTCCTCACTCTATCAAAAGAAAATACTTGCTGATTTACCTTGGATATCAGCTATGTTCTGTACCTTCTTTACTGTTGTCCTCTAGTCTTCATATCTGACTTATATCATCTCTGACTTTTCATAGCATCTCCACCTTCTTCTTATTTTCTCTGCTTCAATTCTGCATTCTCTAACCTCCTTATGCATATCTATGAGATATCATTTATAGAGTTCCCCTATTGACTATTTGTATTCTACAGAGGATTTGGAGTGAACAACCATGACTATTCGGCTTCTTCCTTCTCTTTCCTTTGTCCAACTCATTAAAAAAATATAACAGTATGTACAAATTTCAATATTACAGTGGGATTTTTGTTTTCCTCTAGAGACTTTCCAATGCATCACAAACAATGTAAAACCAATTAAAACATTTACATTCAGTTACAATATGGATTTCAAATCAACCCATTCAGTTTTTGGATCATCGTGTGTTTGTATTTTCTGTTGTTGTCTCTGTCTTGTTCGTCTCTGTATGCTCTGCTGTTCACTGCAGTTGTGTAACTCCTGCATATATAACTGCCTTTTTATATAACGCAAATGACTCTCGGCGATATAATCATAATAGACCCTTTTGAACATAGAAAAAACCCTTTCAGGCCCACATGCCTAACCTTTCTTATTCTCCGATGCGATGAGCCTCCTCTGATGATTTTCGATTGCTATTACTCCTCTTGCGATGGTTCCGATGTGATTGATCGCAATCGTAAAATTTATTAACATGCTCCGCTGTGTTGCCTTTGCTCCGATGCGATTGATTCCTTTGCGATTGTTCTGATGTGATTAATCGCAATCGCAACTTTCAATAGTATGTACCGCTGCTTCTTTTTATTCCGATGCGATGGTTCACTGTTCACAGATATAAATATATATATCTATTGTTTCATATATATATATATATATATATATATATATATATATTGTTTCATATATATATATATGCTTGCCGCTTTACCACCTTTTACTCTTCAGCTTTGGTTAAAAACTCGGAATAACATATATTAACCTTTTCTTTTGTATGGAGCCCACATTACAGCTATACTCCGCCTCATTTATTTTCCAATCACAATCGCAACATTCAGAGTGCTCTTGTGCCTTCGGTCATTTGATTTTCGCCGATGAGATTCCTGACGGTCCCACCATGTAATCAAGTGACTCATATCCACCGTCCATCCTTCAGCAAATCCGACGACTGTCATTTGATTGCTCAATCGCAATCGCAATTTTTAATTTGTTCGTCTCTCATTCTCCATCAATGCGATGGTTCACTGTGGACCCTACTAGGCATATGCAATGCTCTTTTATGCGAAACTTTTGCTTGTTTCAAATATATGGTTAAACCATAGTCCAACCCACTTCATAAGTCATAAAATGAATATTTTCAACTTTGAATTACAACTCAATAAATCATAAGCCCAAGGCTTATCTTTCGCATATAACAATAATACGCCCAACATAAAATTTCTTTTATACGCGGTTCGGCTTTATCATCAACCATACTATATATATCAACACATATGTATTCCCCCAATCAAAGGTTAAGAAGTATTCAATATACCTTGGACTTTGTCACAATGAAATATGATAATGACCCCAACTTACATATATAAATATGATGTGCCCAGCATACAAATCCAATTATGCACTTTATACTTGCCCACGGTATTTCTATAAACAAAAGCATCAATATATTATACACATTAAGAACCATTATAACAGAGTCTTGACTTAGATTTAACCCCAGTGAGAACACATGCAACGTCTTCGGACCCACCTTCATCCACGTTGTATTAATATATACTATGTCTTGAGTGTAACATTATAACAGTATTTCACCATCGTGTTCAATCACCTTTGAAATGAAATTTCACGGCCCACAATATTCAAGCGTTCCACAATTAAAAATTCCCATAGGTTAAAAGAAATGTCCCGGGCCCACAACAACATATACGTACCTTGCCACTAATCTTTGTCCATCGCGCGACACAGCGACCGTTGGATTTCCTCTGCTCCAGATTGAACGACTATAGTGCATATCACGTTTTTTCTATGGCCGAGGGTTAAAAATCTAAAATTATGCGATATAAATGGTATTCAAATACCACTTATTGCCACACATCGAATGAAGACCCATATTGCGTTCAAAAAGGTGAAACCACTTACCACCTCCAAACTCACGCGATACTGCTGGTATTTTCACCCCTGGTTTTGTTGTTCATGCAAGGTTCCGCTCTGGCTCAAGGTTCCGCACCGCGCGCTATCTAAAATTCAATTCTTTGCGTTATAACTTCGTTTTATCAAGAGTTCAACACTGCGCTTCCACATGTTAAAAACACACAGCTCTATCAGATTCACACTATGCATTCAAGGTTCGATCAACCTTGGATTCCCTTTTTACTGCACCTACAAGTTCATTGTGCCCAACTCTTGTTAAACAATACCCGAGATTTTCTAATATCACATGGTGAAACACATTTAAGGTTCTGACATACACCCTTTTTGGTCTTTAAATCTTCCAGGCATAGTGTTATTCTATTATAACCTAGGGTTCGACCTTTTTACACCAACACCAAACCAATAACATTTTTATAGTTACTGTGCATGACAGTGCACAGGCAGTGCCTGTCAGTGCAGGACCGTTTCTCTGTTTCTTTGTATTCTCTGCAACCTGGGATGCTTCTTTTTGCTGCCCTGCTTCTTTAAATGGCCCTATCTCTGCTGCTCGACCTTCTCTGCTTATATGCTACTCTCTTTGCCTCTCTCTGCTTCTATGCTGCTCTCTTTGCCTTGTTGCTGTTTCAGGTGTTCCTCCTTTGCCATCTCCTTTGCCATCAATGACAACATTTCCAACAGTCTCCCCCTTTGGCATTGATGGAAACACATCCACCAATAATCCAATGCTTCCTCCAAGTCTTCCTATGCCTATCTTCTTTTGCTTGCTTTTGCTCCCCCTTTGACATGAATGGCAAAGGGTTGCACACTACCTAGTGATGTTTTCAAATCTTGTCCATTATACTCTGATCTTGAGGACCTGTTTCATGCACTGCTCACTTGCTCTGGCTCTTTTGTGACTCTCTTTGTTGACTGATATACCCATGGAATGATGTTTTCTTTTCTGTTCTCCCCCTGGAATGATGCTTTCTTTTCATGTTAGAGAGTAGCATCTGCAGACACTACCCCTAGTTTGTCTCTCAGAATTTCGAATGGTTCTCTAGCAAGAGGTTTTGTGAATATATCTGCCATTTGTTCTTTTGTTGGCACATATTCCAACTTCACTACCTTCTGTGCTACTTGTTCTCTGAAGAAATCGTACTTGATTGGGATGTGTTTAGTTTTTGAATGAAGTACAAGATTTTTTGATATACTTATTGCACTTGTATTGTTACATTTGATAGAGATAGGTTCATCAATTCTTACCTTCATGTCTTGGAGGGTTTGTTTCATCCACATGACTTGTGTGCAACATGCTGCTGCTGCTATGTATTCTGCTTCTGCTGTAGATAGAGAGATAGATGTTTTTTTCTTTCTTAGCCATGCCACCAGAATTTTTCCTAAATAGAATGCACCTCCACTTGTGCTTTTCCTGTCATCCGCACAACTGGCCCAATCTGCATCTGTATATGATGTCAACGTGAAGCTCTTGCCTTTTGGATACCATAGCCGATACTGTGCAGTTCCTTGTAGATATCTGAATATTTTTTTGACTGCTAGAAAGTGATTTTGTTTCGGTGCTACTTGATATCTTGCCACAAGTCCTACTGCCAACATAATGTTTGGTTTAGAAGCTGTTAGGTATAGCAGACTTCCTATCATGGATCTGTAATGTCTTTTATCTATATCTGCAGATCCATCATCATCACATAGCTTGCATCCAGTGATCATGGGAGTTGACACAGGTTTGCAGTCTTCCATTTTGAACCTTTTCAACATTTCTCTTAAGTATTTTTCTTGTGAGATGAACGTATCTATGTTCTTTTGCTGAATTTGAAGTCCTAAGTAGAAGGTGAGCTCTCCAATCATAGACATCTCAAACTCTGATTTCATCTCTTCAGCAAATCCTTTTACTAACTCATCTTGGCTGCTTCCAAACATGATGTCATCTACATACACTACTACAATCAGGAGTTCATTTTCATTGGCCTTTATGTATAAATTGCTGTCTACTCCTCCTCTCTTAAAGCCTTGTTTTTGAAAGTACTTGTCCAGTCTTGAATACCATGCACAAGGAGCTTGTTTCAGCCCATATAGGGCTTTCTTTAATCTGCACACATAGTCTTGTTTATCTGTTAATGAGAATCCGTCAGGTTGTTCCATGTAGACTTCTTCTTCTATATCTCCATTCAGGAAGGCAGATTTCACATCCATTTGATATACCTTGAAGTCATGGTAGCATGCAAAGGCCAAAAACATTCTAATAGCTTCTATTCTGGCTACAGGGGCAAATGTTTCATCATAATCAAGACCTTCAATTTGTGAATATCCCTTGCATACGAGTTTGGCTTTATTCCCGATTACCTGTCCTTGTTCATTCATCTTATTCTTGAATATCAATTTTGAGCCTATGAAATTTTTCTCAGTGGGTCTTGGAACTAATTCCTAGGTATTGTTCTTCTCAATTTGGTCCAGTTCTTCATTCATATCATTCACCCAATATTTGTCCTTGTTGGCTTCTTCAAACTTCTTTGGCTCTATTTGTGATAACATAGCTAGGTATACCTCTTCTGTCTGTTTAGCTAGCTGTATTATTGTCTGGACTCCTACACTCTTGTCCCTAATGATTTGATCTTCTGGATGGTTCTTTTGAGTGTATCTTGAGGGGCCTTTTGAGTTCAGTTCAATATTTTATGTTGTATTGCTTATTTCATCATCATCTTGGTTCTCTTCTTCATGATCTTCTGGAGGATTGCTGTAACCTATACTTCTTGTCTTGTTTGGTAGTTCTTCATCAAATCTTACATCAATGCTTTCCACAATTTTGTGAAGTGTTTTGTTGTAGCACCTGTAACCCTTACTCTTGGATGCATATCCTAAAAATATTCATTCATCTGCTCTTGCATCAAACTTTCCCAGATTTTCATCATTATTTTTTATGAAACACTTGCTTCCAAAGACTCTAAAGTGCTTGATTGACGCTGGTTTACCATGCCATAGTTCATAAGGAGTCTTGTCACTGTTTGGTCTTAAATGAGCTTTGTTAAGAATATGCACAACTGTGTGTACTGCTTCTGCCTAGAAGGTTTGGGGAATGTTACTTTCTTGCATCATAGCTCTGGCAATTTGTTGTACAAACCTGTTTTGTCTCTCTGCCACTCCATTCTGTTGAGGTGTACCCATAATTGTAAACTGTTGTTTTATCCCATGCTCATTACATAGGTCTGCAAAATCATAGTTTGTGAATTCTCCTCCTCTGTCTGATCTGATGCACTTTAGCTTGCATCCTGTTTGATTTTCTGCCAATGCCTTGAATATCTTGAATTTCTCTAGTGATTCCAATTTGTATTTGAGAAATGCAACCCATGTCATTCTGGAAAAATCATCTATTATTAGCATGAAATAAGATTCTCCACTTGGTGTTTTAGTTCTTGAAGGTCCACACAGGTCCATGTGTACAAGCTGAAGTAGCCTACTTGTTGATAATTCTTCTTTGGTCTTAAAGGATGTGCGGGTCTGTTTGCCCAATTGGCAAGATTTACATATGGTATTTGAAGGCTTCTTTATTGCTGGCATATCTTTGACTGCTTTCTTCTTGTTTAGACTGATGATATGGTCGAAGTTAAGGTGTCCCAATATTCTATGCCATAACCATGACTCCTCAAGTTTGCTAAGGTGGCATGCTTCATTCTCTTCTTTCACTACATAGACATTACTTTCTGTTTGAACACCTTTGATCAGGGTCTTTCCTGTGGTGCTTGATCTTACTTCACAGTCTTGAGCTCTAAAAATAACTTCACAGCCTTTAGCACACATTTGACTGACACTCAGCAGATTTGCTTTTAGCCCATCCACAAATAGTACATCTTGGGCCTTTCCTCTGCCATTATCCAGACTAACTGAGCCTTTTCCTTTGATTTTCCCTGCTTTATCATTGCCAAAAGTAACATTTCCAGATTTCTTATCATTAAAGGTTATAAACTTGCTTCTATCTCCAGTCATATGCTTTGAGCATCCACTGTCTAAATACCATTGGCTTTTCAGATCTTGAGCTATTAGAGCCAGGGCACATTTATTTACCTTCTTTTTCCACTGCAAGCATCCTTTTGTTTGGCACCTTTTCTGAGATGATGGACCACATTCTTTTAGAGGACATTTGGAAGACATATGTCCACTTTTATTGCATACACAACATTTGATCATATCTTTAGCAGAATTATGAGTACGAGTAAACTCTCCATGATTCATAAACCTCCTTGAGGTTTTGAACATCAGTCTTTGTTCATATTTTCTGCATTCTATGATTTTATGGCCAAATTCCTTACATTAAAAACAATATCCATAAAAACAATTTACATACCTAATGAAGGGTTGTCTTCTCCATTTGTTTGCTTGAGGTAATCTTTTCACTGTTTGCATCCTTTGCTGATTTGAATTAATTCTCCTTGTATGACAGTATGCAACAATATGTCCCAGTTTGTGGCAGGCATAACATGTGGCATTTTTTATAGGGGAGAAAAATCTCCTTTGATGGCTTCCAAATTTGACATATTCAGGAGTATATGAGCCTTTTTCAGTTGACTATTTATTTATTTCATTATTTGTCATTTGAGGTTCCTTCTGGGTTCTGTCTACTTCATTGCAAGTTTCTTCTTCTGTAGGAATCTTCTGAGCTGCTTTATTATCCTTATCTGCTTTTACAAAAGTGATATTTTTGTTTTCCTTTTCTTTGCCTTTGCTTGATTCTTCTTCATAGCCTATCCCGGTTTTTATCAGAGGAGATATTTGAGCATCTAGAATTTCATTCAACTTATCAGAGCTTGTGATTTGAGAAGTATTTATTGACACTTTCCTTTGGGCATTTTATAATTTCTTCCTCAAGCATACTACTTCTTCTTCCAATTTCTCTTGTTCCTGAATTTTATCCTTAAGTTGCTTAAGTAAAATGTCTTCTACCTTCTTGGCTTCTTCGAGCTCTACTTTCAACTGAATGAGGACTTCTGAATTTTTCTCTTCTCTTACATATTTGAGGAGAATGTCTTTCTCTTTTTTTCACTTTAGTTTGAGTCTGTCAATTTCCTCCAAGGCACTTCTTAGCTCCCCCTCAAGATCAACTTCACCTTCTTCTTCATCTTCTAGAAGGAATCCTTCAAGCTCTTCTATAGCCATCAATATAAATTCAGAGGTTCCTTCTTCACTTGAGGGTTCATCCGAGTCTTCAAATGCACTTCTGTCTTGTTGAGCATAGAAAGACTTTCTATTGAATCTCTTCCCTTTCTTAGATATGGTTTTCTTTGATTCTTGACTCTGATTCTTTGTTTTCTTATGAGGACACTTAGCAGCATAGTGTCCAACTCTTCCATAGTTAAAGCATTTAAATGGAAGTTTACCTTTATATTTACCTGAGCCTCTATCCAATTTCCTGACAAATTTGGCCTCTTCTTCATCAGAGCAAGAGCATATCTCTTCCTTTTCTTCTTTCTTCTTCTCTTTCTTAAAGGATGCCTCCCTTACATTTGACTTCCTTTGTGGCAATCTCATCTCATAGGTTGTTAGGTTTCCAAATAGTTGGTTCATGGTCAACGTTTCCCAATTAGTTGTTTCTTCTATGGCAGAAACCTTGGGGTTAAAGATGGATGGTAAAGATCTTAGAATCTTTTGAACAATTACACATTCTTGTATGGTTTCTCCAAGAGCTTTCATATTATTAACAATTTATGCTACCCTTAAGAAGAAGCTGGCAATGTCTTCATCATCATTCATTTTTAAAATTTTAAACTGAGCTCTATATACTTGAAGTTTAGCTGTCTTCACCTTTTTGTTTCCCTCATGGATGTTTTCTAGAGTATCCCACATTTCTTTGGTAGTCTTGCTGTGCATTACTTTGATAAATTATGCCTCACACAATCCATTTAAGATTGCATTCATGGCCTTTGCATTATATACAAAATCTTGTTTTTCTTCTTTCTCTGAGTCAGTCGACTTTGGGGCATATCCAATTTCCACAGCAACCCAAACTTCTATTCCTAGAGACATTATGTATGCTCTCATTCTGATTTTCCAGAAGGCATAATTTTCACTGGTGAAAAAAGGGTCTTTATTGGTTGAGCATCCGTCTTGACTAGCCATCCTGGGGACCTAGGATCTCCTTTTAGTTGTTAAATTGATACAAAAGAAACCTGCTCTGATACCAATTGTTGAACCCTTAGTTAAAATAAGAAGGGGGGGGGGGGGGGGGTGAATTAGTTAAACACATTCATGAAATTTTAAACTTTTCATTAAGCTTATTTACAACTTAATTTCACGATCAACTTTATATGTGAACAATCTTAATATGTGAGTAGCAAGTATTAAGATAATGTGACAACAAACTTAATATGATAGCAACAAGTATTAAGCAGATTGAATAAACTATATCAACACATAAACATCACACACAGAGACAACATATATAAGTGGAAACCCATAAAGGGAGAAAACCACATCTTATTATTGTTGTGATGCAAAGGCAAGCTCCAACTACCTCTCACCACTGATTTACTGTAGGCTCCTACCTCAATTCTGCAAGCTACAAATTGCAAGGAAGCTCCAACTCCCTTTAATTTTCTGCAGGCACCAACCTACAGGAGGCTCCAACCTCAGTCAGCTACAACTGACATCTATCAAGTTACAAATTGATAGGGAAGCTCCAAATTCCTCACTTTTTCAAAAGAAAAACACTTGCTGATTTACCTTGGATATCAGCTCTATTTTGTACCTTCTTCACTACTGTCCTCTAGCTTTCTCATCTTTCTTATATCATCTCTGACTTTTCATAGCATCTCTTTCTGCTCCTTCTTCTTCTTATTTTCTCTGCCTCAATTCTTCATTCTCTAACCTCTTTATGCATATCTATGAGATATCATTTATAGAGTTCTCCTCTTGACTGTTTGTATTCTAGAGAGAATTTGGAGTGAACAGTCGTGACTCTTTGGCTTCTGCCCTCTCACTCCTTTGTCCAACTCATTTAAAAAATATAACAATATGTACAAATTTCAATATTACAGTGGGAATTTGTTTTCCTCCAGAGACTTGCCAGTGCATCACAAACAATATAAAAACCAATTAAAACATTTACATTTAGTTACAATATGGATTTCAAATCAACCCATTCAGTTTTTGGATCACCGTGTGTTTGTATTTTCTGCTACTGTCTCTGTCTTTTTTGTCTCTGTATGCTTTTCTGTTCACTGCAGTTGTGTAACTCTTGCATATATAACTGCCTTTTTATATAACGCAAATGACTCCTGGCGATATAATCATAATATACCCTTTTGAATATAGAAAACACCCTTTTGGGTCCACATGCCGAACCTTTCTTATTCTCCGATACGATGAGCCTCGTTCGATGATTTCCGATTGCTATTACTCCTCTTGCGATGGTTCCGATGCGATTGATCGCAATCGCAAACTTTATTAACATGTTTCGCTGTTATGCCTTTACTCCGATGTGATTAATTCCTTTGCGATAGTTTCGATGCGATTAATCGCAATCACAACTTTCAATGGTATGTGCCACTGCTCTGTTTTACTCCGATGCGATGGTTCACTGTTCACAGATACAAATATATATATATATATATATATATATATATATATATATATATATATATATATATATATATATATATATATATATATATATATATATATATATTGTTTCATATATATATATGCTTGCTGATTTACTACCTTTTACTCTTCAGCTTTGGTTAAAAACTCGGAATAACATATATTAACCTTTTCTTTTTTATGGAGCCGACATTATAGCTATACTTTGCCTAATTTATTTTCCAATCACAATCGAAACATTCAGAGTGATCTTGTGCCTTCGGTCATTTGATTTTTGCCGATGCGATTCGTGACGGTCCCACCATGTAATCAAGCGACTCATATCCACCGTCCATCCTTCAGCAAATCCGACGACTGTCATTTGATCGCTCAATCGCAGTCGCAATTTCAATTTTTTCGTCTCTCGTTCTCCATCGATGCGATGGTTCACTATGGACCCTACTAGGCATATGCAATGCTGTTCTATGTGAAACTTTTGCTTGTTTCAAATCTATGGTTAAACCATAGTCCAAACCACTTCATAAGTCATCAAATGAATTATTTTCAACTTTGAAATACAACTCAATAAATCATAAGCCCAAGGCTTATCTTTCACATATAACAATAATATTCCCAACATACAAATTCTTTTATACACGGTTCGGCTTTATCATCAACCATACTATATATATCAACACATATATATTCCCCCCAATCAAAGGTTAAGAAGTATTCAATATACCTTGGACTTTGTCACAACGCAATATGATAATGACCCCAGCTTACGTATATAAATATGATGTGCCCAGCATACAAATCCAATTATGCACTTTAGACTTGCCCACTGTATTTCTATAAACAAAAGCATCAATATATTATACACATTAAGAACCATTATAACAGAGTCTTGACTTAGCTTTAACCCTAGTGAGAACACAAACGATGTCTTCGGGCCCACCTTCATCCACGCTGTATTAAGATATACTATGTCTTGAGTGTAACATTATAACAATATTTCACCATCGTGTTCAATCACCTTTGAAACGAAATTTCATGGCCCACAATATTCAAGTGTTCCACAATTACAAATGCCCATAGGTTAAAAGAAATGTCCTGGGCCCACAGCAACATATACGTACCTTGCCACTAATCTTTGTCCATCGCACGATACAAAGACCGTTGGATTTCCTCTGCTCCAGATTGAACTACTGTAGTGCATATCGCGTTTTTTCTATGGCCGAGGGTTAAAAATCTAAAATTACGCGATATAAATGGTATTCAAATACCACTTATTGCCACGCATCGAATGAAGACCCATATCGCGTTCAAAAAGGTGAAACCGCTTACCACCTCCAAACTAACACGATACTGCTGGTATTTTCACCCCCGGTTTCGTTGTTCATGCAAGGTTCCGCTCTGGCTCAAGGTTCCGCACCGCGCGCTATCTACAATTCAATTCTTTGCGTTATAACTTCGTTTTATCAAGAGTTCAACACTTCGCTTCCACATGTTAAAAATACACAGCTCTATCAGATTCACACTATGCATTCAAGGTCCGATCAACCTTGGATTACCTTTTTACTGCACCTACAAGTTCACTGTGCCCAACTCTTGTTAAAAATTACCCGAGCTTTTCTAATATCACATGGTGAAACACATTTAAGGTTCTGACATACACCCTTTTTGGTCTTTAAATCTTCTAGGCATAGTGTTATTCTATTATAACCTAGGGTTCGACCTTTTGACACCAACACCAAACCAATAACCTTTTTACAGTTACCGTGCATGATAGTGCACAGGCAGTGCCTGTCAGTGCAGGACCGTTTCTCTATTTATCTTTATTCTCTGCAACCTGGGTTGCTTCTTTTTGCTGCCCTGTATCTGCTGCTCGACCTTCTCTGCTTCTATGCTGCACTCTTTTCCTCTCTTTGCTTCTATGCTGCTCTCTTTGCCTCTCTCTGCTTCTGTGCTGCTCTCTTTGCCTTGTTGCTGTTTCAAGTGTTCCTCCTTTTCCATCTCCTTTGCCATCAATGACAAAATTTCCAACAGTATTCAATGTGGATTGACTTTGTCCCTACTTCCCACCTCTACTGGACACCTCTGACATTGCAGAACAACTCACAACAAGAGAGTTAAACCTAGACTACATGGAACATGCCACCACATATTTTATCATGGAAATGAAAATCAAGAACACTTGCCAAAAGAAGATCCAACTGTATTGGGTTGTCAAAGCTAGCCAACTCCTACACCAAGGCAAGTGGTTCACCAAGGACCAAGTTCAGCAGAAATTTCCTCATCTCATGGAGAAACTCAGCACAATGGGGACCATTGCTTCCTAAGGGGGGAGGAATGATCCAGGTGGATATTGGTGGCCACCCACCTATTCCACTTGGGGCCCCACCATTGTCTCTTTCATTTTTTCAGTTTCGGAACAAATTACTATTTTTGGCAGTTTTTCGGGTCCTCAACTTCCGGAGCCGTTTTGAGGCCCTAAAAGAAGTTTTTTGGGAAAATAGAGAGCGACCTGGATTATCTTTTTGAAATCAAAATTTTTATTCCTCGGATAGATATTTCTAACAAGGTATTTTGCACGTCAAACGAAGATCATATGCCAAAGTTATATCCCGAGAAGTTGAAACACCAATTTACCCAAACGAGGCCCATAGTTTTGGCGCTTCATCTCCTACGGTTAGGGTTTTGGATGTTTAGGGTTTTCCATTGTTTCTAAATAATAAATAGGCCCTTGAGACTCATTTTAACTCAGTTCAAAGGCCTGTAGCTGCCACATATCTTCTCAGAGATAAGCTAGTAGCGCCCTAGCTAGTTTATTTCTATTCTGTCTGAAAGCAAATTTCAGTTCTTTGATATTAATGAAATGAAGTGTTATTTCCGCTGCATATTTGTATTTATGGTTACATATGTATTCTGTTGCGTTCCTGCATAAATCTGGATCAAAATCTCAACTGGGTCTTTCTCTGATCTAACATGCATGAGTTATTTATGGCCAATTTATCATTTATCTAATTGATCACTGCATGTGGTTCAAGTTCAAGTTCCACACTTTGAACTCTCACTAGTTCCTCCAACAATTGTAACTAGTTAAGCTTACTTTAACTCTGATAAAATGAGTTAATTAATTACAACTCAAAATAAAATCAACCAGGGCTCCTATTTTGTAGGAGCCACTCTACATGACAAAAGTTATGCTCTCAATTCAAATTAACTGAACCAACTAAGTCAAAATAACTTAGTTAACTCGTACAAGTTGTCATAATATGTGGAATTACAATTTAATTCTAATTTAATTCAAAGGAAAATTAAATTAGAATCTTTCTTGGTTCCATTTTCAACATTTCTTGTTGCTATTTTCAACACTCCCTCTCAACAAGAAAGAAATTGAAATCTATCCTGATATGGTACCTTTGGAATGTTCTGCATGCAACACTGCTCACTATTGGTTTTTCTACTACAACATATGCAATTGAAAATCACCCAAAAAAAACTAAATCAACTGTGATCATTATAATGCATCTGTCACCTGAGTCTCAACTGCTACAAGCTACTGCACTGTCTACTGAAAACTCCGCGCTACTTTTGACTCTACACCGTGTTAACGTTCTGTAATTCCGAGGCTGAAGACAGAATCCCAGAGGCTAACATCAAACCAAATTTGGAATCTAGGACCTAACCTTCCTAGATTCAGAGAGGACTCTCTCTATAAGATATAGATTTGTTTAGATAAGTTTTTAGGCTAGTTATGATAGTACCTGGGTTTTGGGTTTGTTTTGGATTTTGGAAGATTGATTGTATTCAATTTATTAATATCTATTGGGCAATGGAGTCAAAATATAACTGGATGGTTGCATCAATATTTCATAGAGTAAACATAGGGCAAGCTAGGAATATTTACTGGATCTCTTGGATTTATAAATGGATTATGACATAAATATGAATAGATTTAACAAAACTAAAGAGAAATTAAGAATCCTTTAGTTTTGATTTCAGTGGAAAATATAATGATCGTAAAGGCAGCTAGAATAAGGTACTCAAAAGTAAATCCTATTCATCACAATTTATGCTTTAAAATTAGAATTAATATGTTTACAATGAAAGAGGACAATGAAACAATACTGACCAAAGAAAAACATCACCAGTATTTAAGCTACAAGAATCCTGTGAATGGTCTGATTATTATTGATGCTCCAGTGCTTTGGAAAAAATTATAGTACTCCAAAAGACAGTAATGATTATGATCTCAATCAATCGACTTTTGATACTTCCAAAACTAAAGTATTTATACAAAAAAATACAACAAAATAGTGTCTAATAGACTTGAACTAAAAACTCTAACTATTAAAAAAATATAGTTTCAGTGGAATGCGCTATGCAGAGTAAGTGCTGATGTAGTGGGGCAGTTTAGGACGTGAACCACATTTTTCTGATATGTTGGAAAACTAAACTGAGTTCTGTGATGGTAGCTCTGCTCTATGAACGGAGTGTTGAACACCTTTTGCTTCCCGACTCGACCTTTCTGTTGTTTTGCTTTCACCTGAAATCCTTTTGTTATGTTAAAACCTTTTGTAAACAAAACAACGTGAAACCAATATACCCAGACCTAAAATCTTTTAAATTTCAATTATGAAGTCGCATCTCATCCACACACTTCGCAACATTTAGAGTTTAAGTTTATGAGAATGTTACTAGAGATGCGATACGAAGTGGGATGTGGCGTGGAGGGATGGTGGGACTGGAACGCAGTGCAGATCACAATTTTTAAGTTTTAGTTATAAGCGCAGAGGGTGTAAACACTAAACTTGCGAAGTGCAAAGCGCGGGGGAGGAGGTGAGTGACATGGCAGGGAAAAAGTGGGACTGGATCGTAGGCGCAAATCGCAACTTTTAAGTTTTATTTATAAGTTGTAGTGTTAACATCTAAAATTTTCGAAGTGCGGGGAGAGGGAATGACTTTAATCACGATCGGGGAATAAGGAAACGAAGTAAGTGATTGCGATGAAAAGGTAAATTTGGGAGGGTAAAGAAAAAAGGCGGAAAAAGGGTAATTTTAATGATTCTCAATGGAAAATGAAATGAAAAAGGAAGCGTGGTGGGGAATGGGTTCCACTTCATCGTATATAATATTTCGAAAGGTTTGTAGGAGATGGAAATATAAATGATTTTGGGTTTTGGTCGATGCAAAAAGGTGAGGTGGGTCCTCGCCAATAAAACATGGTAATGTGCATGAGTTTCAAAGGTTTGTAAAGTAATTCCCTTTGAGCGCGTTTAACTTATAATGGGTCTTCAAAACCTTGGATAAGCCATTATTTTTCCAATTTTGACCTTTTTTGACAAAATTAAAACTTGTAGTGCCCAACCTTATTACAAATTATTTAATCACATTTAAATGATGTGATTAATGCAATAAAAACATATTTAATTATGTCTTAATGCTGCATTTGGACATGCAAGCATATTTTTACTAAGGTTTTAACCTTATTTGGAAATAATTTACAGTCATGGAATATTATTTACAATATGAAAGATTTGAGATGAAATTTAATCAATCACCTTGAGATTCTATAAATTATAGGACCCTAATAGTGGCTTCATTCAGGGATGGAACTCTCCATGTGAAGGGATAATAACACCATATACTAGTAGCCTGATCCATTGGGCTGATCCTAAATCTGCAATTTTCTTTATTGTAAAATCTCTGTGACTGAAAATCTCAAACTGAAATCAAACCTTTATGCACACTGAAATCTGAAAACTGAAATGCAATCTGAAACTGAAAATTAAAAGAATGATTAGAAAAAATGCTCAAAGCATTGAGCTTATTTGCACACTGCTACCTACCCTATACTACTGAAACTTATGCTGAATCAGGTAATACAAAAATGCAAATGAATCCAGTCAAGTAGCTGCAGAAACAAATGGACAACTTGATTGTCTGTTAGGAAAATCAGCAGTATAGCTTGATTATGTGTCCTCATAACCAAAGTTACAATATGAAATGGAAACTGCTGATGTATTTGACCCTTATAAAGAGTATGTGTTTGAGAATTTGATCTAAGAAGAACCTCCATATACTCTGTTATAGGATCAATAAAAGCATGATGTATGATATTTGCTTCTAGGCCTTCAATGACTAGTTGAGTAGTTGTGTCCTCAATATTAAACCTTGAACCCACATCTTCAGTTTGGTACTTGAAAGCACAATCATCCTCACTATGTAAGTCAAGAGGTAGTACAATTTCCTCTTGCTTAGGGGAAGGAATACTTTCCAAGAATTCTTGAGGATCTCAAAAATTGTATGACTGAATTTGAGTATTTAAAATTTCAATAAAATTTTCATATCTTTCAACAACTATCTCTAGAAAACATGTTTTAGCTTCAGGACTAAATTTCCTTGATTTCAAAATGCGAAAGAAAGCCTCTATGAAACCTTCATCAAGCTCAAATTCTGATAACTAATTCCTCAATGCATTTAAAACTTCATGAGATAGAAGGTTTGCCACAGACCTTGTCATCTTGTTCAGTAGGAACTATGGTCAACATGTTTTAGAGTCGCCATGAATGCTTAAAAACTGGGTTCTTTGAATCATGGAGTCGCTGGGTGAATAATTGCGGCCTTCTTGTGTCTGGTCACTATCCATCATTAGTGATCAGATATGAACTTTGATGTGATTTCCTGAGGAAGATAAAAGTTTTTTCTTCCCCAGTACGGTCGCCACTATGTTAGTGTTCTGTAATTCTGAGGCTGAAGACAGAATCCCCGAGGCCAACATAAAACCAACTTTGGAATATAGGACCTAGCCTTCGTAGATTCAAAGAGGGCTCTCTCTATAAGATATAGCTTTGTTTAGATAAGTATTTAGGCTATTTATGATAGTACTTGGGTTTTGGGTTTGTTTTGGATTTTAGAATATTGATTTTATTCAAATTATTAATATGTATTGGGCAATGGAGTCAAAATATAACTGGATGGTTGCATCAATATTTCACAGAGTAAACATAGGGAAATCTAGTAATATTTACTGGATCTCTTGGATTTATAAATCAATTATGACAGAAATATGAATAGATTCAGTAGAACTAAAGAGAAATTAAGAATTCTTTAGTTTGGATTTCAGTGGAAAACATAATGATCGTAAAGGCAACCAAAATTAGGTAATCAAAATTAAATCCTATTCATCACGCTTTCTGCTTTATTATTAGAATTCATATGTTTACAATGAAAGAGGACAATGAAACAATACTAACCGAAGAAAAAAATCACCAATATTTAAGCCACAAGAATCCTGTGAATGGTCTAATTATTATTGATGCTCCAGTTCTTTGGAAAAGCTTACAATAATCCAAAAGACAATAATGATTCTGATATCAATCAATCGACTTTTGATACTTCCAATACTAAAGTATTTATAAAAAAAATTATAACGAAAAAGTCTCTAACAGACTTGAACTAAAAACTCTTATTACAAAATTATAGTTTCAGTGGAATGCACTGTGCAGAGTAGGTGCTGATGTAGTGGGGAAATTTAGGACGTGGACCACATTTCGCTGATATGCTGGCAGACTAAAATGAGTGCTGTGTTGGTAGCTATGCTATATGAATAAAGTGCTGAACGCCTTTTGCTTCTCGACTCGACCTTTTTGTTGTTTTGTTTTCACCCGAAATCCTCTTTCCGTGTTAAAACCTTTTGTAAACAAAACAACGTGAAACCCAATATACTCGGACCTGAAATATTTTAAATTTCAATTCTAAAGTCGCATCACATCTGCACACTTCGCAACATTTAGAGTTTAAGTTTATGAGAATGTTACTGGAGATGTGATGCGAAGTGGGATGTGGCGTGGAGGGATGGTGGGATCGAACCACAACATAGATCGTAGTTTTTAAGTTTTAGTTATAAGCGCGGAGGATGTAAACAATAAAAATTGCGAAGTGAAAAGTGCGAGGGGGGAGGTGAGTGGCATGGCAAGGAAAAGGTGGGACCAGATCGCAAGCGCAAATCACAACTTTAAAGTTTTATTTATAAGCTGCGAGGTTAACATCTAAAATTTTCAAAGTGCAGGGAGATGGACCCACTTTAATCGCGATCAGGGAATAAGGAAATGGAGTAAGTGAAAGCGATGAAAAGGTAAAGGTGGAAGGGTAAAGCGAAAAGGCAGAAAAATGGTAATTTTAATGATTTTCAATGGAAATTGAAATGAAAAAGGAAGCATGGCGGGGAATGGGTCCCACTTCATCGTATATAATATTTCAAAAGGTTTGTAGGAGATGGAAATACAAATGATTTTGGCTTTTTGGGCGATTAAAAAAGGTGAGGTGGGTCCTCACTAATAAAACATGGTAATGTAGATGAGTTCCAAAGGCTTGTAAAGTAATTCCCTTTGAGTGTGTTTGACTTATAATGGGTCTTCAAAACCTTAGATAAAGCATTCTTTTCCCAGTTTTGACTTTTTTTGACAAAATTAAAACCTATAGTGCCCAACCTTATTACAAATGATTTAATCACATTTAAAGGATGTGATTAATGAAATCAAAACATATTTAATTATTTCCTAATGCTGCATTTGGACATGCAAGCATATTTTTCCTAAGGTTTGAACCTTATTTGGAAATAATTTACAATATGAAAGATCTGAGATGAAATAATAAATGACCTTGAAATCCTATAAATTACAGGACCCTAACACACCGTTCCATATGCACTGCTTCCAACTATGCATTGCACTCCCCAGTATCCGACTGCTGCTACTCTCTGCATTTGTCACTCTGGCATGTGACTACATCAACTACCACTGATCCATCCTAATACTTTATCTTGTGCCACCCCCGTAGAAAGGTATTTATGAATGAGGTGGACTCATCAAGGATCCTGCCCATGTAGAAATTTATTAATATTGATGTATTACCAGATCCTCCTAATCTCACAATATTTATCTTCTTGCAAAATACATAATCCTTCCACTAATTAAACTTGCGGAAATTTAAAACTCAATTGCAAACACGTGAATAAATTTAGTCACACATAACACAATTGTTTAACGGGAAAGCTTAAAGCTAAAAACCCCAACTATCATATTATGTATATCAATGGAATCATGTAATAATATCATAAAAATCTTAGTACATCAAGCTCTCAGTACAATCAAGAATCATTACACACTGTCATGCAGAAATTTGCATCTCCATGCACCAATTGCTTGCCTCCTGGCAGCCTGCCTCCACTTCGCAATCCCTGCTCAAGGATACCCCTGAATGAATTCGAATTGGACTTGCATTGACTGCGCAATCCTCATTGGCAACTCCAATGCGTGTCAGATGCATTGAATGCATCACTATAGTCACAACGGATAGTCCATCTCACCCTTTCACCTATCTCTCCATTAGGTCTCCACTGGAACTGACATGCACTATAGTTAACTGTTGTATATGTTCAGTTGTTAGTGAGTTATTAGTTGTGAATTAATTAAATAATTAATTCACTTAACTCTCACTATTGTATCTTTCAATTAAACTAGATACAACTAACTCAACTGAGTTTAACTCCATTAACTGAGTTAAACTAAATAACAACTCTTGTAACTACTCTTCCAACTCTGTCATAACTTTGCCACTTCAGTTCTAACTACTTCCTCCATGCATGAGCCACCATAAACCCTAGGAATTACGTAATTCCTTCAGCCCACTGATTTTCCAAATCTGTTCACTGAAATAAAGTGCTCCAAGAGAATAAGTTGATGCTTATTGTCGGATTATTATTAAGAGCTAATAATAATCGACATGCATCTATTTTTAGATTGACGATATAAATAGACTTCACCCAATATTCTAAAAATAGAATTTCATCTATTTTTCACATTTGACCAACCATCTACAAATAACATCCCACAACTTATAGAAAATTCTCATCATGTCTAAAAATAGACATACACCTAAAAATAGCATGCTAGCCCCACTTAGTGAAGGTGCTTACTTTTCACTAAGCTCATCATCTTGTTGAATATGAACACTCCCTCTCAACAAGATATGGATTATCTTTCACCCCGATCCTGCCTCTATGGTATTTGAATTTTCTCCTGCTGAGTGCCTTCATCAAAATTTCTGCATCCTGATCTTCCATAGGAATGTACTAAAGCAACATGATCTTCTGCTACACACAATCTCTAATATGATGATACTGGATATCAATATGTTTAGATATATCATGAAAAACAAGATTAATCGAGAGTTTAATGCAACTCTGATTATCACGATGTATCACTGTAGGATCTAAATGTTAACCGAACAAACCGACCAGGATCTTCCTCATCCAGATAGCCTCACATGTAGCTTGACTTGCTGCCATGTATTCTACTTTCGCTGAACTGAGTGCCACAAATCTTTGTTTCCTACTGTACCAAGAAACTGTTGTAGATCTAATACTAAAAACTCCTCCTGATGTTCTCTTTCTGTCTGTTGGGCTGCCTGCCCAATCTGCATCCATGAAGCCATGCAACTTCACCTCATACGTCTGTCTGTACCATAAGCCATACTCCGATGTGCCCCTGAGATGCCTTAGAACATTCTTGCCTACCTTCTGTTATCACCAAAATAGGACCTGATAGGCTTCTGGTCAGGCTACCTCAGTGTAACTATTTCAAACCAGACTTTTAGTTGAGGCTTAGCCTCTTCAAATTGAGAGGGCTCTCTCACTAGGTTTAATATTTTGAATTAAGGATTAGATGGTTAACTCTAGGAATAAATAGTGTAAAAGTGTATGACTAGTTGAAATAATGATCAACAAACATCTATTGGGCTATGGAGTCTAGGTATTTTCCTAGAAAACATCAACATAAGCTCATCATGGAAGTCAGGGCATTTCAGAGTTTTTAGGTGTATCAATGAAACAAAAACAGAGTGAACAAAACACAGTTTACAAACATATACAGGAAGTTAGAGCATTTTCCAATGAATTCTAAGTCACATATGTTTATACCACTGCAAAAATATAGATATAGAAAACCAAAAGAAGATCACACATTAAAAACTCTTTCTGAATCCTGAGTAGTGAGCCAACATCTGTATTATGATAAAAACACACAGTGTTTTACAAAAACACAGTCTGCTTGTTCATGAAAATTGCCAACCTTGAGGAATTCGACCTCATCTCTCTTATAGAGTCATTACAACATTGGATTCTATGATGCATCTTCAAAGAAATTCGAATTCTATCTTAGATTGACACCTATTTACTCTAAAACTACCTATTAATTACATGTGACAGTTAATTGTCTGTTCTAGAATCCTAATGCAATTAGGAGTAAAACTCCTTCTTATGACTAAAACAACCTTATCTAGAAATTAAATATTATGTTTTACAGCTGCATCCTTCTAATATTCGACCTTGATGATGTCCATAATCTTGCTGTTACAATCATTTAACTTATCCCTTATTTTTCCTGAAAAGTAGGAACATGTTTCTATTAAACACCATGTTAAACACACACATGGTGTATGAGAAAGATAAACGCACACACAAGAAGAAACTCAACACACAATGAAGGATAAAGCTCTCTTATTTTTCCATTATACATGATGTACATTTATAGTACAATGGTGTGACTCTTGGTTTCACATTCCAAGGTCACTTGGACTCCATTGTGACTTTTCGCATTCCACATCTACCCATGGAGGATTAGGTGTTCCAACATTTCCGCCCTTAATCCGAAGGGGTATGTGTGAGTCCAAGAAGAGAGTTGTAATACAAATCTGAAAAGTATACATGGCAGCACTTGGGCTGAATCAACTCTCTGAAATGTTGGCAAAAAGAGGTGGTTTAAGGATGACCACCAACACTGGAACACAATACTTGTTGCAGTTCTAAGAACTCTTCCAAAACTGGCAAGAAGCTGAAAGCTTCTGCTAGAGGAATTTTTCCTCATAAAAAAGGGAAACCTTCAACCTAAAAGAAGGGAGGTCTACAACCTGTGATGGTTTAAGGATTATCAACAACATTGGAATGCTTGAAGCATTTCCTGGAACTCAACCAAAGCTGGCAAGAAGCTGAAGGCTTCTGCTAGAGGAAGTGTCCCTCATATATGAAAGGGAGACCTTCAACCTAAAAGAAGGGAGGTCTTCAACCTGTGATGGTTTAAGGCTGTCCACCAACCAAAGGCTTTCTCATGGGCATCCGTGTCTCTGGCTACATATCTGAATTTGGAATGACGAATTGTGGCTCAGGCTCGCTTGAACTGTTGTGTCTCTGGCTACAACTATGAACATGGAATGAGAGATTGTGGCTCAGGCTCACTTGATCTGACTTCGAAGCTTGTACATGACCACCATTTTCCCCCCTGTCAGGGACAAGGTGAGATGATGGCGAAAAATCAACTGCAAGTTTGCTCAATATTCGTGAACATGTTCTGACATGTGACTTAAACATCTTCTTGGCTGCTGATGCCCATTGCCAAGAAGCGATCCATCCAAGATGAATATTTTTTCTTGCAGGAGGCTTGTGTTTGAAGCATCTGTCTGAAGAATGGGTGTGCTGACCATAGTTCTTGCATGGATGAAGATAAAAATAATGATCTTTTCATATGGCCAACTCGATCACAGTTTTGGCATTTTACAATCTTTTGTTGTGGAAGCGGAGCAGGATCTAGGACAACTGCAGGTGAACTGTCATACAAGAATCCGACACTCTGAAATATGATGGGATTGGTGTAGTCTGGAATATGAAAGGACACATCCTTGTCATATCCAAGACCAGTTCTGTGCTTGTTGTGGACAAGCTCTTCCCAAGGTCTGATGATGGGCTTGAGAAGTGCAGGTTGAACTGTTGCATTTGCATTTAAATCTGCTCTAGTACAAGGAATTGAATGGGAATCATCTGGAACTTTATTGAATTGCTGTTGATGGAAGTATTTCATAGTGTTCTGAATAGAAATAGGTTCAGAATGGTGACTCTTTTGTTGAAGTTCATCTTGTTGGAGCTGAGATTCCAACTGCAAAAACTTGATCTTTTCTTGTGCATCTTGCAAACAACTTTGAATGTTACAAAGAGAATTCTTGCTCATTTTTATCACATCATCAACATTGGAATGAATGAGGTTATTCAAAAACTCTAATGCCTCATTGATTTTAGCCATTTTTCAAGAACTTAGGCTCAAAAATAAAGGGTTTCAGCTTCAACTGAAAATGCACCCGTTTACAATGTGATTCAACTTAATTTCAAGAAATACAAATGACTCAAGAGAACTTCCAACTATGGAAATATCAAAGTACAAAATCTGCTCCTCAAATGATGGAGGACAATAAACAATTTTTCCAACAACTCAAATTTACACTTCAAGTCTTGATTGCAACTATGAATGAAGATGCAAATCAATGTCAGTTTAATACAATATTTCTGCAAAAAGGTGCAGCAAAACACTTGTGCAAGAAGCCTTTATGGCAACTGATTTTTCTTCTTCAAGGAGCTGTTTTACAAATGATGGCAATCTTGTCTTCACATTGTCAATTTCTTCAGAAAATCAACCTTTTATCAATGCCACAAATCACAATGCAAAAATTCTCTTTTCACTATGTATTTATCATTTCCTCATATGCCATTTTCTCTTTTTCTGCTGTTCATTTCCTCTTCCTCTCTCTTTGTTGGTGTTTTTTTTTTTTAAATAAAAAGAAGGATTAATTTAAAATGGGGAGGGAAATTTATTTGGGTGGGGAGAAGTAATATAACTATAGACAATCGAATTTTTGAAATTTATTTGGGATGGGGGGTGGGGGGGGGGGGGGGGTATTAACTAAAAAAAAATTAAAAATAAAAAACGAATTTAAAATTTGAAACATGAAACTATAGCATTGAGGTAAGAGGGAGCGGGTCTGCTTAAGGGAGGGAGGGGAAAATCCGCATTTGGACGTAGCCGCAGAGGGGGAGAGGGCGTAAGTGAGGGAGTGTATGCAATATGGGAAAGCTAATAGGGAGGGTAGAGTGATAAGGGTGAGGGGGAGGCATGGGTAGGGATATGTGGGAAGGAGAGGGCAGCCGCTGTGAGAGATGGCCGTGAGTGCACAGGTAGATGCCGAGGGGCGTAGGGAGTGAGGGGTAGCAGAGTGTGAGGGTCGAGCGGGGTCGAAAGGGGAGGGGATAAGCGTGGTGAGTGATGGGACAGCTCTGTGAGGGGGGGTCAAGTGGGTGGGAGAGCGTTGGAAAGGGAGGTGAGCCGTAGCAAGGGGGGTGAGCGTAGGCAGAGTGCGTGAGGGGGACGAGTCTGCGTAGAGTGGGGAGGGGGTTCGAGGTAGGTAGAGAGCTGGGTAGGGAGGGCCGGTTAGGGAGGCGTAGGTTGGGAGGGCGAGCGACCGAGAGTTAGCATGGGGAGGAATGTAAGCAGGCGGGGGCGTAGGTTGGGGTTTTGGGTAATGGGTAGGGACTGGCTCGAGTGGAGATGCCACGGGGGAGGGCTGAGTGGAATAGAGAGGGGGCCGATTGTGAGCAGGGTTAGTGTAGAGTGATGGGAGCGTAGATTGCAGGGGCGTATGAGGGTTGAGCGTAGAGCTGTAAGGGAGTGTGTATGGAGTGGGAGATCCAAGATGCAGGTTTGAGGGAGGGCCAAGGGCTTGAATCAAATTTTTATTTATTTATTTTTTTCTTTTTAAAAACAGGAGAGTAGAGAAGATTTAAGGAAATTTCAGTAGGAATTTTAGCAGCAGTACACAGCAGAGGTAAATTAGAGAATTTTCAAAATTTAGAAAACTTGGAAATTTTCCAACAAATTGCAGAATTTTTACCAAAAAACCCAGAAAAATCTTTAAAAGCCCTCTTTAAACTATTTTCAGCAGCTCTCCAATGCAGAATTTAAAAGTACTCAAAAATATTTTCCATTAAAAATTTTTAGAGGGCGATATAGCAGCAGAAATTAATAGGCAGAAATTTAGAAAACCTGCAATGCCAAGATGCACAATGTTGCTCTTCTTCAAAACCAATTTCTGAATGCTGCTCTTCTCAAAATAAATTCCTGAATGCTGCAAAAAGCTTGATGAATGCGGAAAAAAGACTAAGCGTGCAACTCTCTTATTTTTCCATTATACATGATGTACATTTATAGTACAATGGTCTGACTCTTGGTTTCACATCCAAGGTCACTTGGACTCCATTGTGACTTTTCGCATTCCACACCTACCCATGGAGGATTAGGTGTTCCAACAGTTTCCTGCAATATAGCTTTAACCCTCATTTATGCTCCTTGAATATTTGGTTGACAAAAATGAACCTTTTAAGACAAATGAAATGTGTTTTCACTTTCACATAACCATGTCCATCCACCTGCGCAAGATTGAGTCCATGAAAAAGTGTGCAGAGATCTGATCTGTCTGTGCTACGAAAATATCAACTGTTTTCGTAGCGCAGTAATTATGCATTTGTAACACATCTCTTAACATCAAATTTCCTTTGTTTTAATACTTGAAACTTCATTGGTGACTAATTTCCATCTTCTGATAGCATCAAAATTTCAAAAACCTGGTGTTTACCTCTTGGAACCTTATCAAAACGTTTAAAACTGCTATGTGTCTCCATATTTACACAGTTTCTTCATCATATTTAAACCTTGAGAATATCTACAGTATTTAATGAGGACTTTGATGCTAATGGAATTTGAAAACACTATAAGTCAACTTTTCCATGGTTTCCAAAAGTGATGACCTTTCCAAAACAAAATTGTATTAGGGATTTGTGACTTACTGTCTTACATTCTGTTGTAGCTGACTTTCTTCAGATTTTTCCAATTGTATTTCAAGATCCTCAATGTGCCTCTTTAAAGTCCTATTAGTAGCTCTTAAATTCACATTTTCCCTTCTCACAAACTTGGCCTCTTTGATTGCAGGCAGGGTCCAGGTGAAAAATTGAGCTTCGCTGTTGATTTTTTTAGGATTTGAAATTCTTTCAAGTTCCCACAGAGCTTTAATTCTGTCAAAATTTATCTTCTCCACCACATGTTCTCTTACTTTCTTCTCAAGCCTAAGATTTTGAAGATTAGTTATTCTTAGTTTTTCTTTCATTCCTTCATAACTGCTCTTTTCTCTTTGTGTATGGAAAACTCTGTTTCTATCATCCTCAAGCATAGGTGATGAAAGGTCCATGGGTTCCTCATAATCTGTTGAAATTTCTCCAGCTTTTTCTAATTCCACATCCAATCCTTACAAATTTTTTGAATTCCTAGTTAGAGGCATTTTAGGCTTGAACACAAACTCTGAAATTTCATCATTAAAATCCAGTTTCTTGGAGGATTTGATCTTTTTAGATTTCCCTTCATCCAAAATTATAAAATTTGCCTGCACTAAAGGAGATTCCTCAATATCAATAGCTTGTAAAATATCATTCAAGCTACCCTTTAAACCTGGATCTTCTTCAGAAACCAATGTTTTTCGTTTTTCCCTTGCTAGTTGTCTTCCAGTCAACCTTTTCTGAGCTGATTTGCTGGTTGACTATTCCTGCACTGCTTTCTTACCTTTGGTTACCTTCTTTGGTGCAGATTGAGGGGTTTCTTGAACAATTATTGGTGTTTTAATCTATGGCCCTTTCACTTATTTTCTAGGCTTTAACTTGACAAACCTATTCAATCTTGTTTCTGTAGGGTCAGTGATTTTAGATGGTGATTTTTCTTTGGCCCTAGGGTTAACACCTGTTCCATATGTTTCCACCCCAAAGCCACATAGAAACAAAAACTCTGACCATTCTATATTCACCCTCTGAAGCTCATGCAAAGCTATTAATTTGACAAGACCGACAAGACCATGATGAAATAATGAAGTTTCACATGCCTGAGTTTTCATCTGCACCTTATCTGCCATCTTGGCCAAACTCCGAAACAGAAAGAAAGGTAAATCCAGAGAAATTATTCCAGTGAAATGCAATAAGATTTTGAAGTGGTAAGAATACACCTTATGGTATCTTCCTTCGCAAGTGAAGTACCTTTGAATATTGGAGAGTAGGTTAGCATATGTATCTTTGACATAACCCCTTGGCACTGCTTTGGTTAAAGTTGTATCCACAAACCTGAAATTATTGAACCACCTTTCTTCCCCTCTTGGAATCTCTGTCACTAAAGAAATAACTTCAGGAGAAATGGGTAAGTTTAAAAATCCAAATTTTGTATTTTAACCTGTGAAATTGATAGCAAATTCCTTCGTTACTTGATTATGACCTCCCTGAAGCTTTTCGCAGAATATCTAGCGTCCTACTTTCTTGAAAGCTTCTTCAACTAATTTATCCTTAGTGAGAGCTTCTATGCCTTCGGATTCTGATCTCAAACAATGGCCTCATCTGTGGTTTCTTTTTTTGTCTGTCATCTTTCACTTGGAATCCCTGTAGCTTCAGAAAACCTGTAATAAAATGGCTCGCTTGATTTAAGAGAAACTGGCTCGCTTGATTAAGGGTTCAGCTTCGCTTGATAATTGGTTCAAAAACTCTGGCTTATGCTTACCATGAGCTTGTTATTCGAAGAAAGACATGCAAAAAATGTTTTTTCATGAGAAAATATAACCAAGGACAACCATCCCATTTCAAATTTTAAAATGACGGATGATAAATGACCCCTAACGAATCTCATGATGGTTGTGAATGGTTGCATGTGGGAGAAAGGATTCGTGGACTGACACCTACTCATGAAAATTTAACGGAATTTGATGGATTTGACAGTTGGACGGGATTGGTTACGAATCCCCGATTTTGTAGCGCATGCAATGTATTTTCAGGGTTTTGTGCTACGAAATGGCCAGCGTTTTCGTAGCGCAAAAGCAGTTTTTTATACTGTTTGTGCTAATAAAACGTGGTTTCGTGGCTTATTCAAATTTTTTTTCAAAGTGTCTAGACAGATGATTTCCGAAATATGACATGGGACTTTTAAAGTGTGAAACAAGATTTTTGGACCTTATTTGATGATGGAGATAAGACTCTAACCTTATGTTTTAGACTCTTAAACATAAAAATGATTTGACCCCTATTCTAAGACCATGAATTAAGAACAAATATAAACTATCCAAGTTTGGAAAAACTTTTTATAGTGATAACACCTTCCAAAAGAGCTTGGTAGGCTTAACCATCGCTTGTGAAAGTTGGTTCACCGCATAGCATATGTTCGGTCTTGTATTAACTAAATACATGAGAAAACCCACCAACTATTGATAAATAGTGGCATGCATTACCTCTGTTGATGTAGCATCCTCTTTCCTATAATATCCTGGAAGAGGAGTATCGATGGGCTTGCATCCCTACATGTGAAACTTCTCAAGTATCTCCCGAGCATACTTGCCTTGAGACACAAAAAATTCACCTTCTTGTTGCCATATTTCCAATCCAAGGAAATAATGAAGGAGGCCCAAATCCTTCATCTTGAACTCCTTTGCAAGATCTGCCTTGCATGAGTGTATCAAATGCTCATAACCCATTAGTATTAAATCATCAACATAGAGAACAATGATTAAAAGCTTACCCTCTACCAAAATTTGATACAGGTTTGCATCCGCCTCACTCTTGGTGAAGCCAAGTCCAGTGAAATAGCTGTCGATCCATGTGTACCAAGCACGTGGTGCTTACTTCAGCCCATACAATGCTCTTTTGAGTCTGCACACATGCGACTCGCTGCTGAATATCTCAAATCCTTCAGGCTGCTCAATGTACACCTATTCCTCAATGATCCCATTAAGGAACATAGTCTTCACATACATCAGTATTCAAATGAGAAATATCAGGCTTCTTACCAGTAAAAGCTTCTTCAGGTGTACTCATGCCAAGTACTCTATGAGGACAACGGTTTTGCGCATAAACCGCAGTGTTGCATGCTTCCGCCCACAAGTGCATCGGTAGGCCCTAGTTATGCAGCATAGCTCGTACAGCACCCACGATTGTTCTGTTATTCCTCTTCGCGACCCCATTCTGCTGTGGGTTATGAGGCGCTATGGGTTCTCTTCGAATTCCTTCTTTGCTACAGAAGTCTTGGAATTAGTTTGAGATATATTCACCACCATTATCACTCTGCAGAGCCTTCACTTGCTTCCCCGACTCCTCTCCACCAATGCTTTAAACTCACATAAATTTGAGAATTTTTTGCTCTTCTTCTGCATGAAGAAGATCCAACATCTACGAGAATAGTCATAAAAAAATATAACATAATACCTATGTTTTGCTGTTGAAGCAACCGAGAAAGGTCCACACATGTTTTTGTGAATTCTCTCCAGGATCACCGAAGCACGGTTCTCCTTCTCATGAAAGCTGGTCTTCAAAAACTTACCCATGGTACATCCCTTGCACTAATTTGACTGCGCAAGAGCACCCTTGGGAAGTCCAGTAGAAATATGCTGCAAAATCTTCAAAGCGCCATGGTGAAGATGGCCCAATCTCCTGTGCCATAATTCGCCCTCATCCCGGCTCACCACTTCTTCTGCTTTGCCCATAATTGCATCACAACCATCTACCTCCAGCTTGTAGAGATTCTTAACTCGAATCCCTATCCTCTTGGTTTGACCTATTTTTTTATGTCACAGGAAAGCTTTTCCATCGCTGAAAACAACGTCATAACCTCTGTCTTCCAACATTGCGACCGAGACCAAGTTCTTCTACAGACCTGGAACATGCATAACATATTTCAACATAAATGGTTTACCTGACTCCCTCTCAAAGGTAATGGTCCCAATTCTAGTCGCACTATATCGACCATCGTCACCCATCTCTATATGCATTTGGAGATCCTTCTCCTCCAAGTCACTAAACAACTCCTTATCTCCTGTTATATGGAAAGACGCACCACTATCAAGATACCACACCGATCCCATTGAGCTTGAAACCAAGCATGCAATCAAAGAGAAATCAAGTTCAAATTGCGAGGTTAAGGCCTCTCCAGCTACAGCTCCAACAACCTTCTTGTTCTTCTTTTTCTGTGGGTAGTTAGTGGCGAGACGCACATGTTCGTGACAGTGAAAACACTTCACTTTGGACAAATCCAGCTTTTTTCCTTTAGCCTCGGATTTTGAGTGGAATTTCTTCCGATTCCATTTCCTTGCTTTGGCAGCCAAAGCGAAATTTTCTTCATCATCATTCTTCGATGAAGAACCATCCCTGGTACTTCGCCTTATCTCCTCCTGCATAAGATCTGACCAAAGTCGCTCCCAACCCGACAGTTTCTCCCGTCCATTGACAGAGTCTTTGCAGCTATGCCAACTCTTCGAAAGCCCAAGGAGAGCCAAGCTCACCAAGTCATCATCATCAACAGTAATCCCCACACTTCCCAGTTCATCCCTACAGTGGACAAACTTCGTTAGATATTTTGGAATACTGTCGCCCTTTTCCATTTTTATTTTTCTGAGCTTATCTTTCAGTGCCAACTTCCTCTGGTCGTTGCTGCTTTGGAAAAGATCTGTCAAATCCTTCCACATTGAAAATTGAGTGGCTTTCCCATGAAGGCTTGACACAATATGGTCCTTTACACCTTCCAACATAATTCTTCTTGTCTTCGCTACCTTCTTTTTCCATGCGTCAAGTAATGCAACATCACTAGAAGTAGGCTTAGGAACATCGCTGTCGATGAAATCCTTCAGTCCATTGTATTCAAGCACCTCCTCCATCCTATCCTTCCAGGCTATTTAATTCGAGCTTCCCTCAAGGGCATACTCCAATCGCAACCCATTGAAAGACATTTCAATGAATACTCAACTGTTGCACCAAGAAATTTCAGCAGCAAATTCGAATTGTCCACCAGCATAAACTCAACAATTATTCACAATTGCAATCTCCAGTAATAAAAATTTCTTTGATACCATGTAGAAATTTATTAATATTGATGCATTACCGGATCCTCCTGATCTCACAATATTTATCTTCTTGCAAAATACCGAATCCTTCCACTAATTAAACTTGCGGAAATTTAAAACTCAATTGCAAACACATGTGAATAAATTCTGTCGCACATAACACAGTTGTTTAACGGGAAAGATTAAATCTAAAAACCCCAACTATAATATTATGTATATCAATGGAATCATGTAATAATCTCATACAAAGCTTAGTACATCAAGCTATCAGTACAATCAAGAATCATTACACACTATCATGTAGAAATTTGCATCTCCATGCACCAATTTCTCGCCTCCTGACAGCCTTCTTCCACTGCGCAATCCCTGTTGAAGAAGACCCCTGAATGAATTCGAATTGACCTTGCCTTGACTGCGCAATCCTCATTAGAAACTCCAATGTGTGTTAGATGCATTGAATTTATCACTATAGTCACAATGGATATTCCATCTCACCCTTTCACCTATCTCTCCACGGGGTCTCCACTGGAACTGACATGCACTATAGTTAACTGTTGTATCTGTTCAGTTGTTAGTGAGTTATTAGTTGTGAATTAATTAACTAATTAATTCACTTAACTCTCACTAGTGTATATTTCAGTTATACTAGATACAACTAGCTCAACTGAGTTTAACTCCATTAACTGAGTTAAACTAAATAACAACTCCTGTAACTACTCTTCCAACTCTGTCATAACTTTTCCACTTCAGTTCTAACTGAGTCCTCCATGCATGAGCCACCATAAACCCTAGGAATTGCATAATTACTTCAGCCCACTGATTTTCAAAATCTGTTCACTGAAATAAAGTGCTCCAAGAGAATAAGTTGATTTTTATTGTCAGATTATTATTAAGAGCTAATAATAATCGACATGCATCTATTTTTAGATTGACGATCTATAAATAGACTTCACTCAATATTCTAAAAATAGAATTTCATCTATTCTTCACATTTGACCAACCATCTACAAATATCATCCTGCAACTTATAGAATATGCTCACCATGTCTAAAAATAGACATACACCTAAAAATAGTCTGCGGGCCCCACTTAGTGAAGGTGCTTACTTTTCACTAAGCTCATCAACTTGTTGAATCTCAACAGCCCAAATTTCTGCACTCTTGGGACTATTGCTTCACATCGCCCCACCTCTCTCCTAGAGGTATGGTTGCATGTTCTCCCTTTGCCCACTTGGCTCAAAATTTACTGGATGTCTACACTCGGCCTCCTTTCTACTTCTCCAATTGTGGTTTCTCCACACCTTGCTGAGACTGCTTGTGAGGCTGCATGTTGAGAGGTAATTAATTCTCCCTCTCAACCACCATGTTTCTATTTTCTTTGATCCTCAAGGCTTTGCATGCATCTTGTACCTCAAGTGCATATAGGTTCTTGACTTGCACATCGATCTGATTCAACTGTCCCTTGGCGAAGTTTCTAAGGAAAACCTTTCTTTTGATAAAAATCACATCGTAGCCATGATATTCCAATACCATGATGGAAACAAGATTATTATTTAGTCCCAGAACATACATCACATCTGTGAGTCTGAGAGGGGAGCCAGACTCCCTCTAAAAAGTGACTTTACCGATACCGGTTGTGCTACACCTCCCATGATCTCCAAACTCTTTGTTCTTCTTGAGGTCTTTCTCCTCCAAGTAATTGAAGAGATCTCTATTCCCCGTCATATGGAACGAGGCACCATTGTTGAGATAATAGAAGCCTCCCATTAATGTGATTTCCATGCATGCAATGAGAATGAAATCAAGCTTGAATTGTGAAGCTAGAGCTTCACCTGCTGCTGCTACTACAAGCTCCTTATTGCTTTCCTTATTCTGTGGAAATTTAATGGCATAGTGTTCGAAATCGTGATAGTGAAAACATTTAATGTTGGAAAATTATTTCTTATTTCCCTCCTCAGCTTGGGACTTCTTTCCCTTGGATTTCTTTTCTTTTTTGACTAATGCAAATCCTCTTCCACTTATTTGGATGAGGTCCCATATCTGGTGTTCCATCGAATCTCTTCTTGTACCAAGTCAGACCATAATCACTCCCACTTTGGTAGTTTCTCCCTCCAATTTACTGAATCCTAGTAGGCGTGCCATCTCTTGGGAAGGCCTAGAAGTGCGAGGATCACCAGATCATCTTCAACAACTATAACACCAACACTTCCAAGATCATACCAAAATTGTGTGAATGTTGGCTTGAGGGGTCCCAACCCAAGTTTGGAGGTTAAGGTTTGCCAAAAAACCCCTATACTACTAGCCCTTTCGGAAATGACCTAATTTCGTAGGCCAAGGTCTCACCTAAGTAGTATGGGAGGGTGCTGGAACCAGGTTTCCACACCCTGGAAGAGAGTAGGTAATTAAGGTAGATCGGTGTTGCAACTATCAAGTTCATGAAGATTGAGTCTATTCGCAGGCTTCTAACAATATAATCAGTAAGTAATCACAAAAAAGCTACTATCATCAATAGATCCGATCAATACATTCACATCCACATGCGCATCAAAAATTACCATTACAGAACATTATAATTGCAGCTAGTTCTAAATCACAGCTTAAATAAATAACTCAAATGCACTTCAGTAATAAACACGATCAATACAGATAGCATAAAGATACTTCAAATATATTATGCATTCATTAGTATCCAAATACCCACTTACAACCCAAAACACAACCCGCGCACACAGCCAACAGGGTTGGCACACAGCAGGTCTGAGGATCTCCACGCACACAACCAGCAGGAGTCCTTACCCAAAAAAACCCAGACAGATCTCAATGATTTTCACGTAGCATCAATATTAATTCTTCTTACTTACTAAACCCAACTTTCTATTTATTTATATCATCGTAGCCTTTTCTATCCAATTGTCCGCAAACCGTGGTTTGAGGACCCTAGTTTTACCCTTTATCCCATTACAAAATATTGGGGGCTTGACTCACCCCAAAACCCGTACACAAGGCCAATTATTACAAAATTATACCAAAATCACAGCTTAGGGAACCCCATTCCAACAGGCCCCCAACGCAATATTGTGACTCGTCCCGAGTCACAACAGTCGTGGGGTTTGCATCTTCCCCTGAATTTGCTTGATTGCATCGACTAGGGAAGACAAAACTCCCTCGCTCTCTGCAAAAACATTTTTTGCAATATCTACCAGCTTCTATGAAGTTGGACATTCTGTATCAATGGTGGCACTTTCTAATGTCTGGTTCCACTGTTTAACTACCACATCCACTTCCTGAGATAACTTGAGGGCTTCATTGGCCCATGGCTTGAGGTGGTCACTGAGAACCTTCTTTTTGTGGTGGAGCTCTTCGAGGTCATCTCTAAGTGCATGGCTGGTACGCAGTCGTGTCAGGCGTTGAGCGGGGACCAAAGTGGGCATTGTGGCCTCCATTTGCTCGAACTCTTCTTCTTTCTGGCTTAGCTCTTGGGTGATTTCAGGCAGGAGAGGGTCACACTGCACCTTGGTCCACAACTGCATAACTGTCTCCAACAACTCTATGCCTTGAGCAATATGAGCTGTAATGGCATTGGTGGCCTCTATGACCAGCGCAATTCGTTGGGCTCTTACCTCAGGTGGAGTTTCTTGCTACAATTTGGCCTGCAAGGCAGTAATCTGCTGCTCCATCTCTATCTTGACAGTTTGAATCTCAGTCCTAGAGGAATTTAAGGCTGCAAAAATCCCCTCAATCTTGACCTGGGGGGTATCAGAAGTCAGTATATCCTCGTTCACATCTGTGTAGAGCCTACTAATGAGATGTTCCAACTCAGTTTGTTGTATGGCGATAAGGGTGCATGTAGCCTTACCTTGGGACACCTCGGGGGTTTTCTCCACGATCGTTTGCTCAACTTTATTGAGCTACTGGTGCACCCATCGGTCTCTGTGCGATGGTCTTTCTGTCATTTGGCATGCGTCACAGGCTTTTCAATAGTCACGTGAGTCACTTAGCAATGTGGGCCACCATAGCCCAGCTCTCAATATTTTCTGCGTCGTCGCTTTCCCTGCGTAGTGACCTCCTACTAAGTCGTTGTGGGCTTCTGCCAAGATGGCCTGCCTTTCATGCTCAAGAATGTATCTACGTGGTACCTCCTCATCTCCTAGTTTATACAAGTGGTCTGCTATGATGGTAAAGTCCGTTGTGCGGGTTACCAACTCTTTTTTGTTGTTGTATCGAATACTTTGTTGGGGCCATCCCTGTAGTTAAGAAGTGAATGATTTTTGCGAAGTGCACATCAATCACCTTAATAGAAAACAATTGCGCATTATACAGTCCTTCATCTGGGTTGGTTGGTTCCTCACCACTGTCTATTCAGGATAAGTGGTCTAATCCAACATTTAGTTTCCTCGACTTCATGATGATCTCAAAGTCATTCTTGGAATGACAGTAGCCATCGGCAAATTCCCCCCACCCCCCCAACAAAGGCATATTCATTAGGTACTTCAAATCTGAGTGATCTGTGAACACCTTGAAGTTCCCTCCTAACAGATAATGCCCATATTTCTGTAGGGCATATACCATGTCCAAACCATCGCTCTCCGTAGTGGAGTAGTTGAACTCCGCACTAGAGATTTTTCTACTAGCAAATGAAACTGGATGGTCGATGTCCCCTTCCCCAAGCTGCATAAGGACATCCCCCAGGGCGATCCCTGAAGCATCTACATGAACATGGAAAACCTTCACCCAGTAAGGAAATATGAGGATAGGTTCAGAGACCATCTTCTTCTTGAGTAAATCAAATTCTTCTGACACTCGTCATCCCAAAAAAATGATACATCCTTCTTCAACAATTTTTCCATGGGTGCCGTGATCAGTGCGTACCCTTGAATAAACTTTATGTAGTAGTCTGTGTGTTTGAGGATGGAGCGCAACTGTTTCTCAATTGTATGGACTACCAGGTTGATGATGACTGCTACCTTGGTGGGGTCAACCATCAGTCCCTACCGACAGACTATGTGGCCTAACGGGATCTTGAAGGGTACACAAAATATGCACTTCTTAATATTCAGGGAAATCTGGTGCTTTCTACGGGCGTTCAACATCATGTGAAGGTTTGAGACGTGCTTCTTTACCAACCCAAATATCGTCCAATCGTAAAAATATACCTCCAAGAACTTGTGGATAAACTCCTTGAATACTGCGATCACCACCCGCGAAAATATGGCAGGGGAATTCTTGAGCCCAAACGGCATGAAAGTGTACTGGAAAGATCCCCATTTAGTGGCAAACGTAGTTTTTCTACGATCCTCAGGTGCGATCCTGATCTGATGGTAGCCCAAAAACCCGTCAGTGAACGAGTACGCTTCTTGCCCCCCCACACTATCAAGGATTTCATCCGAAAATGGCATAGGGAAGGGATCATATACGTAGGCATCATTCAATTTGTGCAGGTTGACACAAATCCATATTTATCCTTTAGTCTTTTTCTCCTAAAACATAATAGGGCTTACCCAATCTGACTGTTCGACTGGTTCGATGATACCCACGGCTAGCATTTTGTTGATTTCTTCCCCGAATTTCTGCTTATGCTTGGGGTTCAATTGATAAGGTAACTACTTCACAGGGTGCGCATTTGGTTTTAAAGTGACGCGCATGACCCCTAGGTCCCCTGTAATCCCCTTGATTTCCGAGAATTTCGTAGGAAATAGGTCCTGGTACTCGGCGAGGAGTTTTACGACTTTCCCAACAGTATCATCATCCCAGTAGTGCCTAATTTTAGCCATATTAGGTTGCTCTTCTGTTCCAATTTTAACTTCCCTTAGCTTAAGAGGCTTGGTCACATCAACGGTCTATAGTGGAGGTCTCGCAACTACGCGCTCTCCCTCTGATTCTGGGATGGTGATATTTCGCGGGTCTTCATCGCATTCCTCCATTGATAGATTGCGACAGTTGACAATATCATGCATCTGCGTATCCCAAGATGGTGCTACATACTCCATACGAGGGTGTGATCCATCAAATACCAAGGCATCGATGTCCTGTAAAGCTTCATCCAATGCCTCATTTCCTCCTATCAACCCGAACATCCCGACAAAATCGTCCCGCATGGTCTCCCATTAGTGGGTGTAGCTCTGCATCCAGATACCGTGCAGTGGGAATTGGATCCAAGGCATGGATAAACAGGTGGACCCATTCGTCCATGGTCCTTTCACACCATGCCTTCGTCCACGTGGCCAGGTGCCTGCGCGAATATTCTTGGCCAAGGAAAGCCTCCACGCATAGTTGAAACGGAGGTTCGAACCATAGAATCATCATTTCGCGGAATTACTCCCAATCCTGGAACGTCCCCTTATGATTTTCCCACCACCGTGTAGGGGTTGCATGCATGGCTAGGTTAAGCACCCACATTATTCATTTCCTTGGGACTTCAACTTCAAATGTTCACAAAAAATCCCTAATACTACCAGAATCATCAAAGTAGGGCAGCTCTCTTACCTCTAAGGAGATTCACCGGAAGCTCTTCGTGATCCTAAGACATCACAATGTAGATATGTCATGTAACCAATTCTACCAATTTTCTATCTCCCCATTAGAGTTAGAGAGGCATTCATTGTCTTTCTCCCAGCAAAGCACACCATCAGCTGTAGGATTAGTCCAATCCTCATCCCAGGTGCTTATTTTATAAATGTGATCCATGTCGTCTTCTTCGCGCATCGGTTCTGTATACTGCTCTCCTTTCGCAGGGTCTAGAGGGACTATCACTCTCATACCCTCATTATAAAAAACCATGCTCCTTTTCTTAAAGTTGATAATTCCTCCCATGTCTATCGCCCAATCCAGTCCCAGGAGTGTAGGATAAGGGTCCGCATCTTCCACAATCTGAATTACTTCAAAATCTACGCGCACCTTAACTCCTGCAATATCTACCATAATCTTCGACAACCTCCCCAATGGTATGAATTTATCTTGGTTAGCCATGCGCAGCTGTATAGTAGACCATTCCATCTTAGGTTCTCCCATCTGCTGCCATGTTTGCTTGGGAATTACGTTCGCATCTGATCCCAGATCTAAGATGACGTGATCCATTTCATAGTCATCGATTTGCGCTTTTAGCCATATTTCCCGTCCAGTGTGCTTCTTGTGCTTGTACAGTTTGTGAACATCTCTAACATTTGTAGGAGGGTTGATTCTGTCTGCGCAGCTGTCTATCAGCGTTTGAAGATTTTCTACTGCCTTCTATTTGTGTAGTAGCTTCATACATGCTTTTAGGAATGGTTTAACTTTGTCGTCCACTCTTAGGTTTGTTGGAGCCTTGGAAGTAGATGCCTCATCCTTGGTAAAGTCTTTGCGGGCTTCAATGAAGGTTTATTTCTCCTTCTGTAGGTCTAAGATTTTCTTCTTGATAGAAGCTTTCTGGATAAGGGGTTCAGCCACGGCTTTCTCCTCAGCTCCTCCAGTATCTATGCTGCTGCGCGTTATGACATTAATACTTGGTCCTTCATGATGTGGTTCCGCTTTAACCATATGCACATTATTCTTTGGTGTTTGTTGTTTTTCCTACATTTTTGCTATCAGGACTAGACAATCTTCGATCACATGGTCCAATTGTTGAAAATATCGACAAGATTATCGCGTAGGGTTTGGGAAGTCCCTTGCAAAGTGCCCTATTTCTCCACAGTTGTAACAGATCAATTTCCCTCTTCCCCGACTTGCGCCTCCACCCATTCCCCCTCCCCTGCTTCTTCCTGGGGAGCCTCCTCTGCCTGAGAGAGATAGTGGTGAAGAAGGGTCAGCCTGCACCCTGTATAAGTTCCCTCGGTTGATCATCAAGTCATGGGTCCGATAGTTATGTTCGTCATTTCCCACAGATGAGCAAAATCGACACCATTGTTGCTTCAATTCTAGAACACAAGCACCAAGAAAGGGGCAGTGGTTGGTATCATGTAGTCCAACTATGCGACAGTCAGAGCACCATAACGTCGGACCACTTGGTCCTGCATCCTCTTTAGGACGTAATGGGCTGGGCCCCCCAGCCTGCATGTAGTCCGCCAACAAAGGACACTGATCCTTGGTGTGGCCAGACACCCTGCATCTTATGCACCATATTTCTGGGCTAGCTTCTTTCCCTCGTTCTTTTCGCAGATTCTGGATTTTAAGGTGCATTACCTCTAGCTGTCCCTAGATCCACTACACCCCAAACTGGGCATCGTCTCTTGGCACAACTTATAGTTTCATAGCAATCTCCAAGGATTTCTCTTGTGTCTCGATCGCTTGCTGACCCATAGGTCCGTGCAGGTGAGGTAGTAGCATGGAGATGAACCATTCCTTGTGCTACCTATAATCATACTAAAATTCCCCATCTTTGATGACCTTCTTTATCTGTTGATCAACCTCCTAGATAGCCTTAATGGGTCTTTGTTTAAAATCCTTCAAATCAGTTACCAGCGGAGAGTAGGACTTAGGCTTCCGAAACTGTTGTTTTAACGCATTCTTAATGTCTTGAATAGATGGATCCACATGCTGGCCTACGTACCCCATGTACCAGTCCAGGGTCCTTCCCTCAAAGGCGAGAGATAGCTGCACTCTCTTTACAACATCACTAGCCACATTCTGCGCAGTCCATACTGATTCTGCTACAAATCAAAATCGGTCCATATCTTCGTCTCCTACACCCTTGAAGGTGGGTAGCTTCATGTGTGTGGCCATATCTTCTTCTGGTGGTGGCGGAGGTGTGGGGGAGTTCTTACACTTATGCTAACTCGAAGGTGGTGTAGCTGGAGGAATATTTCCTGCAAGTGCAACTGACTCTCTTAATGGACTGTAGATGGATCTATCCCTTTCTGGGTTGGTTTGGTAGTACTTACCACTTCGTGTTGTAATTTATCTCTAATCAGAGGTCATTCATTCAGTGTGGATGCACAGAACACCTTTTTTCGCATAGTAATATTTTAATTTGCAATGACAATGTTCTCTAGAACTTACCTTGGAAACCTTTGAAGAACCTCCGCTCTGCCTCAGAATAGGATAGGAACTGTTCGACTACAAATTTTGTTACAAATCCTCCCAGCATGCTATCCACCCAATGATCTACTGTACGGGTGATTGTGTTATCAGTCTTCTCCAAATGTTGAATCAATTTCGGCGTCCACTGCATAATTTGATCGTCCTTCCAACACGTTTGGAATTCTAAGAGCTTGGCTAACCACTCCTGGAGCTCGTGCGAAAAAGTTACGAAGAAAATTTTATATACTTCAGTGAAAATGTATTTGTTCTTCCACTTCTCAGTTGTTAGCTTCACACTGCGATTCTCCTTTACAGAGAATTCCTGAATCTATTTTTCAAACCAGTATTGAACCTCCAATTTTTCAGGTCTCCAACGGCCTCGTGGCATTACCCGATCTCTCTCTCAAAATGCTCCCGGTCCCGGTAACGGAACCATTTGTTGGCTTGAGGGGTCTTGACCCAGGTTCGAAGGTTAAGGTTTGGCAAAAAACCCCTATACTACTGGCCCTTTCGGCAATGACCTACTTTCGCAGGCCAAGGTCTCACTTGAAGTACTATGGGAGGGTGCTGGAACCAGGTTTCCGCACCCTGGGAGAGAGTAGGTAATTAAGGCAGATTGATGTTGAAACTATCAATTTCGTCTAGATTGAGTCTATTCACAAGCTTATAACAATATAATCAGTAAGTAATCACAAGAAATCTACTATCATCAATAGATATTATCAATACATTCACATCCACGTGCACATCAACAATTACCATTACAAAACATTATAATCGCAACTAATTCCAAATCGCAGCTTAAATAAATAACTCAGATTCACTTCAATAATAAACACGATCAATCCAGATAGCATAAAGATACTTCAAATATATTCTTCATTCTTTAGTATCCAAAGACCCACTTACAACGCAAAACACAACTCGCCCACACAGCCAGCGGGGTCGGCACATAGTAGGACTGAGGATCTCCGCGCACACAGCCAGCAGGAGTCCTTACCCAAACTAACCTAGACAGATCTCAACAATTCTCACGTAGCATCAATCTTAATTCTTCTTACTTAATAGACCCAACTATCTATCTATTTATATCATCATAGCCTTTGCTATCCGATGGTCCACAAACCGCGGTTTGCGGACCCTAGTTTTAACCTTTAGCCCATTACAAAATATTGGGGGCTTGACCCGCCCCAAAACCCCTACGCAAGAAAAATATTACAAAATTATACCAAAATCACAGCTTAGGGAACCTCGTTCCAACATTGAACTTGGTCAAGTACTTTGGTATTGTGTCACACTTCTCGATCTTGATTTTCCTGAGCTTCTTCAGTGCCAGCTTCCTGTGGTTATAATGTTCTGAAAAAAATATGTTAAGGCTTTCCACATTGCATATGGATTTTCCTTTCCATGGAGGATTGATACAATATGATCTCAAACTCCTTCTAGTAGAATTATTTTTGCCTTTGCTACACACTTCTTCCACTCTACTAGATCTTGCGCATCAATTGGAGTTGGTTTCAAGATGTCCTTGTCAATGAAATCCTTCAATCCATTTTCCTCCAAGACTTATTCCATCCAATATCTCTAGGTAATGTAATTTGAGCTACCCTCAAGGGCATACTTGAGCCTTAGACCATAGAAAACCATCTTGATCCTGTTGCTAGCTCTGGAGAAGAAATATGCAAGACTTGTTGCTCTTGCAATTACAAAATCATATTCTTCTCTTCTATAGTGATTTCGAATCTAATACCATGTAGAAGATCCACATAGATTCAAACTACTAATTATAATATGCTAAAACAATAAACTTGAATCTACTCTACCAATTCCATAAGCCAATTTAAACGATCGTGAAATCACGAAGGATAAAAGAGAAAGAATTCAATCACACATTATGCAATTATTTCCTGGGGAGGTCCTCAACTAAAAAAACCTGCTATCTTTATATCTCATTAGTCAGAAAATGTGAGAAGATTATAATGCTTTTCTCCAACCTGAGAAACCCTTACACTATCTCTATCTCTCTCATTGTGTCCTAGACAACCCTAGGCCAATACTTAACCAATTTTCTACTTTCCTGGATCCTTATTTACTTGCGTTGTTTCCTTGGGTAATTATCCCCTATTAATTAGGGAAATTCCCATCCACGAATACACAATTCATCTAAGGCCTTCCTTTGGCTGCATGCACCACATGTACAATTTGGATGATTATACAAATGATAGTACACTTCCATTGAACTCCAATCTCAACTGGGTATTTCTATGATCTAACATGCATGCGTTATTTATGGCTGATTTATCAGTTATTTGATTGATCAATTCATGTGGTTCAAGTCCAAGTTCTACAATTTGACCTCTCACTAGTTCCTCCAAGAGTTGGAACTAGTTAAATTGACTTTAACTCAGATAAACTGAGCTAATTAATTACAACTCAAAATAACAACCAGGGCTCTTATTTTGTAGGACCCACTCTACATGACTCAAGTTAAACCCTCAACTTGAATTAACTGAACCAACTAAGTCAGATTAACTTAGTTAACTCGTACAAGCTGTCATGAGATGTGGAATCACAATTTTATTCTAATTTAATTCAAGGGAAAATTAAATTAGAATCTTTCTTGGTGTTATTTTCAACATTTCTCGTTGCCATTTTCAACAGAATTCAACAATGTCCGTATTCCTAAGAAGACAAGGATGGGGGTTTTCAGTACACATGCTTCTCTTAAATAAGAAGAGAGATAAATGTCAAGTGGCAGAAAGAGGTATGCATTCATAACATTATTTTTAAAAATTGGATAGTTATCAACAATGAAAATGCATTTATTAATAAGTTTCTTTTATGTTATATATATATATATATATATATTCCATTCTCAAAGCACTTCAAGAGCATCGTAATAAAAAACTAGTGGAATGAAAAGTTATATAAGAAATGAATGAAGTGTTATGATAATCCAAATAAATATTTGGGTTTGATAATTGATGGCATGGACTGGAAGAAAACACTTCTACCACATTTTGTTGCACACCAAAACATTTATAGGAGGAAAATTTTATTCAGTTTCACTTGGTTGGCTGTATTGTCTTTAATGGGAAAATGTGGCCAAGGGTTTACTTCACAACTCCAAATATTCATAATGATGGGAATATGACCATAACCCTAATTCATGATGTGCTTTCTCATAGGTCTTGTAATCTTCCTGAAGTTTTGCATCTGCAATTAGACGACACTAGTCGTGAAAACACATTTTTTTTTTGGATATCTAAACATGCTTGTTGAATTGATAAATTTTCAAAAATTAAAGGTTGGTTTCCTTCTTGTTGGTCACACTCATGACCATATTGGTCATATGTTCAGTCGATTTTTAGTAACATTGAGGAGGAAGGATGTTGGGAGTATGTCATCATTAGTTTAATGTATTAAGAGCTCATACATTCCAAAGCCTAATTTTCAAGTGTTGGAAGAAACTATTGGAACACAAAGGTTTAATATAGGATCACATGGTGAGGATAAATACATTGAAAAACTTAATAAAATTAGATTCCAACATCAATTTCATATAAAAAAAATTGATGGGAAATCAATTATATGGGGCAAGAAGTATTCAAATGTTGTAGAATGGGGGCTTCCATCAGGTTTAGCATTTTTGAAGTTCATTCCAGATCATCCGATATTTTCATCAAATATATTTCTAATAAATCAATTTCTGAAATCCATAATGCACAAAGGCATAAGAGATATATAAATGATTCTGAATTCTTGGAGGAAATTAAAAAATCTATTAGATATACGTATGATTACTTTGATGTTGCTGATTCAATTTGGTGGGAGTCTTTTTTCAATAATCAAAGTGATACCATTTCAAGATCAAGAAATGAAGATATACTTTTAAAGAATCCATTTATTTGGCTACAAAATATGCCAAATGAACATGATGAAAGAAAAATGGCTTAGCAACAACAATCTCAAGGTATTATTAATTATTCATAGGTAAAGGAAATATAAGTGTATATTGGTTCTAGAATATCACTTTCAAAACGTGAAGCCATAGAAGACCTTTATAGGGGTTCAATGGAGGATGTTAAGGAGGGTTGCATGATCACAATGTTAACAGATGGAGATCCACATGGCTATCCATTCTTGGTTTCCAAGGTTATAAAGGTCATTAAAGAAAATGAAGATCTAAAAAATGTTGAAGTATATTGGTATGCCACAAATATACACCCATTCAATGGTGTGTACAAGCCAAAGAAGGCATTTGATAAAAAAAATCACAAAAATAGAAAAATAAAGGGTACAAATATAAATCGTTGCCACACAAACCTCTTAGAATTGGAGGATGTTGACATATTTGTTTATGCATTCAATGTAACAAAGAGAGGAAATCTTCACTTTAGGACCATAAAGATTCTGAAGAGGTTGCTACCAGAAGAAAATATGTTAAGATGGGAGTCTGCTGGACACAGTCGTATATCTAGAAGACTTTTGAAACCTGAAATGGTGGGCATGCATGTTGACTCAGATGGGGCACTAGTTAAAGAAGGAGAAGAATATGGGTCATCTTCATTAGCATCTAGTCATTCATATGAAGATGATGTAGATTCTCATTGTGTGCTAGAACCTATGCGTGATTTTGAATAATTGTCTAAGACATTTTATGTAAATGATGTTTGCATGGTAACTTGAAATAGATATTTTAACTTCCATATGATCTTACATGAAGTTATTAGTCATTTCTATGTTTGTTGGATCATGTGTTTTAATTATGAATAATTCATTTGTTTAGAATATCCATAATTCAACAATAACTTAGAGAAATAAATTATGTTTCATTCAATCTACCAATACTGATATTTTTATTAAAAATAAAAAAATATTAGAAATTAGTGTTCAATTTTTAAATTATAAAATGATATTGCCATGATATTATTTATTGTTATCATTTGATATACCATAATTAAAAAACTGTTACAATTTTAATGCCTTATGAAAAGTGGATACTTCGTTTTGATGGTTGATTTTTAGGTTTTTGTTGCAATGGGATAAGTTGTCTTAGGCTAAGATTTAAAAAAAGCTATACTTTTAGCCTTTAAAAAAGAAATTATTCTTGGTATAATGACTCCTTCATTCAAGTGTTCATTTTTAAAGGTTTTTTAGTCATATAATATTTCCATAATGCCATGGTTGAAATATGTTGAAAACTTAAGGTTTTATGTAATCTTGATCTTTGGTTTTAATTACAAGGTTGAAAAATTGTCAAAATTTTAAGGTTTTTTTGAGTCATGATATTTTATCTTTAATGCTATGGTTGAAAAAAATTATAGCTATTTTATATTTAACACCATGGTTGAAAATTGTTGAAATTTTAAGGATTTTCAGAGACGTGATATTTTATCTTTAATGCCCTTCCTAAAAATCGTTGGAATTTTAATGTTTTTTGGAGTCATGATATTTTATCTCGAACAATATTGCTAAAAAATGTTAAAAATTCACCATGAAAAGGAAAAAGTGGTGATGCTCCTTTTTAGGGTGTTTTTGCCAAAAAAAAAGGTTTTTACTGTCATTTAAAAAAAACGTTGAAAATTTACCCCCCCCAAAAAAAGTGATGATACAACATCAACACTTTTTGTTTCCGAGCTGTTTTTCATGTTTTTTTAAGGTTTTTGGGTTAGAGTTCTCGTTTTTTGTTCACAATTCTCATTTGATTAGTAGTTTTGTTCAAGGTAAGCAATGTTACAAGAAAATTTTAGTATGAGAAATCAATAGGTTAAGATAGTTAGATAAATGAACAATAAACCTTTAGAGAGAAATTGCAAGGAAAATAGACTCGTTCTTTCAAGTAAATATAATATTCAAAGAACAACAAGTTTGAAATGACAAGTACGATAATGTAAAGCTTGCAATTATATATTGAGCTCACAACTCCAATTACAATGATCAAATTATGGATGAATGCAAGGCCTTTCTAATGTGAGATGAAAGATTTGGGTTGATTTTAATTAGATGTCTATGTTAAGGTGAAAGCCCTCTCCTCAATTCTTTAGAAGCAAGTCTGAAACAAGGTTGTAGAGAGAATTGATGTGCAAGGAGGCTAGGGCCTCATTAACGATACCTACCCAAGAGTTATAATGACCCAAGTGTCACCATTGCTACAAGGGATTGTCCACAAGGGAACTACAAGGCCATTCATTTAAGGGTAAAAATTATCAAATTAAATATGGATAAGGTGGTCCTAACTTTCTATTAACAAAGCTTATGATTGGAGGTAAATTTTAGGAATGCAAAACTAGACCTAAAATGATAATGCAAATGAAAGTAAGATGTGATAAGATAGTTTCAATGAGATACAATTATAAAGATGCTTCAATGTAAAAAATGTAAAACCATTTGTAACCAAGCTTATGAATATGAATAGAATACAAGATTATAATATTTCCAATAGTAAACCAATGAAGCACTTCAAGATTACTCAAAGAAACGATGACAACAATATCAAATTATTTCTGATATGGTGCTTATTAGGATGTTCTTCAGTTATATGAGTTAACAATAGAGATAAGTGAGAATTAAAATAATGCAAGCAAAAGTAGAAAATGAAAATGAAAAGGAAATCAATTCAAATATTAAATCTAACTAATGATATCAACGAAATTCTAATACAATCAATGAGATCGATAGAAAAGGGTTAGTATTTAAATCTAAACAAGGGAAACTAATTAGCAAGATGAAGGATCCCCCATTTAAATAAGGAGGGCGATACCATGGGATTGAATCCCAAGCTCCCCTCAAGCAAGATGATCAATTTTATTATTAAATTCACAATGAAGAAGAAGCCCTTGAGACAATGGGAAAGGCTCTTCCAAAAACTTGAGGATATTACAAAGATGATGAATGTTTCTACAAGTAATCACTCCTCAAGTCACCAAATATCAAATATGAGATCACAAGAAAATAGATGGAAAATTTTAGTGATGAATGATTTTCACTAGACTTCAAGAAACCCCACAACTTACCAAGAGAAAAGGCTAGAAAATTTTATAAAATTTGTATGATGAATTATTTGTGTTTTTAAGACTTAAAAATCTTCAAATTAATCTGAAAACCCTCCCAAACTGAATTGCTTCATATCAGAAGGTACACGACCCTCTCAAAAGCTCATGAATAGGATGAAAGAGGCCTCAAGGCCTAGCGGCTAGCCCTCAAAAAATTATCTCAAGTGACAGTTCCAAGAGGCTAGTCTTAAGCCCAAGAATCAATGATAAAAGCCTTATAAAGTGTGAATATAGGTCTGCAAGAAAAATCAAGGGTTAGTCTATAAGTCCAATGACAAGGTAAGAAGTCCTAGGAGGCTTTCAACTAGGAAAAAGAAGCCTAAATAGGCCTACAACTAGGATAGAAGTTGAAAATGGGGCTAGCGACTAGCCAAAAGAAGGAATATAATCCAAAATTGAGCCACAATATGTGTCTATGAGCCTGCAAAGTTGAAACGCAAGTCAAGTTCCTATTGGAAAAATTGAAAAATAATTAAAAATTATTTACAAAATTTATACAATCAAAACGCTTGCTGAAAGTCAATTTTCAAGTGAGGACTTCAAACCCTAGCAACTCCCTTATAATTTTTGTTGTTAATGCAATAAAGCCACAAAAATATGGATCAATGCCTTAAGAGACCTAGAAAAGGCCCAAAATCCTTGTGGCCTTGAAGTAGGAGGTTAAAGGATAAACGACCCTCCAAAGATGAGACGTTGACCTAAAACCCTACCCGTCTAGGCTAGGTGAGGGCTAGAGCCTTCAAGGAAATCGATTGTCCCTTGATCCTTTGAGAAATCAACCTGCAAAAAAATTCAATAGAAACCCTCTTCCCTTCCTTCAGATCCTCAATAAAATCAAAATAAAACCCCATTGGCTATATACAAAAATAGAGAAATATATACAAGCGTTAGAGAAAATTATTTAAAAAATAATTTACAAAATTTACAATGATTTGTGGATCTTATAAGAGTATATCTTCAATTAATGCACAAGTAAATCAAAATAAGTGTGTGAAATAATTTAATAGGTGAGTAATATCTATTATGTTTGAAAAAAACAAATCGTCAGATAAGTCTTGAAGTTTAAAAAAATGGGCTCTTAAGATTTATTGTCTTGGGAGTTGTCTAGTCCAACCAAAGACCTCCCCTCATGCCCAAGATGTGAATATCATAAAAATATCTACACATTTAAGATCAAGTAATTAGATCACTATAGGTATATATAACAAAATAATTCTCAAAATCTAGAGATACCTGCTAGATAAATTGAATTAAGGTGCTTCTCTAAAACCCAATAACTAATGAAAGATACGTGTGCAAATAGTTAATCCAACAACTGCCTAATAAAATAATAACTTATAAAAACTTAATTAGGTAGAAAATTAAGAATTTGATTCATAAAAATATTACCACAAGAAGCAGAAGAGGAACACCACCATGAATAAACCCTAAATACTTCCTTATTATTTGAGGAAAAAAATTGCAACAACAGAGTTTGACTTATAGCTTGATTACAATGATATTTTGATAATTTTGTTCCGATACAATGTGGAGCAAATAACTTCCTTATATAGAAAAATTGAGAGCATAAATCTCCTCCAAGTGAAAAAATGAATAGTGCCTTGATCCATGGCTTGATCCTCATTAAAACAATTCAATCCTTGATTACTACTGCAAAGATCTCCAGAAAAATCAAATTCCTTGATTTTTGAGCTAGACAGACGAAGCTTTGACTTCTGGAGGTTTTGGACCATTAGATATTGTTCAAAAAATAGAATTCTCGAAATTCCCTCATTCGAAATGACCACTTGGATCATAAAATTCGATTTCTCTTGAGGAAATAATTTGTTTGGCCCAACAAATATTTTGTGAGTATTTTCTGCCTTGGAAAAGTGTCATTTCTCCAAGATTAAATTTTGGAAAATACACATTCCCCTTCTAATTACTTTTTCCACTTGGAGAAAATTTATTTTCTCTCATTTTTATTTCTTTGATTAAATTTCTAACTAATTATTTTTGCAATTTTTTGCTAGAAAATAAAATAATGGACTCTAGAGGGGATTAATCATATTTTTTACCCTCAAGGTGGGTGTAAAAAATATTTAGGCGATGGGGTCTAAATATTATTACTCATCCACCAAAAATATTCCTAGACAACACTTTCTTATATGCTTACATCAATTTTTACATGAAAGTTCCATAAAAAAAAGGAATTTAGACAATTAGTGACAGACCTCTAGACATAGCCAAATTTCACGACACATGAGAGATGATCTAGCATGCTAATTTACATAAACTAGATAACACTAGGACTTACCTAAGACCTTACCATCGAGCCCCACTCTAGCTTTGGGGTATGTATGGGAGAAAAACTCTATTAATTATAAGCATCAAAAAACAAAAATAATTAGGAGAGGAAAAAAAATCTCTAAAGTGAAACTCTTTGCTAAGAATCAAAGGATTACCTAGATGTTTTGCATGGCTTCATAGACATACTAGAATAATTTTTACATTAATGACCCATAGGGATGCAAGATATGGGATTACAATAAATCTAGAATTTGTATGATGATGATGACTTTGATTTTTTTTTTTGACTGATAACATGTACTTTGAATCTTGGGGTGGTTGACACATGTGTGGTCAACATTTGGCTCTACTTTGGGACACATTGCTTTAGTGAAAGAATGTGAGAATCCAAAATCTGCATCCAATAACACAAAGTAAATCATATATATATCCATTCAAATATAAATAAAAATCATCATATAATATCAAGTGTTGGAATATAAATTTCTACTCTAACAACACAAAAACAAAATCTATTTTAATGACATAACATAAATAAAAAAACTTGAATTGAAATATATTCTAATAGCAAAAAATAAACTTAAACTATGAGACTAGGGTTAGAGATACAATCCAGAAGATGCCCAATCACATCAGATGTCTTCAATGAAGTTCATGCTAAGAACCTGCCGACTCATTGGCAGATTCATGGGTTGTAATTCTGACGTGCCATGTCCAATTCTAAATATTTTAAGACTTTGACTGATTAGAATGTCATGTTATTCCTGACCATCAAATGCATCAAGCTTCTTCCCACTTCTTTTTTGATATCTAGTTTGTGGAAGCTTGACCCCGTTTGTCACTAATGATTAATATTTTATATCCCTTTTCCTTTTGTGGTTTTTTATTTTCTTCTTGGTAGACAATGATTATGTTGATGCAACTAATATAAATTCCTTTTCCCAATCTTGGAAATGTTTATATGGAAAATTTGAAGGATACAAGACTTCTGTGACATGCCTTTCTTCATTCTGCATCTATTTTGTCATGGATGATGGACCAATCTCTTGATTTTCCCCAGTAGTCATAACTTGATTTTATTCAATTTCCTTTGTAGCCATGCCACTTTCATATAAAAATTTCTCGATGGGATATGTGACCCCCTCATGAATGTCACAATAATATGGGACTTGTTTCAATGGCTTGAGAGGGTATGATATGTTGAAAACTCTTCAATTTTCGGGCATCTATCAACTGGAAAAGGTTGAAAATTTTGTACCTTTAATTTTTCCATTTCTTTCAACATTTTTTTTATGGAACCCATTTCCTTGGTATGCCTTTCTATTAACCTCACTTGATTGATTTCTATTTTCATGAATTTGTCTTGAAGAGTGATTTGATTGGCTTCCATAGTTTTTATTTCATGTGCGTGATTGACCTCCATGGTCTATATCTTATTATGAAGAGCTGACATCTAATCATAATGGGTAACTTACATATCATTTAACCTATTTTCCATGTCACTCATTTCCTTAGCATGTTCTGTTATTAATTTCAAATGAGTGAGTTCCATGGTTTTCATTAAATGTGCTTCACTGAATTGCATATCCTTAATCATTTTAGTTAATTCGTTGAAAAGATGTTTATCATTTCCGTTTTCATTCTCAAAGCGATCCTCTATAGAAAAGTGATGTTCCTTACCAACATAATTAATTTGATCACTTTTCCCCGCTATTCCACCATAAATGTTTCTTATCAAATTAGGGAAAGTAGCTTCATCATGAAGAGCATTACAAGGTCGAGAATAAGGCAAAGCTTGTTCAACAAGATGGAAAAAATCCAACTGATTTGGAAATCATTGATTATTAGGAGGGCTCCTTTTAATCCATGCATCTTCATGAGAATTATCCATATTAATTAAATTATTTTGAAGAACAATGAATTGATTCACATGATCAAATTGCATATTCTTAACGAGTTGAGTCAATTATTTAATAAGATCACTTTCAGTCTCTTTAATCTCTTTTCCTTTAAAGTTTCATGATTTATTTGGAATCTCAAACTTCATTCACGATTTCATAAACTTTTCCAATTCCCTAGTTAAAGTCTAATCAACCTTTACATTAGCAGGTTTCTCATGTAGAAGCTCATAAGAAGTGTCATCTACAAATGCATCAATGTAATGGAGCAAAAAATATTTGTCTAGAGGTTTATAATCTTGAGGTAAACTCCTAACAATATCATTAAACCCTTTATTGAATTCATTCATTGTCTCATTTTCATTCTTCTTCATATTGTTAATGGCATAAAGAAAATCCATTTCGTCCTTTTTATCTTTATATTTATTCTTAAAGGCATTGATAATAACTTGTAGATAATTGAAAGAATTATTAGGAAAATCATGAAAGCAATCCTTAGCATATTCCATAGAAAGGACAAGGAGCCACATATTAATATCTTCATGATTATAGTTAGCAATACTACATCACTTACCCACAAAAATATTAAATTTCTTGAGAGGATCATTAGCATTAACTGCATTATTTCCTTGGAAAGAAGGTATGTTATCAATGGCCTTCTCTAGAATATCACGCTGATAGCCCTAAATATTAGTAAAATTACAAGGGGCGAACAAGTCATTCATGTTGTCATGCTCACTTGACCCTGAAAGATCAAATGGATATCAGAGAGACGTTATTTCTCAAGATTAGCAATATGTCTAGAAGAAACAATTCTTGTAGAAAATGAAACAAGTGGAGTCTCCACTTGAAAATGAATCTAACTCTAAAAATCCCAAACATAAAACTGAAATGTTAGTCGAAAAATAGAGTCAAAATAAACTTATCCCTGACAATGGAACCATAAAATGTTATTTCATAAGATTTACACTGAAACATGGGAAATTTTTCCAACCCTAGAAGGTATAGTCTTTATGGAACAATGCTCAGGGTAGGGTCTACCACCTATTCCCTAATCACTTCATTTAAACTCTCTCCTAGGAAAGCTAAGGGGGGTAGTCCCTAAAATATGGAAAACTAAGGAAAAAATTGTTGAAACAACAAGTCTAGGATATATAAAGGCAAGTCAATCACTTCTCTTAGTAACTTGAATTTAGATTAGATTTCAAGTTATATTATTAAATTGAGAAATGTGAGGAAGATAGATTAGATTAATATGAAACTTAAGATGAAACAATGAGGGACCAATGCCTTAATAAAAATGCTCAATCCAAATTAAAGATACTTGCACAACAATAAATAATTTTTAAGGTTACAAGGTAAGCAACACTGCAAGAAAATGTTAGTACGACAAATTACTAGGTCAAGATAATCAGATTTATGAGTATTAAGCATTTAGAGAGCAATTGCAAAGAAAAACTACATGTTCTTTCAAGTAAATATGATATTCAAAGAAAAATAAGCTTGAAATGAAAATATGATAAAGTAAATCTTGCAATTGTAGATTGAGCTCACAACTCCGATTACAATGATCGAATAATGTATGAATGCAAGATCTGTCTAATGTGAGATTCAAGATCTTGGTTTATTTTAATTAAATTCTTATATTAAGGTGAAATACTTCTCCTCAATAGTTTTGAAGCAAGTCTTCAACAAGGTTGTAGAGAGAGCTGTTGGGGAAGGAGGCTAAGGCCTCATTCACGATACCTACCCAAGAGTTATAAATACTTGAGTGCCTCTATTCCTGTTAGGTCTCCGTAGTTTGCAAGATTGGCAAGTACAAACGCTGCAGAGCCTACATCAAAACCACTTTGGAATCTGAGGATCTAGCCATCCTAGATTCAGAGAGGGATCTCTCTATATATGCGTTCAAAGATATGATCTTTAAGGCTTCATTTATGATTTTAGGCTAGTTATGGAGAACAAGGTTGTTTGTTTTGTTTTGGTTGGGCAGGATACCATGAAGATGAAGGAAGTCTATATGAAGGGTGAAGGTGTAAGTAAATGAAGGAATGGTTCAGTTGATAAGATAAGCAAGGGACAGCATCAATCCATTGGGCTATGGAGTAATAAGAGGGTTTAATTGAACAACAAGGTTCAAGAGTGGTCCATGGGGCAAGTCATCTATGTCAAAGGATCTCTTTAAGTTGATTTTATGGAATGAAATAGTAAGAGTGTTGTGAAAGAAGCAAACATATAAGAAAACAAAGATCAACTTAAGATCAAGTAAGGAATTTTAACCTAGCCTGCTTTCAACATACTCTCAATGGAAAACATTAAAGATAAACGAAGAATAGCCTAAGATCAGGTAAGGAATTTGAACCTATCTTGATTTTGGCATACTCTTGGGGAACTTTTCAAAGTTACTGTTGGAGAAGAAACCATAGGACAGGGCTAACCATAAACTTCTCTAGCTCAGCTTTAATTAGCAGAATTATCAAGAACATTTAAAGATAAAATCTCAAGTTGTACTCAGGAAATATGGGCCTACCAACACTTCACTGGTTATACTCTATTGAATTACCTTCAAATTAACAATCAGCAGAAAACATAAAGGATCAATATTTATCAGTGAGATTTAGGGTAATTCAGAAGTAAATCCTAATCTATATTTGCTGTTCTTTATCAGAGAAAAGTAGACAGAATGAAAACATAAAGAAAAATGAAAATTACAGTGAGAAACACATCACCATTGACATAGACCAGGATCCCATAAATAAGCTATTTGTATTTGATGTTCAAACTAGTTACAATCTTCAAGTCTAGTGGGTCTCTACAGCTACAAACTTCTCATCTCAGCTTATGTGTCTTCAGTTACAAAACAAAGTTACAACAACTTCACAAGCTATTTACATACAACAGATATCCAAAGACCAGCCCCTATACTGTCTTCTACAGAAGTATTTATAGAAGAATGAGGAGGTGGAGTGTAAGAAGGGTTCATCTGTTCAATTAATGTAGAGTAGGAGCTTCTCAGACTTTGAAGGGCCAAATGGAGAAGGAATGACATGAATTAACTCTGCTAATTTATTTATTACATTAGATTTAATCAACTTCAGTCACCTTTGTTGACTTGGGGGGTTTTTGGTAGGTTGGCAGTTAATGTTGAGCCGTCTTTTAAAAATATCCCTGACTGTGCATTCATGGTGCCTTCTTTTGAGGAAATAAACTTGTAGGTGGTAGTTTTGGCTTTTATTGCCTCACTGATGTGGCATTTGGAGGCTTCTTTTGCTAATTTGTCTGTTTTTGTGTCTTTAAAACACTATTATAACTTTGATTCTGCTTTATGCCCTTATAATCATCTCAGAGTCTTTAATCCTGATCTGCTGACTGTGTTCACCTTTCACTATGTTTTAACCTTAACACAACAAGGTTTAACTCTTTTAATCCTTCAGATGGTGCTTTATCCCTTGTCTTTATACTTTGGGCCCTTTGCTGATTATACTCACTGTGTCAACCTTTAACCTCTACGCTTTGTTCAATATTTGTTTGCTTTAAGCTTGGGAACCTTTGTTTTTGCATTTTAAAATGTCCTTTGCCCCTTTTTAAATAGATTTAGACCTTGGTGTCGGGTTTGAGGCCTATTCTTATTAATCTTCATTGCTTTTTCCTTTTGGCTGTGGACATGAGGCTATGGCACACTGGGGATTTGATTTATATAACAATAATTTATAAAAACCTGGGTTTATGCTTAAAGAAATCCTTTTCTGTGTTGTTTGGGCTTCGGATGAGGAAATCCTCAGCCATGTTTCTTTGTGAAATTTATGAGGGATTATGCCTTAAAAACCACCACCAAAAACCTACAAAAACCACAAGATACATTATAAAAAACCTGCGAGTTTGGAAAAACTATTTGCAGAGAGAGGTGGAGGTGGAAGAGCATTGCAGAGGGATGATTTATGTAGGTGGAAGAGGCTTTAACAAAGAAGAAGGCGAAAATCGGGTTCAAAATGACATTTGGCGCGAATTCAAGAAAAAGTGGTTTTGAAAACCAGGGGTGGTTATCGCATTCAATTCGGGTGGTAAGTGGTTTTAGTTGAATCGAACACGATCCAGTGGTATTGTGCCGCGCGGATTTTTCGATACCGCTGGTATCACATGACATTGGCGTGTTAAAAACCGGATAGAGAAATTGCATGATATGCGATGCACACCGTTGGATGAGGGGGAGGAGATCTGATGGTGCGGGTCGGGTGCGACGAACAAGTTGCACGACGAGAGTTTGGAAGTGGGAGACAGGTGTCATGCAATGGTTGGAGGGGCGGTTGAGTAGTGGGATGTGGGACCGGTAGGTGACATCACAACATTTGTCGTGTAGCGGGGGGTCGATCGGTGGTGAGAAAGGTTTGGGTGAATGTGGGCCGTCGGATGAGATGAATTGATGGTGGGGATAGATGGATAAGTATGCTTGGGTGATTGGAAGATGGGAGGGGAGGTGAGATGACCGTCAGATCGATGAGATCAACGGTCATGATCACCCAAGAGAGAAATATAGCGCGGAGGAAAAGAGTGGAGGAAAGTAGCTTAAAGGAAAAAAGGAAGGTTTTTTTATGGGAGAAGAAGGACCGGGGGTAGAGAAAAGAAGGGCTAGGGGGTTAGAAACTTAGCGTTGGGTAATGGTCATGTGGAGGAATAAGGTGACCAGGGGTCGATGGAAAGAGGGGCTTATCACATCGACATATCGTCGTGGAGGGCAAAGGAAAAGGGGAAGGGATAAGCCGATGGAGTGATGCGATGAGGGCTAAGGTAAGGCCCGGGACATGGTCCTATGTAGCAATATATAACCAGGGGTTTTAAGGGCAGGGTGCCAATCGCATCGGTGAGGAGAGATTTCCGAAGGAAAAAGTAGGCCTATAGAGGAAATATGATGCGATGTGTTTTGGGCGCTTCATCATAGCGCTCAGACACTTGGAGGAGAGGGGTCAAAGGGCTAAAGCCTGTGTTTATATAAAAGGGCATTTCTTAGGCAGAAAGAGGGGTTTTTAAGGGTTTTTTTGGGGTTCCGATAAAAGAAATGGGAGTTTTTAAACAATAAAGAGGGATTTTTGTGGGTTTTTAAAAGGAATTATTGGAGGTTCCCTTGGGATAATGAGGATAGAATAAAGACAAAAGGGGATTTTTTCCGAGTAAAATGGAGGATGGATGTGGGCTGAAAAAATGAGTGAAAAATAGGTTTTAGATAATGATGGAGAAAAGTCTAAAAAACAATATTTTGGATATCAGCATGGCTTCTTGGTGGGTTTCTTAATGAAACAACAGTGAAGATTACTTGCTGAGTTTAAGCAGCACAAGAAGAATTCAAGAATGAGCAGGTTTTTCATGAAAACAATCTCTTGAAGGCTTAGGACTTATTTTTAGCCATCATTTTTTTATGACCAAATTTACTGATGGCTAACAGTGGCTCCACTTGGGGATGGCAGCTCCTTGGAGTTATCAAGAATCTTCAGAATCTAATCTTTGGGATGTATCCCTGTGCCTCATTCATTGAAAACTTCTTCTCTTTTGATCATGCTGCTTTAAACAAGAAATGATCAGTGCTTTACATCAGCAGAAAAATTTTCTTCCAATCATTCTACCTACACAACCTACTCCCTAACATTTTTTCTTCAGGACTGCTTTCGGGCTTGCAGACCTTAAACATCAACATTTTATTCTTTTTAAAGTAGGAAAAAATAATCTAAATCTACCCTTATTTCTTCCATGAGTTCAGATTAGACTGTCGAACTCGTAAATTCTCTACCTAAGCTACTATCTGCCAGGATTAGACTGTCTGGCATATTTTATTCTCTATTTTCTAAAACAAAAATTTAAAACACAGTCAAATGAAGATTAGGCTGTCTGATTTGCCAAGATGTCTATGGCTATATGTACATGCTACATATAGATCTTATTTGCAGAAATTTAAAACAAAACTATGAAGGTTTGAGATCTGAAAATTTAAAGAACATCCTTCACTCTTTGCTACAGCTCTGGTTTTGATCTTCTTAGAGCTATTTTTCTTTTCTCTTGGTTCAAATTTTGGGCATACTAGAACCAATTTTTCATCAAACTTATAGGTTCAGGATTTAAGCTTGTTTGAACCATTGTTTTTCTATCCTAATCTATTCTACTGATAAGCCAAGATTAAACAGTTGGCAAATCTTCTTCACTAACCTATCAACAAAAAATTGAAATCTATCTTAGTCATGATTAGGTTGTATGACTAAAATAGTAGTGTTGTTTTTGGTAGTGGCATTTAAGCTTGCACACTTTCAGATTTTTACTTTCTTTTTGGTATGGGGTTGTACCTTTCCTTTTTTATGTCTGCCATATTTTTCTCCTTTTATTGTTTTTTTGTATTTTCCTTTTTCAAATTAAAAAGAAGTGTTATATACAATAAACAAGTTTTGAAACTAAAAATATCAGTTAAGAGAAATAATGTTTGAGAACCCTACCATTGACAGGACCTCCAAAGTGTTGAATTCTTAGTTAAACTGAGAGGGGGGGGGGGGTGAATCAGTTTAACACATACATGAGATTTTTAAATTTTTCATCAGCTAATTTACAACTTACTTTTATAATCAACCTTAGTACATGAACAGTCTTAATATGTTGCAGCAAGTATTAAATTAATGTGACTTCAAACTTATTATGAGAGCAGCAAACATTAAGAAAATTTGGTAAATCATCTTAGAAAACAGACAACACAGATAGAGACAACAGATTTAAGTGGAAATCCATAAAGGGAGAAAACCACATCTTATTATTGTTGTGATGCAAAGGCAAGCTCCAAATCCCTCTCACCACTATTTTTCTGTAGGCACCGACCTACAGGTGGCACCAACCTCAATTCTGCAAGCTACAACTTGCAAGGAAGCTCCAACTCCCTTCAATTTTTTGTAGGCACCAACCTATAGGAGGCTCCAACCTCAGTCAACTACAACTGATAGCTATCAAGCTTCAACTTGATAGGGAAGCTCCAACTTCCTCAATTTATCAAACAGAATGTTTTTTGATTTACCTCATATATCAGCTCTGTTCTGTAGAATCTCTTTATGCTCTTCTCTTCCTTATCTTCTCTGCCTCAATCTTCTATATTATGCATTCTCTATCTTTACTCTTTCTAACCTCACTATGCATATCAAGATGATATTACTTATAGAGAATTCCTGATGACTGTTTGTATTCCTCAAGGAATTCGAAATGGATAGCCATACCTCTTAGCCTTCTACCTTCTCATTTCTTTTCGGCTCACTCAGAAAAATATAACTGTAGGTACCAATTTAACACTACGGTGAGAATTTGTTCTCTTCCGAAGACTTGCCAGTGCATCACAACAATATAAATTAAAATCATTTACATTCAGTTACAATGAAAAATCCAGCTCACTCATTCAGCCTCTTGGCTCGCTGCGAATTTGTCTTTTCTTTGACTGTGTCTTTGTCCCTTTCAGCTCTGTTTGTTTCCTTGTTCACTGTCACAGGGTAATGACCATATGCCATACATATGTGACTGTGATTGTGTGTCTGCTGTATATATATAACTACTGATCTGGCAATATAATTAAATACCCTAAATAAAATTAGAGTCTGGCGCATATAAAATGTCTCTCCATTTTCTTTCCCTTCGTTGGCAATTTGAATAAGTGTATGTGGTAGCTTATCTTTTGACATCTTTGATTTACAATCAATCCCCAGTTCACACTCTTCATATACGGAAAATTTACCTGTTTCAAATATATGTTTAAACCATAGTCCAACCCACTTCATAAGCCATCAAATGAATATTTCAACTTTGGATTACAACTCAATATATCATAAGCCCAAAGCTTATCCTTTGCATATAACAATAATATGCTCAGCAAACAGTTTCATTTATACAAGGTTCGGCTTGCGTTTAGAACTTGAAGAATAACTCGTTTTTCCGCATATCTTAACCTATGTCGAGACTTTTTATTGCGCCAAATATCATATCTGACCCACGACACTTTGATTTTATTTATCAATTTCGAATTTGATTTAACCAACGCTTTATCAATCCCGACTTTAGTTAGAACACAGACTTCAATATATATATAAGGAGTTGGGACCCACTCGCCGAACTTTTTATTTTCCCAATGCGATGAGCCTCCTCCAATGAATTCCGATTGCTATTAAATCCTTTGTAATTTTCCCGATGCGATTGATCGCAATCGCATCCTTTTATAGGATGTTCCGATGTTCCGCCATTTTTCCGATGCGATGGCATACCTTTAAGCCGGACTTCAAACACACATGAGTCACCATGTATAATGAGTTGGGTCCGGAACTCAATCACAATCAGAACTTTTCTTAACAATTTTTGATGCTCTGCTCCTTCTCCGATGCGATGCACCACTGTTTACCGGAACTCAACCATATATCAATCATGGTTTATAAACCCTCGGGTCTGGACTTCAATCGCAATGACAACCTTTTGTTTACATGTTCCGCTGTCAACTTTTCTCCGATGCGATTGACCACTGTTCATTTAAATGTGCTGATGCGATTGGACCAGAACTTAAATCTTAATATCATAATTTATAGACCCATCGGGTCCAGGCTTCAATCAAAATCACAACTTCCATTGAGATGTTTCGATGCTCCGCTTTAATTTCGATGTGATTGATGAGGGTCCCACCATATACGACTTTGATTGTATTAAGGCCGAAAAATAGGGCACCTTTCATATATGTATATAGTATTATTCGTTCCTTTGAATATGAAGCGCAACACATAACGTATATGTATACATATATATGCTTTGGACCCTTGTGTATGTAATGCACTGCGCGTATATATAGGTTTTCCGCTTCCACCTTTATTGTATCCTCCGGCTGTGGTAATGATTCTCAGAATTTACTGTTTATGTATCCTCCAGACTGGGTAACGATTCTCAGAATTTTCTGTAGAGGGGTCCCACCTTATGGTACTTCGTATATAGTGCTTTGCACATATATATATACTTTAGTGTATCTATCAGCTGGGGTAGTGATTCTCGGAATAATGGCTCTGCCTCTGCCTCTACCTCTGCCTTTGCCTTTCTGCTTCTGCCTCTGCCTTTGCTGTACCTCTACTGCACTCTGTAAATATTACCTACTCTCTGTAAATATTACCTGTTGTCTTCTGCCTCAGCCTCTACTACTTGTCTTATGCTCTCTCTGCTACCTCTGCTTCTTGTCTGTTTCTTTGCTACCTCTGCTACTTCTTTGCTTTGTTGCTATTTCAGGTGTTCCACCTTTTCCATCAATGAAAAAATTTCCAATAGTCTCCCCCTTTGGCATTGATGGCAATACACTTTCTCTATTTTCCTTTTAGGATCCTTTCTCCTGTTGCTTGCCATTAGGGGAATTTTGAGGTCTAAAATGGGCCTCATAAGAAAAATGTACAACAAAAATAAAATTTATAACAACCAATAGGATTCAAGATGATGATGTCATCCATAATGGATGATTCACCATTTTTGGAGTAAAAAAGTAAAAATATTAAAAAATAATAAAATAATAAAACTACTTTTTCAACTCGTATTTTAAACTTATCTCCAAAACTTTTTACTCAAATTTCGAGCGGGAGTACTTTTTGGATGTGGAATTTAATTCCTCATCCAAGGAGTACCCATGTTGCATACTTTTGATGAACTCTTCTACACGAAAAATGAGAAATACATAAAAAACGTGATTGTAATCACGTTTTTTTTATGTATTTCTCATTTTTCGTGTAGTAGGACCCATCGAAAGTATGCAACATGGGTACTCCTTGGATGGGGAATTAAATTCCGCATCCAACGAGTACTCCCGCTCGAAATTTGAGTAAAAACTTTGGGAGATAAGTTGAAAATATGAATTGAAAAAGTAGTTTTTTTATTTTTCCCTCTAAAATTTGATGATGTCATCAAATCTTATTAGATTTTTTCCACTATTATTTTATAATTTCCTTAGGAGGCCCATTTTAGACCTCAAAATTCCCCTAATGTCTTCCTCCCCCTTTGACATCAATGGCAAGGGGTTGCACATCTCGTAGTGTAGATCCTGTCCTTTAATTATTTGATCTTGAGGACTTGTTTCATGCTTCCTTTGCTGGCTGATATCCCCCCCGAATGGTATTTTCATTTCTGTTCTCCCCCTGAAACTGTGCTCTCTCTTTATATCAGAGATTATCATCTACATATACTACCCCTAGTCTATTTCTCAAATATTCAAATGGTTCTCTAGCAAGCGGTTTGGTAAATATATCTGCTGTCTGTTCTTTTGTTGGTACATACTCCAATTTTACTATCTTTTGAGCCACTTGTTCTCGGAGAAAATGATACTTGATTGGGATATGTTTAGTTTTTGAGTGAAGCACAATATCTTTAGATATACTTATAGCACTTGTATTATCACATTTGATTGAAATAGTTTCATCAATTCTTACCTTCATGTCTTGGAGGGTTTGCTTCATCCACATGACTTGTGTATAGCATGCTGCTGCTGCTATGTATTCTTCTTCCGCTGTAGATAGAGAAATAGATGTTTGTTTCTTGCTTAGCCACGCCACTAGACTTTCTCCTAGATAGAATGCACCTCCACTTGTGCTTTTTCTATCATCCACACAACTAGCCCAATCTGCATCTGTGTATGTTGTCAAAGTGAAGTTTTTGCCTTTTGGATACCAAAGTCCATACTGTGCAGTTCCTTGTAGATATCTGAATATTCTTTTTACTGCTACAAGGTGATTTTGTTTGGGTGTTGCTTGATATCTAGCCACTAGTCCTACTGCTAGCATGATGTCTGGTCTTGATGCTGTCAGATACAACAGACTTCCTATCATGGATCTGTAGAGTTTTTGATCTATATCAGTAGATCCATCATCAGTACACAACTTGCATCCCGTGATCATGGGAGTTGACATAGGTTTGTAGTCCTCCATTTTGAAATTTTTCAATATTTATTTTAAGTATTTTTCTGTGAGATGAATGTGCCTGTGTTCTTTTGCTGAATTTGAAGTCCTAAGTAGAAACTGAGTTCTCCAATCATGGACATCTCAAACTCCGATTTCATCTTCTCAGCAAACCCTTTTGCTAGTTCATCTCTGTTGCTTCCAAACATAATGTCATCAACATATACTACAACAATTAGGAGTTCATTTTCATGGGCTTTTATGTATAGATTGTTGTCTACTCCACTTCTCTTAAAGCCTTGTTTTTGCAAATATTTATCCAGTCTTGAGTACCAGGCACGAGGAGCCTATTTCAGTCCATATAGAGCCTTCTTCTTCTTCATCTTCTAGCAGGAGTCCTTCAAGTTCTTCTATGGCCATCAATAAAAATTCAGAGTTTCCTTCTTCACTTGAGGGTTCATCTGAATCTTCAGATGTACTACTGTCTTGTTGAGCATAGAAGGATTTTATGTTGAACTTATTTCCTTTCTGCCATTTCTTTGATGTGTTTTTATCTGACTCTTGAGCCTGATTCCTTACTTTCTTGTGAGGACACTTAGCAGCATAGTGTCCAACTATTCCACAGTTAAAGCATTTGAAAGGAAGTTTACCTTTGTATTTACCTGGGCCTCTATCCAATTTCTTGACAAATTTTTCCTCTTCTTCATCCGAGCAAGAGCATATGTCTCCCTCTTCTTCTCTCTTCTTTTCTGTTTTAAAGGCTACCTCCCTCGTACTTGGCTTCTTTTGTGGGAGCCTCATCTCATATGCTGTTAGATTTCCAAGTAGCTGGTTCACGGTCAAGGTCTCCCAATCAATTGTTTCTTCTATTGCAGACACCTTGGGATTAAACCTGGATGGAAGAGATGTTAGAATATTTTGCACAATTATACTTTCTGGCATGGTTTCTCCAAGAGCTTTCATATTGTCAACAATTTCTACAACTTTTAGGAAGAAACTGGCAATGTCTTCATCATCATTCATTTTTAAGTTCTCAAACTGGGCTCTATAGACTTGAAGTTTGGCAGTCTTTACTTTCTTGTCTCCCTCATGGATGTTCTCCAGAGTATCCCACATTTCTTTGGCAGTGTCTTTGTGCACTACTTTGATAAAATTTGCTTCACACAATCCATTCAAGATGGCATTCATGGCTTTTGCGTTAGCTACAAAATATTGTTTGGTTTATTTCTCTGAGTCAGTTTCCTTTGGGGCATATCCTAATTCCACAGCAGCCCAGACTTCTATTCCTAGATACATTATGTATGTCCTCATTCTGATTTTCCAGAAAGCATAATTTTCACCAGTGAAAAAAGGGGATTTATTGGTTGAGCATCCTTCTTTACTAGCCATCCTGAGAACCTAGGATCTCCTTTCAGTTGTTAAACTGGTACAAAGGAACCATCTCTGATACCAATTGTTGAATTCTTAGTTAAATTGAGAGGGGGGGGGGTGATTGTTTAACATGTGACTTTAAATTTTTTATTATTAATTTACAACTTTTATAATCAGCATAAGTATGAACAATCTTAATATGTTGCGGCAGTATTAAAATTAATGTGACTTCAAACTTATTATGAGAGAAGCAAACATTAAGCAATTTAGTAAATGTCTGTTTTATAGACGACAGAGATAGAGCAATGGTTAGGGTGGAAACCATAAAGGAGAAAACCACATCTTATTGTTGTTGTGATGCAAAGAAAAGCTCAACTCCCTCTCTGTTATTTTCCTGAGCCGCAGGCCTAAGGGCATAACCTCAATTCTGCAAGCTACAACTTGCAAGGAAGCTCCAACTCCCTTCAATTTTCTGCAGGCACCAACCTATAGGAGGCTCCAACCTTGGTCAGCTACAACTGACAACTATCAAGCTTCAACTTGATAGGGAAGCTCCAACTTCCTCAATTTATCAAATAGAATGTTTGCTGATTTACCTCAAATATCAGCTCTGTTCTGTAGCATCTATTTATGCTCTTCTCCTCCTTATCTTCTCTGCCTCAATCTTCTATACTTTGCATTCTCTATCTTTACTCTCTAACTTATCACTATTACTTATAAGGTGATATTACTTATGAAAGTTAGGTAATTGTTTGTATTCTCAAGAAATTTGAAATGGATAGCCATACCTCTTAGTCTTCTACCTTCCTCATTGCTTTGACTCATAGGAAAAAAATATAAACGCATTTTCAATTTAACACTACGTTTTTTGTGTTCTCTTACGGAGACATAAGATCACTTCATAACTTCAATTAAAATCATTTACATTCAATTACAATGAAAACTCCAGCTCACTCATTCAGCCTCTTGGCTCGCTGCGCATTTGTCTTTTCTTTGACTGTGTCTTTGTCCCTTTCGGCTCTGTTTGTTTCCTTGTTCACTATCGCAGGGTAACGACCATATGCCATACATATGTAACTGTGAATGTGTGTCTACTGTATATATATAACTGCTGATCTGGAAATCTAATTAAATACCCCAAATAAAATTAGAGTCTGGCGCATATAAAAATGTCTCTCCATTTGCTTTCCCTGTGCTGGAAATTTGAATAAGTGTGCTCGGTATTATCTTTTTGACATCACGGTTTGATATTTTTTGATAAATATATGTCTGACTTTTTTTATTTCAAATCATAGTTAAACCATAGTCCAACCCACTTCATAAGCCATCAAATGATATTCCAACTTTGGATTACAACTCAATATATCATAAGCCCAAAGCTTATCCTTTGCATATAACAATAATATGCTCAGCAAATAGTTTCATTTATACAAGGTTAGGCTTGCGTTTAGAACTTGAAGAATAACTCGTTTTTCCGCATATGTTAATCTATGTCAAGACTTTATATTGCGCCAAATATCATATCTGACCCATGACACTTTGATTTTATTTATCAATTTCGAATTTGATTTAACCAACGCTTTATCAATCCCGAATTTGGTTAAAACGCAGACTTCAATATATATATAAGGAGTTGGGCCCCACTCGCCGAACTCTTTATTTTCCCGATGTGATGAGCCTCCTCTAATGAATTCCGATTGCTATTAAATCCTTTGTAATTTTCTCGATGCGATTGATCACAATCGCATCCTTCTATAGGATGTTCCGATGTTCTGCCATTTTTCCGATGCGATGGCATACCTTTAAACCGGACTTCAAACACACATGAGTCACCGTGTATAATGAGTCGGGTCCGGAACTCAATCGCAATCGAAAATTTTGTTAACAATTTTCGATGCTCTACTCCTTCTCCGATGCGATGCAACAATGTTTACCGGAACTCAACCATATATCAATCATGGTTTATAAACCCATCGGGTCCGGACTTCAATCGCAATCAAAACATTTTGTTTACATGTTCCGCTGTCAATTTTTCTCCAATGCGATTGACCATAGTTCATTTAAATGTGCCAATGCGATTGGACCAGAACTTAAATCTATAAGATCATAATTTATAGACCCATCGGGTCTGGGCTTCAATCGCAATCACAACTTCCATTGAGATGTTTTGATGCTCTGCTTTAACTCCGATGCGATTGATGAGGGTCCCACCATATACGACTTTGATTGTATTAAGGCCGAAAAATAGGGCGCCTTTCATATATGTATATAGTATGATTCGTTCCTTTGAATATGAAGCACAACATATAATGTATATGTATACATATATATGCTTTGGACCCTTGTGTATGTAATGCACTGCGCGTATATATAGGTTTTCCGCTTCCGACTTTATTGTATCCTCCGGCTGTGGTAATGATTCTCGGAATTTACTGTTTATGTATCCTCCAGCCTGGGTAACGATTCTCGGAATTTTCTGTAGAGGGGTCCCACCTTATGGTACTTCGTATATAGTGCTTTGCACATATATATATACTTTAGTGTATCTATCAGCTGGGGTAGTGATTCTCGGAATAATGGCTCTACCTTTGCCTCTGCCTTTCTGCGATAATGGCTCTGGCTCTGGCTTTGCCTTTGCCTTTATGCTTCTACCTTCACTTCTTCTGCCCCTGCCTTCGCTGTACCTCTGCTGCACTTTGTAAATATTACCTACTCTCTTTAAATATTACCTACTGTCTTCTGCCTTTGCCTCTGCTGCTCGACCTCTACCTCTGCTACTTGTCTTATGCTCTCTCTGCTACCTCTGCTTCTTGTCTGTTTCTTTGCTGCCTCTGCTACTTCTTTACTTTGTTGTTGTTTTAGGTGTTCCTCGTTTGCCATCAATGACAACATTTCCAACACAAAATATTCAGTTCCATCCAATTCCTATAGAAAAAATTCATTGTTTCCAATAGCAGATTGGATGAGATAAGGGCCTTGCCATAAGTTATCAAATTTTCCATGTTTTCCCTTATCTTCTCTTCTTGAATCCCATTTCAAAACTTTATCACAAATCTTGAAATCACTTGCCTTGGTCCTTCTGTCAAACAAATTCTTGATGTTTTCTTGTAGTTTCTATGCTCTGATGTACACTTCCTCTCTGGTTTGCTGTAAATGTATAGTCTGGTTTATTCTTCTCGTTACATCATTATCTTCAGACTGTACTTCTTGAATCAACTTCATGACTGGCACTCCCAAACTATTTGGAAATATTCCATCACTTCCATAAACTAGATGGTAGGGAGACATTCCAATTGATTTTTTAATTGTCAATCTATCTATCCATAAAGCATGTACTAGCTTATTGTGCCATGACTTCTTTTTATCTTCCAGCAACTTTTTTATTATGTTTACCAGAATTTTATTTGAGGACTCTGCCAGCCCATTACCTTGAGGGTAATAAGTTGTGGAATGACCCAATATGATCTGATATTTATGCTATAATTCTACCATCTTCTTAGATCCAAATGCAACAGCATTGTCAGTTATGATTTTTCTAGGACAGCCAAATCTGGAAAGTATATGGTTTTCAAGGAATGAGATGATGAATGAGTCTGTGGCATTCCTAGAGGGGATGGATTCTACCCACTTGGTAAAATAATCTATTGCTATGAGAATCCATCTATGTTGGGCAGATGTGGAGGATGGATTTCTCCAATAAGTCTAGACCCCACTGTTGAAAAGGAGCTTCAACAATGATTGGTTTCAGAGGTAAGGGAAGCAATTTTCTTTTGCCTTCAAAAGATTTGGAATTTGTGACAGGAAATAATCATTTTATGGACATCTTGAAAGAGGGTGGGCCAGTAATAACCAGCTCTAAGGATTTTATTAGCAGTTTACTTCCAGTAGAGGTGGCCTCCACATTATCCTTCATGAAATTCATGCTTGATTTTATCTGCATCATTCTCAGACAAACATTTAAGAAATAATCCACTAGCATTTTTCCAATATAAACATTTATTCAAAATGTAGTAATTTACAAATTTTAACATTAATAATCTTGCCTTCATTTTAGACAAACCAAGAGGAACATTAAGATTGAGCAAAACATACAAAATGTCAGCATACCAAGATGAACTCAAAAAATGATCTTCAATGATTAGAGCTGAAAACTCCTCCTGTTCATCTAATGCATTAAACATGTTTATATCAAGAGCTTGAAAGTTGGATTTGGCCATAAGTTTTGCTAGTCCTTGACCTTTTATGAGTTTAGTGGGCTTGATTTCTAAGTCATATTCTAAAATCACAGCAATCCACTTTCCTCTTTTTCCATCTAGATCTTGGATCAATATGTCTTTCACAACTGAATGAGGCAGAAATGCAATGATGTGGGAATGTAAAATGTAAAATCTGAAGTATTTTAGGGCTTTGACTAAGGCAAAGACTCGTTTTTCCATTATGTTATACTTCAGAGGTGAATCTCTTAATGCCTTGCTGAAAAATGCAATGGGTTGCTCTTGTCCATTCAAATTTTTCTGTAATAGGACAATAGCTACTGTGTGTTCTGATGCAAATGAAAAGATAAAGAAATCCTTAGAAAAATCAGGACTGATAAGAACTGGTGTTTTGGTGAGTGCTTGTTTTACCAGTTCAAATGATTTCTTTGCTTCTAAGGTCCATTTAACTCCTTCTTTCTTAAGCATATTTGTTATATTTCTAAGGAGTTCAGCTAGATTGCCTCTGAACCTTCTCAAGAAATTAATCTTTCCAATGAAAGATTGAAGTTCCTTGATGTTTCTATAATGGCTGATTTGAAATATGCCATCAATACTCTTTGGGTTTATCCTTATTCCTTGTTATGATATGATATGTCCAATAAGTTTACCTTCTTGGAGACCAAACAATGTTTTCTTTGGATTCAAGGATAGTCCAAATTTTCTGCATTTTTTGAAGAATTTTCTCAAGTGTATAAGGTGTTCTTCATCTGTTTTAGAATAAACTATTATATCATCAAGGTAAATCACAATGAAGTAACCTATTTCTTCTGAAAATGAAATGTCCATGGCTCTCTGGAATGTGGCTCCAGCATTCATTAAACCAAAAGGAATTTTCAAATACATGAAAGTACCCCAAGGTGTAGTAAAGGCTGTTTTAAGTTGATCATCAGGATCTACCAAAATTTGATTGTAACCTGAGAAGCCATCTAGCAAAGAAATTATTTTAGAACCAACTGCCTTTTTTAAAATATGACCCATTTTGGGCAAAGGATAGTTGTCCTTAAGTGAGGCTTTATTTAAGTTCCTAAAATCAATGCAAAGCCTTATCTCTCCTATTTTTTTCCTAACTGATACAAGATTAGACACCCACTCTGAGTATCTAACAGGGACTATAATTCCAGCATCATACATTTTTTTGATTTCTTTTTCTACCAGGGGTAATTGAGCAGGGTTGATTTTGAGCAATTTTTGTTTAAAAGGTTTCTGGTTTTCTTTGAGGGGTATCTTATGCTGAATTATTTCTGTATCATATGATTTCAGATCTTCATAACTCCATGCAAAAACATCAGAAAATTCCTTAAAGAGCTCAATGTATTTCAGTTTAATATGAGCTGGCAAAGTTTTAGACAATTTGATTAATTTGGGCTTTTCCTTACTGCCTATGTTTCATTCTTCCACTTCAGATTCTATGGGTTCCAATTTTGGCTTCTTGGCCACATCATTCAAGTCAAATAATTCTTCTAGGGGGACCAGAGCTTTTGGCAAGCTTTGGTCTTTAGATTGCAACACTTCTAAGTCTTTATCTTCTAATTCTGTGCTAATTTCTGTCATATGTTGGAATTCATTTGTTAACAGATTTATTTCTACAATCTCAGGAGACTCTTCCTCTTCAATAAGTGGGTTTTCTTCAGTAGAAAAGTCTTCATCATAATCTGAAACTGAGCTTGGTGTTTCAAATTCATTTTTGGACTGTAAGAAGTTTTCTATTTGTTTATCTCCATAAAAAACTTACCAATATTTTTCATTGTCTGGGACAGCTGGTCTAAATTTGACTTGGGTGGTGCATTACTTGGTTTCATAAGGTGTTAGACAAGTTATAGCAGCAAAGGCTAAACCATTGGCAAGGACATTTTGGTTTCTTGGGATAAAGATAAGTTGAAATTCATCAAATGTTTTTAATAAATCCATGGCATCATTTCTATAGGCTCTAAGTTTGGGATGTTTGGCACTATATTCCCCATTTAATTTCCTAATAATTAACTCTGAATCCCCATGAACCTTTATCCTTTTGGCCCCTAGTTTTTTCAATAGATGCAAGCCTAAAAGGAGAGCCTCATACTCAACTATGTTGTTTGTACAATGAAATTTTAATCTAAAGGAATGCCCCTCAGCATGCTTATTTTTAGTGTTGTGTATCCATATGCCTGCTTCTGCATCATTTTTAGTGCAAGACCCATCAAAATTCATGTTCCAAAGAGGACTGTTTTCAGATTTGTGATTTATTTCATTGTTGACCTCTCTGTTTTCTTCATTTTTCTGTTTTATACAAGGGTTCGCACTACGTTTTTCTGTGTTTAGTTTCTCAAAGTTTTCAATGTTTTGAGGTTTTACTCCTTGATTCTCATGATCTGCATTATGCTTATCACTATTATGGACCTCAAGACCTTTACTCTGTTTGCTGTAAATTTCTGAATCAGAAAACTATTTTTTAATTTCCTCTTTGTTCTCCTCTTTATCAATGGTTGTGGCTATGTTTGAAAGTGAAGTGATTACAACATTTGATGTTTTTTCATTGATTAGCTCTTGCTCTTTAGGAATATCATCATTATAAAGAATGAAAGAGTCAAGGTCAGTGTCTATGGAATAGAGAGGAGAATTCTCTGGTCTTTCCTGGTTACTCACCATGTATTTCATGTGTGTTTCCCTATAGAGCCTTCTAGGTTGACTGAAGACAGGAATGGTGGCATAAGTCATATCCATCTGCATTGTGCCTTGTAACTTAGCACCCCATTACCTCAAAATAAGCATGCCATATTTGGGGGGTATATTAGCCACTACAATGTCCATTACTAAACTCTTGGCTGATATTTGGGCTAAGTTAACACATAGATCCTTTATTAGGCCTAGGCATCTCACCCTGCTTGAATCAAAGGAATATAAATCTTTGTAGGGTCTAGTTACCTCTAAGCCTAATCTTTCCATAATCACCTTGGGTATGAGGTTGTGTGATGCTCCTGAATCAAGCATGGAATTGTGAAAAATATTATCTTGTATGTTCAAACTGATATAAAATTGAGGGGTAGTTCCTTCTTGAAATCTTCCTTCAATTTTTGGTCCAAATATGAGCTCTGGTGTATCATCATTTAAGTTAATTGTGTCATGAACATCTTCTATGTTCAAAGCCTTAAAAATCTGACCTCTATATACATTTTGAGTGACTAACTCAGTAAGGGGGACAGAGATTTTGATTTTGGATATTTCATTCTCAAGGCTAAAAGGAATCTGGTTTTTTAAAATGTTTAATTCGTCCTTCTTGTTCATTGACTCATCAGCAAAATCAGTTTGCTGATTTCTATTATTTACAACTGTGAAAATAGTTTTTTCAGGAGAATTAGCTGAAGTGCTAGTGCTACTGGGGTTAACACTCTATTTTTCATTGGCTTGGGTGTTTTTCCCTTTGTTTAAATCAGAATTCACAGCCACTATTTTATGAGTTTCAACTATCTTTTTGGGTGCATTTTCAGGGCTACTCTTGGAAGATTTATCAGAGTTTTGTTTCTGGGAGTTTCTTGATTATTTTTACTTCTCAGGTCATATTTCTTAGGTGATCCTATGATGGCATTTTTAGATTCTTGTTCATATCAATCAGTTTGTGGTCTTCTGTCATCATAAGGTGTATATAGACCTTCTTTTCTTTCATGGAGGAAATCAAAATCCTTACTGCTAACTCCCAACATGTTCATGTTGTCATCCTCTGTTTTTTCATTGGTTTCTTCATCCTCATTCACATAGTTTTCTTGGAAAGGAGGTCTGATCTGTTGATCATCCTGTCTTTGTCTGTTTTGAGGTTGATTTCTCCTAAAGTTTTGATTATGGTTTTGAGATTTATTTCTGTTTTGGGGAGCTAATTGATTTTCCCTAGATTGTGCTCTTTCAAGTATGCTCATTTTCTTCATCATTTCTTCCATCATTCTTTCCATTTTTGAGCTAGATGTGGAAGGTGTAGTTTCCTCCCTAAATGATACTTTCTTTTCATTCCTCATCCTAACTATTTTTTCAATCAGATTTACTTCCACAGCAAGAGCTCCCTTTTGCATGTCTTCCAAAGTCAAAGGATATCTTTCTCTTAGCTAATATGCCATTTTAGGATCAAATCCTTTAGGAAATTTGACCAAAGTTGAGCTTTGTCGAGGTTTCAATTCTGGGGGTAGGGCATTATAAACACTATTGAACCTAGTGCAATAATTTTGAACACTTTCCCCAATGTTTCTTTTGAGGTTGTTGTAGTCTAAGAGTATTTGGAGAGGGTTTTTTCTGATTTCCCATTTGTTTAGGAGTGACTGATGGAAGGCTTGGAGGTCATTAATACTATTAGGGGTCAAGCTTTTGAACCATTTTCTTGCTTCTCCCCCTAAAATTTGAGCAAACAATCTGAGCTTGATAGTTTCATCATCAATCTCATTTCTGTCAAAATAGTCATTCATTTTGTCCACATGTTGTGAAGCAGTAGTAGCTCCACTTGCATCATATAATGGAATCTTGGACTGATAGTCCTGTGGCAAATTGACTAAAGGTAAAGGAAGGACTATAGGGGCATACCATGTTTCCACGATAGGAGGTTGTGGAAAAAGTGGGGGGTTTACAGGTGGAGGATATAAGATAGGAGGGGCTTGATGGAATGGAGTAGTTTGAACAGTGGGATTATGGATAACAAAAGTGGATGGACTAGCAAAAAACTGTTGAGCAGATCTAGGATGAGAAAAACCAAAATTATAAATGAAATGAAGGTCAGGTGGAGTGGTTTCTCTACTACCAGGATGTTCGCCACTATATTGGGGTGAGTGTGAAGGCTCAAAGTCTATCTGATCAATATTATCAAGTGACCTAGTTCTGAATGGGTTTCTTAAGTCAACTTGTGAATCTTGTAGAGATGTAATATTTTCAGGAACAGAATTAGCTCTATGGAATGGTCTGACAATAGTTGAAGTTTTAGACTTAGGAGACTTCCTAAGTATACTCTTCGGATTATCAACTATCTCGAGAGGATTTCGGTGAGGATAGGCTCTAGTATGAATTATTTTAGAAGCCACTATGTGGTGTTTTTAGCCTTGATGATAAGAAAATTTCAACCAAGTATGACAATATTTAGTAGGCTAAATGATATTTTAACAATAAAACTTAACCATCCAAGTTTCCTCAGCTGAGTTTATATGATGTTATGATAGAAAAGGGTTTCCCAGTGGACTCTTTAGGTCTATTGTGGAGTCACCAGGTGGAAATTTTTAGCTTTTAGAAGGTAAAATGTTTTATGGTCCACCACCACTAAAAGGTTTGAATACCAATTTGAAATGTTTTTGGGTTTTCTGAGTTTTTTAACGGTCCAGTGAGTTATGAGAGTGTCCTAAATTTGTTTCAGCACTTAGCTACGGTGACGAGACACACATAGTTTATTCTTGTGGCTTAGCTAGCTGATTGCTTCAAGGTTTGATAAGGGTCTGTTAGAATCCTAAGAAGAACTTAGATTGCCACTGATTCAGACAAGTCCTTTCATGATTATTAACATGCTTGGTAGTGCTTGAAGAAAGCTACTTATACTGCACTGAATACTGAGTGTTTAGTTTTAAGTATTTTACTCAGAAGCTTTCTTAGTATGATCGCCAGTATGTTAGGTCTCCGTAGTTTGCAAGATTAGCAAGTACAAATGCTGTAGAGCCTACATCAAAACCACTTTCGAATCTGAGGATCTAGCCATCCTAGATTCAAAGAGGGATCTCTCTATATATGTGTTCAAAGATATGATCTTTAAGGCTTCAAGTATGATTTTAGGCTAGTTATGGAGAACAAGGTTGTTTGTTTTGTTTTGGTTGGGCAGTGTTATGGCCTAAATCTACCTCAGGCTGAGAAAGGTAGAGTCTAGGGTAACATCAAACCATGCTTAATCTGGTAGCTAGCCCTACTAGATCGGGAGAGGGCTCTCTCCTGGTCAATCTCAGCAAAATATGATCAGTGAGGCTTGAGATGACTTGAATAAAGGCTGATTTTAGGCTAGGTATATATGTAAGAGAGTTTGTTTCAATTTTGAAGGTGTTTGTTGGATCAAAGGGAAAGGCAGATTTTGGGTATGGGAAATGAGTAGTTTTGTAGGGATCTAAATGGGGCAAGGTGTATGAACATCAGGATACAAGTTTTGCTAATGATTTGACCATCCAAGAGAAATTACCTTCAAAACCCTAGGAGAGGAAATGAACCTTACCTAGGCACAACTGAAGCATGAAAAAGGTGTAAAATGACCCAGTGGAACTTGACATGATGATGAAAACCCTCTGAATGATGGTACACTCAGCTGAATGGTGACATGGACCGACATATGGAAAACTTTGACAAGAGTGAAAACAAACCCTAGACCTAATACCTAGTGACCAAATTTTACTTGAAGACTCACTGAAATGACAAAATTTGACCTTGACACCTTAAAATCACTTTTTAAGAGCATGTTTGATCACTGGAGGAAGGCTGCAAAGACTGACACTAACATTGGCTCCAATGGGGATGCTAGCTCCTTGGAGGTGCCAAGAACTACAAATCTTTGGAAAGTAGACAATGCCTTCATCCATTGGGCAATGGAGTCATAAACTCAAGCTGAAATGCATGATTGAAAACTGATGACTTGACGACATAAATAGACTCTCACTCAACTAAAAACTGACTCGATACTTAAACACAACCGACAAACTGGAAAATATGCTCAATATGAAGCTTATTCAATACAACCTACTCTAGTTGTTCCACTCATTACCTGATCAAGTGAAATGAAACAACAAATGCAACCAAGTAAGTATTCCAGCTGCTGTTTGAATTCTCCGCAAGTGCTCGTTTATGAACAACAAGAGAGAACTACTGCAAGGCAACTCCCATGAAAACTTGTGAATAGATTCGTTGAATACTATGGATTCTCTATCCTCCTCCAAAAAAACTACATAAGGATCCTGAAGTTCATGCACACTGGGACTTAGCTCATCCAATGGATTACTTCTCTTCTCCTCATACCATGAATGCAAAATTTGTTTTGAGCTTTGTAACGAGACTCCTACTGAAAATAACAAAGAGACCGGCTGCCGGATCAATTTTATATCAGCACACATTTCAAGCTAACATGTAGTCAATGAAGAAAGATTTTGACTGTAGACATCATCCAACACGTCAGCTATTGGATCATGAAAAACTTGAAAAGACTGTTGCAACCCATTTTCTATTGTTTCTGATGAAATTACATGATTTCCTACAGGCTGCTCATTTGAAGATATACTATGCAATTTACCCTTAAAAAACTGAAGTGATTCAAAACAAAATGGTACGGAATCATCTTGCATCATTTGATCGTATGTGCCAGCTTCTAGGTCCTCATCTGCAACTTGAAAATCAATGGCATTCGGGGGCTGCAAATCTGGATATGAGAAGTCTTGAACAAGGTTTTGATTGCCCTCAAGATGGTCCAGATCAAGACTCGTCGACATTTGATTTCTGATTGCATGGAAGTTGTCTCTGATGAACTGAAACGAATCAAAACAAAAAGGCAAAGATCCTTCACTTACTTCAAAATTTGCTGCACTTTCCTTGTCACTGTCATAGATGATATGCATCGGTTGATCAATGTATTCGAGCTGCTGAAGGTGAACTTCCTCCTTCCATAAACTAGCTGCTGATTTTTTTGCAAGATTAACTTCTGTTTGGAGAACATAATCATCATCATACTGATCAAATTGAGGCAAATCATTAGTATAAAAGACATCATCAAGCATACATGTCATATCAACAACTCTCTCTTCTCCAAGATGATCGATAAAAAAATCATTATCAGATCTATGACAACTGGGATAAGAAATTATTTTTTTTGGATCAACAACTTGTTCTTCTTCAATCAGTGAGCCATGGGCTTGAACATTATGCTCATTCCTTGTGGTGATACTTTGCATCATATCTTCCACTGCACTTACCAAAATGTCAAGATTTACCTCTAGAGATGTCCATTCCTCCGGATCTATGTTTTTCATCTCTTCTTCTTTCAACCTCACCCTTCAGATCAGTAAATGAGCCTCTACATCTACTGCACTGTTCTGCATCTCTTCAACTGTTGCAAGATTCCTTTCTCTCAGTTGAAACTCCATCTCCAGATCAAAGGCACCCAGGTAGTGCAAGAGAGCAGATCCAGGAGAAGGTCTTATATTAACTGGCATCAAATAATAAACTTGGTTAAATCTGGCAGAAAACTATTGTACTGTCTCCCCTGGCAGTCTTTTCAGCTAGTTATACTCTTCTATAATCAAGAAAGGGTTTTTTTTTATCACCCACCTGTCGAGGAAAATTTTGACGAACTACTGGAAATCTGAGATGCTGGCATCAGGAAGGGTTTTGAACCAACTCTTGACTTTGCCTTGCAAAGAAAGAGCAAAAAACCTAATACTGACATCCTCTTCATCAACTTCAAAAAGGTCAAGAAAAGACTCAAAATTTAGAACATGTCTCTCAACAGTGATGTTGTCGCGTTCACCATCAAATCTTGGTAGATATAGGTCATGATTTTTAGGGAAAGCATGGGATATAGGATGTAAAATCAGAGGCTTGTATCGATCTGGAATTTTACAAGGTATAGGGGTATGTACAGATGCTGTAGAATTAGTCTTGGTCTCTTGAGGTTCATCACAAGATTTAGAAAAAGGGTCTTGATCAAGCTCATGTAGGTTTTAACCCTGAACAACAATTATCTACACACGAATCTTATAACAGAAAATAAACCATTGCGAGAGCATAAAACATAAAACAGATAAACACAGAGATTTTCCCCTGGATCCCAAATCGGGACGACCAGCTTGATTTTTCATTATATTCCTTTTAATTATTCCGTACATATATGCGTACAGAAGCATACATAAACTGAAAATCAGAGTAACCTGGTTAGAACATACCCTGGATTCCCTTGACCGGATCTACAAAAAATGCCCAGTAGAAACCATCGAACCCCAAAACCATGGAGCCTTGAGACACCAGTGGAGATTAAGGAACAGTCGCCCCCCTCACCCCCAGTGGTGTAACTGATGAGTGGAAAGAATATAACACATACCCAACATTCTCCCACTTGTTGTTTTCTTTCCACAGGGGGCCACAGGAGAGCTTAGTGCTTAGTCATTGGCCCAATTCTTCAACACCCATTGTTTCTCTACACCAAGAGAACTTCTGAGTGCTCACAGACTTTGTCAATGCATCCGCAACATTCTTCAAAGTGTCCACCTTTACCAGCAACACCCTTTTAGCCTCAACCATATCTCTAACAAAGTGATATTGAACATCAATGTGCTTTGTCTTTGAATGATAAGCAGGGTTCTTAGCCAAGAAAATTGCACTTTGGCTATCACAGTCTATCCTTATAGCTTGTTGTACCAACCCCATAATTGAACACAATCTCTGCAACCAAACTGCTTCCTTGCTTGCATGAGTGGCTGCTATGTATTCTGCCTCTGTAGTTGAAAGAGCCACTACAGACTGTCTTTTTCTCATCCAACTGACTGCGCCTCCAAATAGGCTAAACACATACCCACTTGTAGATCTTCTTTGGTCCACATCTCCAGCCCAGTCTGCATCAACAAAACCACGAATGTCCAACATTATTTCCAATCCTGGTCTTCCCTGGTAGCACAAGCCATAATCACTAGTGCCACGTAAATATCTGAAAACCCGCTTCACTGCTGTCCAATGCTCCTTCCCCGGGTTTGACATAAACCTGCTCAATACTCCCACTGCATGTGCAATGTCTGGTCTAGTACAGACCATTGCATACATCAGGCTACCCACTGCACTTGCATATGGAACACGAGACATATACTCCTCTTCTTCTTGTGTCTTGGGACACTGTTCAGCAGACAGCTTTACACCTACAAGAATAGGAACATTCACCGGTTTACTATCCTGCATATTGAACCTCTGCAATATAGTCTCGACATACTTCCTCTGGTTTAACCAGAGCTTCCTCTTCGCCCGATCTCTCTTAATTTCCATGCCCAAAATATAATTTGCAGCACCCAGATCCTTCATGTCGAATTTGGAGAACAGTTGGGTCTTCAAATCTTGGATAATTTCTTTGTCATTTCCAATCAACAACATATCATCTACATACAAGACCAAATAAATAACACGGTCACCAATTAATTTAAAATAAACACAGTGATCCTCCTTGCTTCTGGTGAAGCCAAGTCCCCGTATATAGGTATCAAATTTCTGATACCACATCCTTGGTGACCGTTTTAACCCATACAGAGACTTCTTCAACCTGCATACCAGTTCTTTCTTACCCTTCACCATAAAACCTTCAGGTTGCTTCATGTAGATCTCCTCTTCTAGATCCCCATGAAGAAATGTTGTCTTCACATCCATCTGTTCTATCTCAAAATCAAATGCAACAGCAACAGATAAAAGTAATCTAATAGAAGTAACTTTGGCAACAGGAGAAAAAAATATCACCAAAATCAATTCCCGGCACCTGGGAATAACCTTTCGCTACCAACCGAGCTTTGTATTTCTCCACCTTGCCTTCTACATTCATCTTCTTCTTAAACACCCATTTTCTCCCAATGGGCTTCCTTCCATTCGGCAACTCCACCAGATCCCATGCATCGTTTTTGTGCAAGGATGCCATTTCATCAGCCATGGCCTCCTTCCAGAGTTTTCCATCCTCTGAATCTACTGCCTCCCTGACAGTTCTGGGTTCATCATCAGTTATAGTTAAGGCAAAACCTGAACAGAAAGCAGATGGACTATACCTTTTTGGTTGCCTTCTTTCCCGAACTGATCTTCTCAAAGCTGGAGTTTGTGGCTCTTCATCTTCTGAGTCTTCTTCTATTGTAGAGTCCGATTCATCCTCCTTTAGCTCAAACTCTATCTTCTCAGGTTCCTTTGGTAGGAATTCATGTTTAACAACATCTTTCACTTCTCTAAACACCACATCTCGGCTGTACACAACCTTCCTTGTTTCTGGGTTCCAAAGCTTGTAACCCTTTAAACCATCCTTATACCCAATAAAGATGCACTTTTTAGATTTATTATCCAACTTGGTCCTTTTCTCCTTTGGAACATGTACATATGCATCACATCCAAATACCCTTAGATGTGAAAGAGAGGGTTTCTTACGAGTCCATACCTCATGTGGAGTCTTATCCTCCAACGCTGATGAAGGTGATCTATTAACTAAGTAACATGCAGTCTCCACTGCCTCTGCCCAGAATTCTTGTCCTAACCTGGTACCACTGAGCATGCTTCTTGCCTTTTCCATCAGTGTTCTGTTCATTCTTTCTGCAACTCCATTTTGCTGAGGTGTGTATGGAGTAGTCTTCTGCCGTCCTATACCACACTTCTTACAGAAATCTTCAAATTCCTTCTTGCAGAACTCCCCACCATTATCCGTCCTCAATGCCTTTATCTTCTTCTCTGTCTGGTTTTCCACCAGAGCCTTAAATTCTTTAAATTTGTCAAAGACTTCAGATTTCTTCCTCAAGAAATATATCCATGTATTCCTTGAGAAGTCATCTATGAATGAAACATAGTACACGGACTTTCCCAGTGATGGAACTGACACAGGCCCAAACACATCACTGTGCACAAGTTCTAATATCTTGTTTGCCCTCTTAGCACCAGAAGGAAAACTCACCCAATTCTGCTTCCCATATACACAATGTTCACATAAATCGAAATCCAGAGAAAAATTAGACATACCTTCTACCATACCATCTCTATGCAGTATCCGAAGGCCCTTCTCTCCAATATGTCCAAGCCTTTGATGCCATAGCATGGTCTTTTCTCCAGAGACAGCTAGGCTTTCCGCTCCACTTTCAGGAACCATAGAACTATTACACCCATCAATAACAATGCTACCTTGTAGCTTGTACAGAGTTCCAGTCCGAACTCCCCGCATTAATACCAGTGCTCCCCGAACCATCTTGCAGGCATCTTTCTCGAACACTGTTTTTACACCTGCATCATCCATCTTGCTTACAGAAATCAAATTTCTAGCCAATGTAGGAATATGCAGAACACCAGGAAGTGTTCTAATCCTTCCACCTTGCAGCTTCAGTTTGACCTTTCCACGTCCGATGATTCTGGCCCTCCTATCATCCCCTAGGAAGACATCACCACCATCATATTTCTCATACTCGCAGAACCACTCCCTATGGGGAGTGAAGTGAAGGGATGCACCTAAGTCAATCAACCATGACTCATGATCTAGATGTGTATTTGAAGAAGAAGCCAAATACACATCCCCACCTTCATCCGAGGTGGTTTTTGCCTCTGCAGAAGGACCTTCATCAGATCCCTTTCCTTTCTCAGGAGCTTTAGATCTGCATTCCTTTTTGTAGTGCCCTTCCTTTCCGCATTTCCAGCACACCTTTACAAACTTTCCAGGAGATTTAGATCTCCCTCTAGATTTCGATCTCCCACTCGAAACCTTATTCTTGTTTCTGTTCTGGGACCTTCCTCGTACAGATAAGGCATCTCCATTCTAACCCTCCATATTTCTCCGTCTCATTTCCTCCGACAGCAAGGCTGAGACAATGTCATCAAAATTCAAGGTAGTTGTATTGCTACCTATTGCAATAACCAGACTGTCCCACGAGTCTGGTAGAGAACACAACAAACTGATGCACTTATCTTCATCCGAGATTTTAATATCAACAGATGACAGCTGACTTACCACAGTATTGAAGGCGTTCAGATGCTCTGTCACCGAGTCTCCATCCTTCATCCTCAGGTTATACAGCTTTTTCCGCAGGAACAACTTATTCACCAGAGACTTAGATTGGTACAAAGTCCCAATTTTTTCCCACAAATTCTTCGCTGTAGCTTCCCCAGATACATTCAACAATACTGAATCTGACACACACAACCATATTGTGCTCTTAGCCTTCCGATCCAGTTTCTTCCAGTCTTCATCTGACATTGCCGTTGGTTTAGTACCTGGATCTACCGCGATCCACTGATCTTTATCCACCAGCAAATCCTCCATCTTGAGTTTCCACAACTCAAAACTCTGACCATTAAATTTCTCGATCTCTATCTTTCCGCCGCTCGCCATATTCTTTCACCGCAAGAATCGATCCCGCAGATCTCCCACCGCACAGGGTCTACCACAGGCCCGAGCAAAAAACCCTCAACAACAAAGGCGTCCCCTTGAAGCCGAAACAGCTCTGATACCAAATGTAGGTTTTAACCCTGAACAGAAATTATCTACACACGAATCTTATAACAGAAAATAAACAATAGCGAGAGCATAAAACATAAAACAGATAAACACAGAGATTTTCCCCTGGATCCCAATTTGGGACGACCAGCTTGATTTTTCATTATATTCCTTTTAGTGTTACAACACATATATATACATGCCGAAGCATACATAAACCCCAATCCATTAACCCTGGATTAGAACATAATTGTAGCTCCCTTGACCGGATCTACAAAAATACCAGGGGCCGAAAACCATCGAACCCCAAAACCATGTGCAAAACCATGCACAAAACCATGGACGCAGACTACCCAGCAGCTCAAAGGCATGAAAATATTTGGTATTCACAATATTTGAAGGGAAAGAGTCAAATGCAGGCTGAGGATCTTTTCTCAAATACAATATACTTTGCAAAGCCTTCTTGACATTCTCGGGAAAAGAGAAGAAATAATTTATGACAAAGAAAAAAATGTCTTGGATGAAATTCCAACTTGAATTCCAAAATGTCTTGGATTAAATTCCCCAGTATGGTCGCCACTATGTTATAGCCTAAATCTACCTCAGGCTGAGGAAGGCAGAGTCTAGGGTAACATCAAACCATGCTTAATCTGGTAGCTAGCCCTACCAGATCGGGAGAGGGCTCTCTCCTGGTCAATCTCAGCAAAAAATCATCAGTGAGGCTTGAGATGACTTTAATAAAGGTTGATTTTAGGCTAGGTATATATGTAAGGGAGTTTGATTTGATTTTGAGGGTGTTTGTTGGATCAAAGGGAAGGGCAGGTTTTGGGTCTGGGAAATGAGCAGTTTTGCAGGGATCTGAATGGGGCAAGGTAGGAAACTATTTTGATGCTTCAAATTTGAATGAAATGGATAGCTCAGACCGGTGAGGAGTTGAAGAGGGCAAGAGACTTTTAGGAATCCTCTTTAGATAGCTGAAAACATAGAAAATTAAACAAAACTCAAGGTAGAGCATTGCAAATCTAATGAATTCCACCTTTATCCTTGTTTTTTTAACTTAAGAAGAAATAAGAGGGAAGATGATACACAGAAAGCATAAGTAAAATTACATTAACAAAGAGAAACACATCATCAAAACAAAGAGCCACATGAATCCCAAGGAGTTCTGCAAACCCTAGTCTATTCCTTTGCCAAACTGCAGAGATGAAATGTACAATGAAGCTCCAAGCAATCCCAAGTGTCCAACCAGGAAAATGACTAAAAAAATACAAGATATAGACAAGAATAACTCATCCCCATGCCTCTAGGGGTCGAGCTCACTAGTTTATGAGCTGTTTCAATAGGATCTAAACTAAGAACTGGAAAATAGGCAGTGGACAGCTTGCCTCTATAAGATAGGAAACTGATTCATTCAGTTGCAATTCACCTTTTGATGAATGAATCTACTTTCATGAGTAAAAATTTGAAAAAATTACATCAAGACCCATCAAATTACATCAAATTAAATCAATATTTTTACATTTGTAAGTAAGAAAGTCAAACTGGCCAAAACTAGGCGAAAAACAAAGTTACTAAGTGAAAAATGAGCCAAAATCCCCAATGCGTCGTGCCAGTTTGGAGCTGATTTTGGAGGCCTTCTCGTGATCCAAATTTGCTCCAAGTGGGCTTGTTGGAAAGGTATGCCTGTCTGCTTTCCAAAACAAGTGAAATTTATAAATTTGGCTTCCATTTTCCCCTCCAAAAATGAGGTTTCCCAACACTGCTTCCTGTGTGTCCAAAAAGGGGCAGAAAGGTCATTTTTAGGGTGTTTTTGACCCTTCTGGAAGCCCAAAACCTGTCAAAATATCTTGGCCATAAGTAAGCATGCATAAATTTGGATGAAAAATCCAAAAATTTAAAGTTTTCCCCAAGAGGAGCTCCCAATCATAAGCGCGCACCAAGGGACGCGACGCGTAGAGCTGAAAAATCTGTGTTTAGGCCAAAAAAAAAAATTGCAAAATGTGTCCCAAATTTCTTGAAATTTGGGCTGAATGTCCTCCATCATGTACTATGTTGGGCCAAAGAATCCTCGGACAAAATTTGAAGTCTATCTTGCCTTTTACGATGCTTTGAGGCCTTCTTCAACTCTGTCATAAGAGGAATTTGTCTCCATGTTTGCCGAAGTCTATATTGTCCTTTCATGTTTCTGCTGGTCAGGTTCATCCTCCAATGGAGTCCTTGGATCTGATCTCGAAACTGATTTAGAGTCACTAGGTGAATGATTTCAGCCTTCTGATTTCTGATCGTTGTCCACCATCAATAATCAGATCTGAACTTGATTATATTTTACTGAGGAAACCAGATGTTTAGTTCATAAACTAGACCGGAGATTGAGTGAAGCAGCATTCATCTACTTTCGCTAATGAAAAGCAAGAGCATTTTGAAGGCCACCTGGCTAACTTCAGGCTCCGTTTGTAGTTTATAAAGCAAACAACAAACTTTATTCCCCAGTATGGTCGCCACTATTTTATGGCCTAAATCTACCTCAGGCTGAGAAAGGCAGAGTCTAGGGTAACATCAAACCACGCTTAATTTGGTAGCTAGCCCTACCAGATTGGGAGAGGGCTCTCTCCTGGTCAATCACAACAAAATATGATCAGTGAGGCTTGAGATGACTTGAATAAAGGCTGATTTTAGGCTAGGTATATATGTAAGAGAGTTTGTTTCAATTTTGAAGGTGTTTGTTGGATCAAAGGGAAAGGTAGATTTTGGGTATGGGAAATGAGTAGTTTTGCAGGGATCTGAATGGGGCAAGGTGTATGAAAATTAGGATACAAGTTTTGCTGATGATTTGACCATCTAAGAGAAATTACCTTAAAAACCCTAGGAGAGGGAAATGAGCCTTACCTAGGCACAACTAAAGCATGAACAAGGTGTAAAATGACCCAGTGGAACTTGACATGATGATGAAAACCCTCTGAATGATGGTACACTTAGCTGAATGGTGACATAGACCAACATTTGGAAAAAATTGACAAGAGTGAAAACAAACCCTAGACCTAATTCCTAGTGACCAAATTTTACTTGAAGACTCACTGAAATGACAAAATTTGACCTTGATACCTTAAAATCACTTTGTAAGAGCATTTTTGATCACTGGAGGAAGGCTGCAAAGACTGACACTAATAGGAAGGATACCATGAAGATGAAGGAAGTCTGTATGAAGGGTGAAGGTGTAAGTAAATGAAGGAATGGTTCAGTTGATAAGATAAGCAAGGGAAAGCATCAATCCATTGGGCTATGGAGTCATAACAGGGTTTAATTGAACATCAAGGTTTAAGAGTGGTCCATGGGGCAAGTCATCTATGTCAAAGGATCTATTTAAATTGATTTTATGGAATGAAACAGTAAGAGTGTTGTGAAAGAAGCAAACATATAAGAAAACAAAGAGTAACTTAAGATCAAGTAAGGAATTTTAACCTAGCCTGCTTTCAGCATACTCTCAATGGAAAACATTAAAGATAAATGAAGAATAGCCTAAGATCAGGTAAGGACTTTGAACCTATCCTGCTTTTGGAATACTCTTGGGGAACTTTTGAAAGTTACTGTTGGAGAATAAACCAGAGGACAGGGCTAACCATAAACTTCTCTAGCTCAGCCTTAATTAGCAGACTTCTCAAGAACATTTAAAGATAAAATATCAAGTTGTACTCAGGAAATATGGCCCTACCAACACTTCATTAGTTATACTCTATTGAATTACCTTCAAATTAACAATCAGCAGAAAAAATAAAGGATAAATATTTATCAGTGAGATTTATGGTACTTCAGAAGTAAATCCTAATATATATTTGTTGTTATTTATCAGAGAAAAGTGGACAGAATGAAAACATAAAGAAAAATGACAATTACAGTGAGAAACACATCACCATTAACATAGACCAAGATCCCATAAATCAATTATTTGTATTTGATGTTCAAACCAGTTACAATCTTCAAGTCCAATGAGTCTCTACAACTACAAACTTCTCATCTCAGCTTATGTGTCTTCAGTTAAAAAACAGAGTTACAACAGCTTCTCAAGCTATTTACAGACAACAAATATCCAGAGACCAACCCCTATACTGTCTTCTATAGAAGTATTTATAGAAGAATGAGGAGGTGGAGTGTAAGAAGGGTTCATCTGTTCAATTAATGCAGAGTAGGAGTTTCTTGGCCTTTGAAGGGCCAAATGGAGAAGGAATGACATGAATTAACTCTGCTAATTGATTTATTACATTAAAGTTCATCAACTTCAGTCACCTTTGTTGACTTTGGGGGTTTTTGGTAGGTTGGAAGTTAATGTTGAGCTGTCTTTTAAAAATATCCCTGACTGTGCATTCATGGTGCCTTATTTTGAGGAAATAAACCTGTAGGTGGTAGTTTTGTCTTTTATTGCCTCACTGATGTGGCATTTGGAGGCTTATTTTGCTAATTTGTCTGTTTTTGTGGCTTTAAAACATTGTTATAATTTTGATTCTATTTTATGCCCTTATAATCATCTCGGAGTCTTTAATCCTAATCTGCTGACTGTGTTTACCTTTTCACTGTGTTTTAACCTTAACACAATAGGGTTTAACTCTTTTAATCCTTCAGATGGTGCTTTATCCCTTGTCTTTATACTTTGGGCCCTTTGCTGATTATACTCACTATGTCAACCTTTAACCTCTACGCTTTGTTCAATATTTGTTTGCTTTAAGCCTGGGAACCTTTGTTTTTGCATTTTGAAATGTCCTTTGCCCCTTTTTAAACAAATTTAGACCTCGGTGTCGGGTTTGACGCCTATTCTTCTTAATCTTCACTGCATTTTCCTTTCGTTGTGGACATGAGGCTGTGGCACACTGGGGTTTTGATTTATATAACGATAATTTATAAAAACCTGGGTTTATGCTTAAAGAACTCCTTTTCTATGTTGTTTGGGCTTCGGATGAGGAAATCCTTGGCCATGTTTCATTGTGAATTTTATGAGGGATTTTGCCTTAAAAACCACCACCAAAAACCTGCAAAAACCACAAGATACGTTATAAAAAACCTGCAAGTTTGGAAAAAATGCTTGTAGAGAGAGGTGGAGGCGGAAGAGAATTGTAGAGGGATGATTTATGTAGGCGGAAGAGTCTTTAACAAAGAAGAAGGCGAAAATCGGGTTCAAAATGACATATGGCGCGATTTCGGGAAAAAATGGTTTTGAAAAAACAGGGGTGGTTATCGCGTTCAATTCGGGTTGTAAGTGGTTTTAGCCGAATCGAATGCGATCCAGTCATATTGTGCCGCATGGCTTTTTCGATCCAATCGTATTGTGACATTGGCGTGTTAAACCTCGGATAGAGAAATTGTGCGATATGAGATGCACACCGTCGGATGAGGGGGAGGAGGTCTGACGGTGCGGGTCGAGCGCGATGAACAAGTTGCACGACGGGAGTTTGGAAGTGGGGGACAGGTGTCATGAAACGGTTGGAGGGGCGATTGAGTAGTGGGATGTGGGATCGGTAGGTGACATCACATCGTTTGTCATGTAGCGGGGGGGTTGATTGGCAGTGAGAAAGGTTTGGGTGAATGCGGGCTGTTGGATGAGATGAATCGATGGTGGGGATAGATGGATAGGTATGCTCGGGTGATCGAAAGATGGTAGGGGAGGTGAGATGACCGTTAGATCGATGAGATTGACGGTTGTGATCACCCAAGAGAGAAATATAGCGCGGAGGAAAAGAGTGGAGGAAATTAGCTTAAAGGAAAAAAGGAAGGTTTTTTATGGGAGAAGAAGGACCGGGGGCAGAGAAAAGAAGGGCTAGGGGGTTAGAAACTTAGTGCTATGCAATGGTCATGTGGAGGAATAAGGTGACCAGGGGCCGATGGAAAGAGGGGCTTATTGTATCGGCATATCAACGCGGAGGGGAAAGGAAAAGGGGAAGGGATAAGCTGATGGAGTGATGTGATGAGGGCTAAGGTAAGGCCCGGGACATGGTCCTATGTAGCAATATATGACCAGGGGTTTTAAGGGCAGGGTGCCAATCGCATTGGTGAGGAGAGATTTTCGAAGGAAAAAGTAGGCCTATAGAGGAAAGCCGATGCGATGTGTTTTGGGCGCTTGGTCATAGCGCTCAAACATATGGAGGAGAGGGGTCAAAGATCTTAAGCCCTTGGGGGATAAAGCCTGTGTTTATATAAAAGGGCGTTTCTTAGGCAGAAATAGGGGTTTTTACGGGTTTTTTTGGGGTTCCGATAAACGAAATGGGAGTTTTTAAAAAATAAAGAGGGATTTTTTTGGGTTTTTAAAAGGAATTATTGGAGGTTCCCTTGGGATAACGAGGATAGAATAAAGAGAAAAGGGGATTTTTCAGAGTAAAATGGAGGATGAATGTGAGCTGAAAAAATGAGTGAAAAATAGGTTTTAGATGATGATGGAGAAAAATCTAAAAAACAGTATTTTGGATATCAACATGGCTTCTTGGTGGGTTTTCTTAATGAAACAACAGTGAAGATTACTTGCTGAGTTTAAGCAGCACAAGAAGACTTCAAGAATGAGCAGTTTTTGCATGAAAACAATCTCTTGAAGGCTTAGGAATTATTTTTAGCCATCATTTGCTTATGACCAAATTTACTGATGGCTAACAGTGCCTACAAGGGATTTCCAACAAGAGAATTGCAAGGTCATTCATTTTAACCATTGAGAAAAGGTTAATATTCTAAAATTAAATATGGATATGGTTTTCCTAACTTTCTATCAACCGAGCTTATGATTGGAGGTAAATTTTAGGAATGCAAAGTTAGATCTAAAATGATAATGCAAATGTAAATAAGATATGATTAGATAGTTTCAAAGAGATAAAATGATGAAAATATGCTTCAATGTTAAAAACATAAAACCACTTATAGCCAAGCTTATGAATATCACTTAGAACACAAGATTATAAGATTTCCAATAGCAAACCATTGAAGTACTTCAAGATTACTTAAAGAAACAGTGAAAAAAATATCAATTTCCTTTAGTTATGGTGCTTATTAAGATGTTCTTTAGTTATATGATTTAACAATAAAGACAAGTGAAAATTAAAATAATGCAAGCATAATTAGAAAATGGAAAATGAGATTGATAACAAGATGAAATGAAAACGATGCAATTCAAATATTAAATCTAATTAATTATATCAATGAAAATTTAATGTAAACAATTAGAGCAATAGAAAAGGGTTAGTTTCTAAATCTAAACAAGAGAGACTAACTAAGAAGATTAAGGATCCTCCCTTTTAAATAAGGAGGGGGATACCATGGGATTTAATCCCAGGCTCCCCTCAAGCAAGATGATCAATTTTTATTATTGAATTTACAATGAAGAATAAGCCCTTGAGACAATGGGAAAGGTTCTTCCAAAACCTTGAGGATATTACAAAGATTATGAATGCTTATACAACAAGTAATCACTTCTCAAGTCACCAAATTTCAAAGATGAGATCACAATAAAATAGATTACATACTTCAATGATGAACAATTTGAACCAGACCTCAAGAAACCCCACATCCTATGAAGATAAAATGTTGGAAAATTTTATAGAAATTTGTATGATGAATTATATGTTTTTTCAAGCCTTAAAACTCTTAAAATTAAAGTGAAATCCCTCCCAAACTTAATTTATTCAGATTAGAAGGTAGGCATACCTCTCAAAGTCTCATGACTAGGGTAAAAGAGGCCTCAAGGCATAGCAGCTAGCCCTGAAATTTTTATCTCAAGTGACAGTTCCAAGAGGCCGGTCTTAAGCCCAAAAGAAATGATAAAACCCTTTGAAAGTGTGAATATAGGCCTACAAAAAGCACCAAGGGTTAGTCTATAAATCCAATGACAAGATAATAAGTCCTAGGAGGCTTTCATATAGGAAAAATAAGCCCAAATAGGCCTACAACTAGGCTAGAAGATGACAATGAGGCTAGAAACTAGCCAAAATAAGGCATATAATCCGATATTGAGCCAAAAAATGTGTTTATGAGCCCACAAAAATGAAACCCAAGTCAGCATCCTAATGAAAAAATTGAAAAATAGTTAAAAAATTATTTACAAAATTTCTAAAATCAAAACCCTTGTAGAAAATCAATTTTCAAGTGAGAAAGGGGCTTCAAACCTTAGCAACTCCCTTAGAAAAGAAATTGCTGATGTATTCAAGTAAAAAAATATGGATCAATGCCTTTAGAGGCCTGGAAGATGCCCAAAATATTTGTGGTTCGAAAGAAGGAGGTTGAAGGCTAGACGACCTTCCAAATATGAGACGTTGACCTAGAAATCCAAGTTGTCTAGGCTAGGTGGGGCTAGAGCCTTCAAGAAAATCAAGTTTCCCCTGATCCTTTGAGAAACTAACATGCAAAAAAAATCAAGAGACAAACCCTCTTCCCTTCCTTCATATTTACAAGAAAATCAAAATAAAGTCCCAATGGCTATATATAAAAATAGTGAAATATATACAAAGGTTAGATAAAATTATTTACAAAATTTACAATGATTTATGATCTCATAAGAAAATCTATTTAGTTAATGCATAAATATATCAAAATAGATTATTGAAATAATTTAATAGGTGAGCAATAGCCAAGATATCTGCCAAAACAATTCGTTAGATAAGCCTTGAGATATTAAGCTTTCTTGTCTTGAGAGTTGGTTGGTCTAACCAAATACTTCCCTTCACACCCAAGATTTGAATACCATAAAAATATCTACACATTTAAACTCAAGTTATTAAATCACTAGTTGTATAGAAAACACAATAATTTTCAAAATCTATTAATACCTACTAGATAAATTGAATTAAGGTGCTTCTCTAAAAGCTAATAACTAATGCAAGATACCTTGCAAATAGTTAATCCAACAACTAGATAATAAAAATTTAATTCATTAGAGCATTAAGAGAACAATTCACAAAAATACTACCACAATTAGAAGCGGAACACCACCATGAATAAACCCCAAAGAATTCTTTATTATTCTAGGAAAAATATTAAAAAAACAAAGCTTCACTTATAGTTCGATTAAAATGATCTTTTTATAATTTCATTATGATACAATGAGGAGAAAGTTGCTTCCTTATATAGAAAAAATGAGAGCATGAAGCCCCTGCAAGTGAAATAACGACTAGCTCCCTTGATCCATGGCTTGATCCTCATCAAAATAATTCGATCCCTTGATTACTACTGCACAGATCTCCACAAAAATTAAATTCCTTTATTTATGAGCTAGATGGACCAAGCTTTGACTTCTGGTGGTTTTGGACCACTCGATATTCTTCAAAAACTAGAATTCTCGAAATTCCCTCATTCAAAATAACCATATTCTTCAAAAACTAGAATTCTCGAAATTCCCTCATTCAAAATAATCACCTGGACCAAAAAAAACAATTTCTCTTGAGGAAATATTTTTTTTTTGCCCAAAGAAATTTTTGTGGGTCTTTTTTGCATTGGAAATGTGTCCTTTCTCGAAATTGAAATTTTGGAAAATGAACATTCCCATTTTAATTATTTTTCCATTTGGAGAAAATACATTTTCTCTCATTGTTATTTTTTTAATTAATTTTTTGGCTAATTATTTTTGAAATTTTTTACCAGAATATAAACTAATTGATTCTAGAGGGGATTAAACATGTTTTTCACCCTCAAGGTGGCTCTAAAAATATATAGGCAAATGATGTCTAATTATGATTACTCATTCACCTAAAATATTCCTAGAAAACACTCACTTACATCTTTACATCAAATTTTACATGAATGTTCCATACAAAAGGATAATTTTGAAAATTAGTACAAACCTCTAAACATAACCAAATTATACAACACATGACAGATGATCTAGCATGATAAACACAAACTAGATAACACTAAGACTTACCTAAGACGTTACCATTGAGTGTCACTCTATTTATGGCGCATGTGTGGGAGAAAGAATCTGTTAATTATGAGTGTAAAAAAACACAAATAATCGGTGGAGGAAAAAAATTCCCCAGAGTGAAACTCTTTGCTAAGAATCAAAGGCTTACCTAGATGTTTCACATAGCTTCATAGACATACAAGAATCATTTTTACAATAATGGCCTACAGAATTTGGGATTACAACAAATTTGGAAGTTGTATGATGATGACGACTTTGAAAAAAATTGCTTCTGTTGACATGTACTTTGCATCTTGGGGTGGTTGACACATGTGTTTTCAACATTTGGGTCTACTTTCAGTTGGACACCTAATCCTCTATGGGTAGATGTGGAAGACGAATAGTCAAAGAGGAGTCCAAGTGACCTTGGAATGTAGAATCCAAATGTCACACCAATGTAATATAAATACACATATATGGTTAATAAAATGATATATCACGCTTATCTTATCTCCTTGTGTGTTTTTACCATGAAATGTTTAATATGGTATCAGAGCTTAGGCAAGGCCTGGCATTTTCAGATTTTGTGAGATTTTTTGCTTCTCTGTGCCATATTCCTTTGCTTTATATCCTTCATTCTCTACCATATTTCTGCTCTCTGATGCGTTAAATTCCTGAGGTGTGTTGACTGTTAAAGAAACCGTATTCCCTTCAGCACTTTCAAGCTCCCATAGAGCCGATACTCCACCGACCAGTGCCCATCCTCTGCTGCACACACTGATTTCTGACTCCCCTCACTCTCTGAAATATGGTATTCCATGATTTTTTTCAGTCATTCATATCCTCTTCTCCCCATTCCATTTCCTCAATTGTTATTCTCCCAAAGAATTCTCCTCGTGCCTGAGAATTTTGGACCAGAACCTTGCCTCCTGGCACTGTAGTTGTGTTTATATCACCGTGTTCCTCCCGCATAAAATAACCACTTATCCTAGATCTATGCTCCCTTTGGCCCTCGACCATGCCAACATACTCTCCACTGGTCCCTTGGCCTCTATACACTCTCCAACTCCGACTCCCAAATTAATGTGCTCCCGGTTACATAGTATTTCTCCATGGTTGGACATTTATATCCTCAATTACGCTATCGTGCCTCCCATATGCGCCTACATTGTGCAATAATTGCTCCATCGATGAGTGACATTAGCTCTCGGTAATACTGCCACATCGCTCCTCCTTGGTGATGTTGTACAAAACCTCTATCTTGTTCCTCCAAAAGCTGGATTTCCCACTTCAGATAAAGACACCTAAGCGAATTGTGAGATGGAAGAAGGTGCGTACACCAAGAGTGCGGGCTATGGAAGAGGTTTCCAGCCATTTCTAGGCTGATGAGGAATACATCTCCATCATCATCACTGGCATTGTAAATTGGAGGTATTAAATATTGCATAGAAAATTTGTTTCCTCTAAGCTCGATGTGGAACTGACTTACAAAGTTTACATATTGAAGAAGTTGATCTCATCGTGGGCTTTAGCTGTGGTTCATATATTTGGAAGTAGAGCCGACTCCTTAAAGGTCGAGCTCCCATTTTTGTGCACAACCACAAAATCTTCACTCTTATAATAATTTTTGCAAGAAGCTATGGTTTCAAGCTCTTTGTTGGTTCCTACCATTACCACTCATAGGCTAGTGTTGGCCAGAGCACTGAGAACATTCAGATCAAAGTTGTGGATTCCTTCATGACCCGGTGTTGGCCAGAGTGTTGAGAATGTTTAGATAAGAGTCAAAGTTCTCGACCTTCCCAAATCCCATGGATTTGATCATCGCCATTGTTTGCCATTGTGTGCTCCAGCAGAGGCAGGTCATCCCACATTGTTGGATGCATAATTCAACACATTTCTACTCTATAGTTCAACACATTTTTGGACGCGGAATATAACACATTTTTTCTCTGGAGTTCAACACATTGTTGGATGCAGAATTCAACACATTTCTGCTCCGGAGTTCAACACATTGTTGGACGCAGAATTCAACACATTGCTGCTCTGGATTTCAACACATTGTTGTACGTGGAATCCCTCTCCCATAAACTTACAATTACTCCCAATCAAATTCCATCAATGCCAAGTGTTTTAGGGATCACATCCCTGACACGATGTTTTCAAGGGTTTTCATGATTTTTGTGTGAACCTCCTCTTTGAAAGATAGCCCAGAAAATATTGGTATGGTAAGCAGTGTGAATTTTTGAAATTTGTAATGATATGTTGCATGAATATTACTTTAATAGTATGCTGGAGGATGGTATCTGTTGAGATGTTTATATGACGAGTATCAATGTTGTTTTTGAAGGCCATGATACAATTATTTTAGCTTAATATGGTAGGAATATTTCCATGATGTGATTTATATATCCGTTGAGCCATTTATGTTGAAGATTATGTGAGCTGGTTTATGCTCTACATAAGTTTGGTCTCCTTTCAAATTTTTTGAATTCCATTTGTCGATAATTGTTGCAACAACAGGGTTAGGAGCCACTTTTCTATAGATGGGGGGTGAGAGAGGCACAAATTCTACAATAGTTGAGGTGCATTATCAGTTGAAGCCGGTGCCCTAAGTTTCTTTTGCTTGAGCTACATAGAAAATGACTCGAATTAGTGAAGTATTAGAGTTTCTCAAAACTCTGATACAATATAATACTGATGATACAGTGAAAATAAACAAAACCGTTGTTGCTAACATTAGAATTTGTCTACAATACTCACAAGAAAAAATTCATAAGCTGCTTTGGATAAGCATGAAGGATACTTCTTGATGCTTTGGATACTTCAATTCTTGAAGGATCTATTTGTATTCCATATTTCAAAATGATGTGGCCCAAAAATTTTCCTTCCTCCATATCAAACAATATCTTCTTAGGATTCAATGATATACCAAATTTCCTACATCTCTCAAAAATTGTTTTCAAGTGATGCAAGTGCTGCTCATCTATCTTGGAAAAAAAAGTGATATCATCAAGATAGATGACCAAAAATACATCATTTTCATTGGAGAATGCAATGTCCATCGCTCGCTGAAAATTTTATCATGCATTTTTCTATCCAAAGGGAATTTTTGCGTACATGAAGGTACCCCATGGTGTTGTAAAGGCTGTATATTCCTGATCATCTGGATGTAATAAAATATGATTATACCTGGAGTATCCATCCAAAAATTAAATTCTAGAATATCCAATTACCCTTTGTAGAATATGGTCCATTTTTGGAAGTGGGTAATTACATTTCAGTGACACTTTATTTAGATTTATGAAACTTTTACACAAGCGAATTTCTTTGGTCTTCTTTCTTACTGGCACTAAGTTAGACATCCAATTTGAGAAGCGAAGTGGAACTATAATACCAACAGTTTATAACCTGTTTAACTCTTTTTAAATGGAGGGCAACAGGTTGGGATTCATTCTCCTCAATTTTTGGCATAAAGGCTTTTGATCTAGTTTCAAATGAATAGTATGATTAATTATAATCTTATCATATATTTTCAGATCAGAATACTCCCATGCAAAAACATCAAAAAACTGAGACATGAGCGTTGAATATTTAAATTTCATTTCTGGGCTCAAGGATTTTGAAATCTTTACCATCTTGGGTTTTTCAAGAGTGCCAAGATTAAGATCTTCGACTCCTACTTCTATTGGCAACATATTTTGTTTATGTGGAACATCGTCTTGGTCAAAAATCTCCTCCAAAGGAACATGACCTCTAGGAATGGAGTTGTCTTTAAGATGAATTAATTTTATTTTTGTTGCATGCAATTCTTGGTCATTTTCATAAAATTGATCATTCATTTATAAATTCCCAAATTCCTCTTCCATCTGCAAGAATTTTCTAATCTGTTTGTCATCTTGAAAGACTTGCCAATACTAAACCTTATCTGGAACAATAGGGCAATGTTTGACATTTATCCCATACTTCTTATTGGGATACAATGGAATTTTAAACATTTTGGCCGAAGTGGTGAGATAATCAGCAATAACATTGATGTCCCTTGGGATCAATGAAAAAGTAAAATCGGTGAAGGTCTCGAGGATATATAACACTGCATTTTGGTAAGCTCGCATTCTAGGATGCTTGGCTTGGAATTCCCCCTTGAATTTTTTTTATAACCAATTCAGAGTCGCCATACACAAAAATTTTCTTGGCACCTAACTTCTTGAGAATTTTCAAGCTGGCTATTAAAGCCTCATACTATGCTTCATTGTCCGAATAATTGAATGCTAACTTGTAAGAGAACATTCAAAAATTAGGAGGAATGTTAAGAGATTTATTTATAGGGCTGTGAATCCATACTCCAATACCAGCCCCTTCCTTACCCAAGGCTCCATCGAAGTCCATGGTCCACAAACCATTTTCTTCATCGGGGTGCTGCAAATCGGATGACTGAACTTACTTGCTCCTTGAGAAAGGTATGATGTACCAAAAATTTGTGTGTTTTTCATTGTTTCATCTCTTTTTTGGGTTGATGTGCTTGGTTCCAAACCACTTGGCATATTTTCTTGATTTTCTGCATTTGTAGTTTCTAAAAAAAAATTGACAACTCTGAAATTTCTGTCTCTTCTTCCATCAAAATTTATGAAGATGTTGAACATTAATCATTGAATAAGATAAAAGACTCTAAATCCATGTGAACAACATGTATGGGGTGATTATTATTACAAGCATACCATTCATGGAGAGATAAAAAAAAGAGATTGATTAAACGTACTACTCCTACCCAGGGATAGGAATAGATCACAGATATAAAAAGAAATGGTATTTCCACAAGATCTTTAATGGAACAATATTTTCAAAAGGTTCATGAAACAAACTATGGATAAACCCAAGCGATCTTTTCGTAGACATTTGAAACCAATTTGTAGACATTTGAAACCAATTCGTAGACATTTGTCACCAATTAGGTCGGGAGATCGGATCGATTATAAAAATATGAGCCTAATTAGTCGATTTATTAGTGAGCAAGGAAAAATATTATCCGGCCGAGTGAATAGATTAACTTCAAAACAACAACGTCTAATGACTAACGCTATTAAACGAGCTCATATTCTATCTTTGTTACCTTTTCTTTATAATGAGAACTAATTGAATCCATGGAAATAAGCCTACTCCTTAATCAAATTGGAGCTGGGATATCTGTTTGATAAAGATGCAGATCTTGAGTCTATTGTTGAAAAAGTCGACAGGATTTCATTTTTGGAAAAGAATTGGATTGAATTCTTTTCGTTCATTTCCAATCCAATATTGAAATTTTTTTCAATGTTTCGACCTTCCCGGAGGGAATTCTTCGGGATAATCTGTTCTATCCATTCCATCTTTACCTATTTATTTCATCATACGATAAGTTCTTCAAGATGGTAGAAAAACAATTACTATCTAATACAGCTATTTGTGCAAGTGTTTTACGATTTGGAAGCAACTGCCTCTTGTACAAATATTGGATGAATCTGTTATAAGAAACCCCATTGGCACGAGATTCTGCATTGATCCGAGTAATCCACAAATGACGAAGATCTCTCTTGCGTTCACCTCTATCTCGGTGGACGGAAACTAAGGCTCTAGCTTTCCGTTGGTTAGCAGTTCGAAAAAGTTTTGAATGGGCCCCTCGAGAGCCTGATACAGATGCAAGAATTTTTTTCTGACGTTTTCAGGCTATGTATCCACGTTTCACTCTGGTCATTGAAGTTTGAATCGCTAATATTTTTCTTGGTTAGTCATTTGTTTGGTTCATTGAGAATAACACTAATTCTTCTTATTTATAAAATAAAAGTTCCAATGGCTTTTGCTACTGCAACCTTCCCAACCATAATTCCCTTTGGATAGGCATCTTACTGGTAGGCAAGGGCTGGGACCTTGCACTGAGAATGAGAAAAAATCATGGGTTTCATCGTTTCTATGGTTCTTTCTCCAACGGTAAGGTCCTCTCTATACGCCGGAGCCTTTTATTTATTTCCAAAATAGGATATGAGTATGTTATCGGTAACTTGTATGGTTTACCATCTCCAGCTCTACTCTTGAATCATTAAGTAATAAATACTCTCATTACAAGATCTATTAATACAGTAACGACATGTAATTCTGGGGTTGGCCAGGTAGCTGACCCTGTTGTTCCGTTCTCGCGGCAATATGAGCATAAAATTTATGCTTCTTCAATTTGCATGATTTCCCCGCTCAATGGATTGATGACCATTCGCTACCAACGAGGAATTTCTTTTCATACCACATCAAGGTGATTAGATTTGCACCAATGGAAACCATAAATTTCATCCCTGGTAAGGTTAGATGATGGAGCTGTACTTGATTACAGTGGGAAAATTCTTATGTTATTCCGTTGTAAAAATTCCCAGTCTGTTTCAGTTTATGATCCAAACGAGTCGCACATACACCCTAGCACATACTCCTCTACGCTGAGGACATCCTCGAAGAGCAGGAGATTTTTTTCTATTCTCTATTGGCTGTCTTGCATTTCTAATAAGTTGTTGAATAGTGGGCATTCTAGCTTTATTGTATGCGGAATCAACTGGTTCGGATTGATCCTAACCATACCATATCAGGTTATTATGAAATGAATAACTTTACCCCCCCCTCCTTTTTTTTCCTTTCCTTCTTTTTTTTTTTTAAAGGAACAAAGAGATCACAGTTTAGTAGAGCAGAGTGCCCAAGCTTATCCAATGCTTTAGCCAATACACGAAAATGCATACCATGATTTCTTTATCTGTCAATAACTGCATGCATCACGTGGTGAATGTGAAGAAGTAGGCTGTTGTCTCGGCAATAATGAGCCAAAGAAGTATTTGCGGTAAAACCTCCCGTCAGGTAGTCATGCATAACAATAGGAACTCCAATTCTCTTGCAAATACTGCCCTTTTTATCATTTCTTCACATGTACCTGCAGTAGCATTCAAATAATGTCCCTTAATTTCACCCGTCTCAGCCTGAGCCTTATAAATTGCTTCCGCACAAAAGAAAAAACGGTCTCTCCAGCGCATGAATGGTTGGGAATTTACGTTCTCATCATCCTTGGTAAAATCGAGTCCACCACAGAGACATTCGTAAACTGCTCTACCATAGTTTTTGGCTGATAGACCCAATTTTGGTTTGATAGTACATCCCAATAAAGGACGACCATATTTGTTCAATTTATCTCTTTCAACTTGGATACCATGAGGTGGACCCTGAAAAGTTTTGGAATAAGCAGGGGGAATCTGGAAATTTTCCAAATGTAGAGCCCGTAGGGCCTTGAATCCAAATACATTACCTACAATGGAAGTGAATAGGTTAGTAATAGAACCTTCTTCAAAAAGGTCTAAGGGGTAAGCTACATAGGCAATAAATTGATTCTCCTCTCCAGGAACGGGCTTGATGTCATAGCATCTCCCCTTGTAACGATCAAGACTAGTAAGTCCATCGGTCCAAACAGTGGTCCATGTACCGGTGGAAGATTCAGCAGCTACTGCTGCACCCGCTTCCTCGGGTGGCACCCCAGGTTGAGGAGTTACTCGGAATGCTGCCAAGATATCCGTATCTTTGGTCTGATATTTAGGAGTATAATAAGCTAATCTGTAATCTTTAACACCAGCTTTGAACCCGACACTAGCTTTAGTCTCTGTTTTTGGTGACATAAGTCCCTCCTTTATTAATAATTATTTCTCGCAAGGACGAGGTCTGCTCGACATGGATCGAACATAAACAATAGATTTTGACAAAAATCTAATACAAAAATTCGTCCGTTATTGGGCAATAATATTTTCTAGATACACTCTCATTGTATAATGTTCTTTATGTATGATGCAACCTAATCTTTGCTCTTGAAGTTCTTCCTCCATGGATTGACCCGAGCGCCTTTTAGTGGTTAAACTAGTTCATGAATGAAATTAAGGAACCGAACTGACCTTTGACCATAATGATGCGAATTCTCCATATTAAAATACATATACAGATGTGCGTATGAAGAGATAATGATGAATGAGAGAAAGGTCATGAATAGGGTTCAAGTTTCATATTTCACAGATTATCTGGACATAATGTTGAAGTATTTTCGGTTTTAGTTATGGAGAATTTGGTTCTAGTTATAGAGAAATCGAAGACTTCCTCATGAACCTTATTCATATCCATCTACCTACTTCATATTCCAAATATGGATGAATTTAAACTTTTCAATAAAGTAGAATATTACCAAGGTGGTCACTTCCATTTCTTATTGACTGATCTGATCAACCCGATATGGAACATTTTTTTTTTTTTTTTTTTTTTTGATGATATTGGCAAAATAATATTTCTGTTATATATTCTTCATGGAAATTCTTTCCATTTTTGTATGATATGAGAACCAATCCTCTTGTTCTTGGGGTTTCCGCACTTGTAGAAAAAAATGTGGGATATATTTCTCAAATCATTGGCCCAGTACTGGATGTCTCTTTTTCTCCAGGTTATATGCCTAATATTTATAATTCATTGAAAGTTCAGGGTCAAGGTACAACCGGTCAGGAAATTCAGGTTACTTGTGAGGTACAACAATTATTAGGAAATCATAAGGTTAGAGCTGTAGCTATGAGTGCTACAGATGGGTTGACGAGAGGAATGACAGTGATTGGCACGGGAGCTCCTCTAAGTGTTCCAGTTGGTGGAGCTACTCTCGGACGAATTTTCAATGTTCTTGGAGAACCTGTCGATAATTTGGGTCCTGTAGATGCTCGCATAACATCTCCTATTCATAGAACTACTCCTGCCTTTACAGAGTTGGACACAAAATTATCCATCTTCGAAACAGGCATTAAAGTAGTAGATCTTTTGGCTCCTTACCGCCGTGGGTGAAAAATCGGTTTATTTGGAGGAGCTGGAGTGGGTAAAACAGTACTAATTATGGAGTTGATCAACAACATTGCTAAGGCTCATGGAGGGGTATCTGTATTTGGAGGAGTAGGAGAGCGTACCCATGAAGGGAATGATCTTTACATGGAAATGAAAGAGTCGGGAGTAATTGATGAACAAAAAATCTCAGAATCAAAAGTGGCTCTGGTCTATGGTCAGATGAATGAACCACTAGGAGCTCGTATGAGAGTCGGTTTAACTGCTCTAACCATGGCCAAATATTTCCGAGATGTCAATGAGCAAGACATACTATTATTTATTGATAACATCTTCCGTTTTGTCCAAGCGGGATCATAGGTATCCGCCCTATTAGGTAGAATGCCTTCCACCGTGGGTTATCAGCCAACTCTTAGTACGGAAATGGGTTCTTTGCAAGAAAGAATTAATTCCACAAAAAAGGGATCCATAACCTCGATTCAAGTAGTTTATGTGCCTGCTGACGACTTGACCGACCCTGACCCTGAAATCTTGAAAAGTGTTTTTGAATAGAGTTGAAGTGACCAAGTTTTGAGGAGTTGATCTATGCTTGGTTGCTCCGTGTATAGTTCTTCGAACTTTATCTTCTAAATGACCTAGAGTTAATCTAAATTGATTATGTAATAAATCTGCTACAGAACGAATACGTCGATTTCTGAGGTGATCTATATCATCGAGTGTACCCATTCCAAATTTCACCCCAATAAGGTAATCCACAGTAGCCAATACATCTTGTGGTAATGAAAAAATCTCGTTCTCAGGTATATCAAGGTTCAGTTTTTGGTTCAGATTTCGTCGACCAATCTTTCCCAATTCACATCTTTGTCGGAAAAATTTTTCTTGCAATTCTTTACATAGAGACTCGTAAAATACCAAATCGCCACTTACACAGTAGAGTTTTTTGTAAAACTCCAGAATGGCTTTTTCCCTCGACCAGAGATATTCCTCCCGCTCCCACCTCTCCTTTTTCTTCAATAAAAATAAAAATCTTTTGGGATAGTGAGTATTGTCCAGAATCTCTTTGAGATTTAAACCCATAGCTGATAATAGAACTGGAATAGATATTTTTCGTTTTCTGCTTACACGAGCCCATATCCTTTCTCCTACATCGATCTCTAATTTCGATCTTCTTCCCCAATCCGAAATCAAAGTGCCAGTATATATATAATTTATTCTATTATGGTCTAATTCTGAACGGTAATAAATACCAGGACTTATTAATATTTGATTCACCACGATTCTGTAAATCCCATTTACTACAAATGTTCCATGGGAATTCATTAAAGGAATATTTCCGAGAAATACAGTTTGTTTCTGTATCTTTCTACTATTCCTCCGAATCGATCTTGCTGGTACATATAATTCAGAGTAATATGTAAGGGACTGATATACAGCATCTCTCTCTTTGATGAAAGGTTCTGCTAATTCATATTCATTACCAAAAAGACTGAATTCAATTTCTTTATCTGTATCCTCAATTTTTGGAAAATTACGAAGTTCTTCCATCAAGCCCTGATCGATAAAACGACAAAATCCTTCAAATTGTATCTTACCAAATTCAGGGATTGTAAACGCTCCCTCATTTTCATCTAATCACATTGGAAGTTTCCCATCTGTAGAAAAATCTATTTAATTATTCCCGATTGATCTATATGGATCAATCCGACAAAAAAGATTCGGATGTATATTAAGTGTTCACTATATCCCATGAAATTCTACCCGTATCCAGATATACTTCCAATTAGAAAAAAAAAGGATAAGGAAGAGGTACTTTGATACTTTCATCCAACCACGTGAAATGGAGCTATGAACAAATGAATCAAACCATTCTAAAATGTGAATCTTACTTAGAAAATTTCCTAATGAAAATAGCCAGATCGAAAGACGGATAACAAATTAGATCCATTTCCTTTATGGTTGACTTTAGCATACATCTCATACTATACTTAAAGGACGGACGAATGACTTGAAAGGACAAATGATTCGACCTGTCTCCATGGGATTCCCATATCTCGGCGACATAGCCAAGCGGTAAGGCAGAGGACTGCAAATCCTCCATCCCCAGTTCGAATCCGGGTGTCGCCTTAAGTAAATGGAAGGAAAAGTCTTTATTTCCATTACAGAACCTCTGGAGACATATTGGTACATATTACCAATATAGATAGTGAGTTATGTACATTTGATCCCGATTCCGTCTGAATGTACGACCCTCGAGTTAGTTATAGTAATTCGTTGGTCAATGAACAAATGGATTTATTGATCTCTCATATCAGCTCGAACGTCAGTTCAGTAACGTTCAGAATGCAAAGGTGGACCATTCATTTCCATTTTAACTTTGCACTATGGTTAATAGTTCCCTTATCATCTCGATGATGAAATCATTATTTTTTAGAGAACATGATCCGTATGGATATAGTCGGTATAACTTGGGCTGCTTTAATGGTAGTTTTTAAATTTTCCCTTTCACTCGTAGTATGGGGGAGAAGTGGGCTATAATGGTAATGCTTAAGAATCAATTATTGCGTCATGCATGATAATATATTCCGTTTCATAAGGATCCAGTAATATTGAATCTTCGTTCCAAATTGAAAAACTCTCCATGGAATTATTTCCTCTTTATCCCCGTAAGGGATGTGCGTAATCCCTTATTATTATCATTTTCCTATTCCTATGACAAATCTGATCTGATTTTCTCCAACAGGTTTTCATTCATTGGTTCTTTTCTAGAATGAGTCGAGAATCTAGTTTCTTCCACTGAAGAACGATCTCTCTTCTCTTTCTTAGTAGGAATAGAAAGAGTCCCTGTTTTATTGGATGGTTCCGAATTGATCGGATCTGATATGAATTTCGTTCTCGGGAAAATATGGGACATAAGTCACAGATTCCTTTGTTTTTTCTTATACCATTTCAAGTTCCATATCTAATATGTGCTAGAAAACAATGTTCGTACCGGAAAAAGATGTTCAACTTTGATCCTAAAAAAATCCGCAAGTACGTTCAGAATTACGGCTGTCTGCATTGGGTCTATTTTTCCAGGAGCAGAAAGAAGGTGATCAGCTCTGCGATTTTATGGTACGAGGTCCTTCATCCCACATTTACGATATATGGATAAGTACCATTAAGATCTATTTATTCATATATGGGTGTAGAAGAAGAAATAGTACAAAAGAAAAGGTCAGATATTATTTTCCTCCGTACTACTTTTTTCTTTTCAAAAGAAATTCAAAATCAATCCATACCCTGTATTGTTGTAATATTATAGATCTCATAACCTATTTTATACTTATGATTTGGATCATAAAGATCTATCTAGTGATCAACAATCACTTTATTTTCATCAAAATCAATTTCTTCCACTGCTTGCACTCGCCGTTTTGACGTAAGGGATAAGTAGAAAAGTAGTAGGAATTGCAAGGAACATTTGAACAACAATAAATCCAAGGTTATTTACTTCCATGATCTCCTGATTTTAACTTTGTTCCAAAATAGCTCGAGATTTTATCTCATAGAGATGAATGAATCTTTCAAGATCCATGAAATATATATATTTTATCTATGGAATCGGTTCAAGTAGCGGAATCTAACTAATGGATTGAATGAATTCTCCGATGGAAATAGTATAACCTAATATGATTACTTTTGATAAGACTATTAGTAAAAACTTACGTGCATCAGAAAACGTTCCGATCAACACATGTCTTTATCATTTTGAAAGAAATAATAGGATTCGTACGAATAAGAACCTTCTGCTACTCCAAAACCATTCGTCAGACATGAGAGATATTTTGCTTGGATCTCCACGATTTAGATGGAATCGTGAATCTATCCCGCTCCGGTGATGATATAGAAGTATCCCATATAAAATTTATCCAGAGGCCCACCCATGACCCTGGAATGATAAGGACTAGTCTGTCCAGATCCTGACATGATCATTCTTGGAAATACAATAGAGTGTCTAGAAATCCACTGGCTATCGATCATGAAAAAGAAGTATTAGCATGGAATACTCACAATATTCCTGGGGAATAACAGAAGTAAGATCTCCTAAAAATCATTGGGAATTATCTATAGGGATCTCTGTGGGATTCTGACTTAGGAGGAATACCTCTGTGTCACCCTAAAATATATGGATCTTCCTATGTTTTTGATAGAGAAATTTTCTTCTTCGGGGAGGGAAGAATATTTATTGCAGATTCAATATGATGATTAGATTTTATCCTCAAAAGAAGGGTCTTTCTTTTTCGAAACTGAATTGTTGACCTGGTGAAGGTATCTAATGGATAGATATACTAGATATACTAAATATCTAGATAGCGTTGAAGTGACCAAGTTTTGAGGAGTTGATCTACGCTTGGTTGCTCCATGTATAGTTCTTTGAACTGTATCTTCTAAATGATATTTACATGGAAATGAAAGAGTCGGGAGTAATTGATGAACAAAAAATCTCAGAATCAAAAGTGGCTCTGGTCTATGGTCAGATGAATGAACCACCAGGAGCTCGTATGAGAGTCGGTTTAACTGCTCTAACCATGGCCGAATATTTTCGAGATGTCAATGAGCAAGACGTACTATTATTTATTGATAACATCTTCCGTTTTGTCCAAGCGGGATTCGAGGTATCCGCCCTATTAGGCAGAATGCCTTCCGCCGTGGGTTATCAGCCAACTCTTAGTACGGAAATGGGTTCTTTGCAAGAAAGAATTACTTCCACAAAAAAGGGATCCATAACCTCGATTCAAGCAGTTTATGTACCTGCTGACGACTTGACCGACCCTAACCCTGAAATCTTGAAAAGTGTTTTTGAATAGAGTTGAAGTGACCAAGTTTTGAGGAGTTGATCTACGCTTGGTTGCTCCGTGTATAGTTCTTCGAACTGTATCTTCTAAATGACCTAGAATTAATCTAAATTGATTCTGTAATAAATCTGCTATAGAACGAATACGTCGATTTCTGAGGTGATCTATATCATTGACGATATGGATCAACGATTTCTGAGGTAATAAACTGTGCTTGATAAACGATATGGCTCAGAGGATGCTATTGTTTTAGGGATTTCATCTTCTTTATTTTTTGGAACATCTGCATTGCTATCCTTTGCATTGATATCATTTGCATTGCTATCCTTTGCATTGATATCATTTGCATTGATATCCTTTGCATTGATATCATTTGCATTGCTATCCTTTGCATTGATATCATTTGCATTGCTATCCTTTGCATTGATACCATTTGCATTGCTATCCCTTGCATTGATATATTTTTCATAGCCTTTTAGATCCTCATAAATAATAAGGAACATTAGATTCAGGTTAATATTTTCCTCATAGGTCCGCATAAATTTTGTCGGATCCTCGATTTTGAGAAGAATTCTGCACATCCTCGCCAGATCGGATATCTTTTCTTCCCCTATAGCTTTTAGTATTTTGTGTTGAACAAGAACTTGATTAGTTTTTCTATTTCGATTAGTTTTTTTCTTTCCATCAGTTTTTTGATCTTCTACTTTCAAACCAAATTGTTTCTGTTTTACGTTACCAGTTTGTTTCTCTTATACTTCACTAGTACCAGTTTGTTTCTCTTCTACTTTTTTGTTCTGAACATCTGATCTAATAATACCTATTCTTTCCTCTATAACTTTGATTCTTTCCTCCCGTTCTTTTTCCTCTATCTTTTTCCACTCTTGTGCTTCGCTTAAAATCGAATATCCTGGTATGAACTTCGAGTTATCATATATGTTCTCTTTTCTTGAAAGTTCCAGGAATAACCATAATTTTAAATCTAATCCGGATCTTCTCTTCTCGATTTTGAGAGTATCCAAATATTTTGTCAAATTGAGAATATCCAAATCTTTTGTCAAATTGAGAATATCCAAATCTTTTGTCAAATTGAGAATATCCGAATCTTTTGTCAAATTGAGAATATCTGAATCTTTTGTCAAATTAAGAATATCTGAATCTTTTGTCAAATTGAGAATATCCAATTCTTTTGTAGAATTGAGATAAATATATGATAAGAGATCGTATCTGTAACGTTTGTTCATTTTTTGAAGTAGTCCCAAAGAAGGTTCTATCACAGTCGCAAATATATAATCTTTTTTTTTGTTCATAGGGAATTAATCGTTCTTCATAGCACGTACATTGCTTATTGACTCTATTTCTCCATTTCTGTGGGTTTATCCTAGACCATATCTGTGGGGATAATTTGTACCGGTCAAAACATCTCAACCATTGTTTCCAGGCATTCTCTTTCAGATCTTGTGGTTTTTCGTGATCCAATATTCTTTGTATATCTAATAATTCTTTGATCTTCTTCTTGATCAAGGGATATGATGTTTGGGCTTGATATTTCAAAAAATAATTTGAATAGGACCTGTCGATTGCCCCTATCTGCCATATCTTGTGAAATACATATGCATGGGACATTGATAACATGTTTCGATCAGGACGAATTTCAAAATCTTTTCTTTTTTCGTTGATCGAATAGTAGTTGGTAATTTTACCTCTATTTATTTTTGAAATATCATTATTGATAATGAATATTCATCCGTAAATTGTTGCTATATTACCCGTGGATCGAATCCAAGCGGATCGAATCCAAAATTTTATATTTGACCCAATGAAATGAATAACACTTGGTAAGAGATATCGATCCATTCTTTTGAGAAAAAGTTTCATTAATTTCATTGAATAGAACCTTTTTTGGATTAATTGGACACTTTTATTTTGAAATCGACCAGGTATTCGCCGAATCTGAACCAATCGTTTTTTTAATGTTGATCCCAATATGTTAAAACTTCCCTTCGATCCGGTACGAATCTTTGAATCCATCAGAGACATTCCAGTTATAGGAGAGCTATTTATGATCGCGATAGATTCGATCCGCTCTTTCATTGTGGTTGTCCAGTCATCTGGATCTTTCACATTAATTGTTTGGGTTTCATATCCAAATTGATCATTAATTTCTGATGAATCATTTGCACTACCCATAGGGGTAGTCTCAGTCTCACTTAGTAATTTATTTTGTATCCGGTCATTAAGTTCACTTTTGTCTATATATCTAACTCGTGGAACACGTCTTATTCCTGTAGATCCCATCAATCGTCTCTTCACTTTTTTGAAGAGAATCAATTCTCTCTTCAATCCTTTCTTCACTTTTTTGAAGATAGGTTGAAAAAATTCGGAAAAAATTCCTAGCTTTGGGTTTGGATCACCGAAAGGTATGTCAGTTTCAAATCCAAGGGTCGTTAAATAACTCCAACGCAAACACAGTCTTTTTTTAGATTGGCTATGCCAAGGCTTCAAACGAAAAGGAAATATAAGCTTTATCTGCATACCATATTTGTACCATTTGTCTGGGAATCCTGTTTTAGAAAATTCGGTACCATCAGAACCACATTTGAGATGCATTTCTTCCTTCATTTCTTCCCAATCTTGGGAAAATTTGGGGGCTTTAAACAATAAAATACGACCAATATTTTTGGCTATTATAAGTGATGGTAATATTATCTTTTTTCTAATATTTGATTGAGCCACTAATATGAGACCTCTGAAATAGTGCACTTCTGGCCACGCTAAACATACTTGCTCAGCAAGTGTCGTATTGTGGAGGACTGGATCCAAGTATTTGCCTCTTTTGCCTCTATGGATTTTCTCCCTAACTTATTTCTGGATTTGTTCCTGATTCTCTCTACCAGAATCGAACGTGTCATAATAATCTTTAGGATAAGTGGGTATTTCCATTCTTCTCAAAAAGAAAAGGGAATGTACATTCGGTTGTACCCTCTTCCATATCATAATTTTCCGTCTTTTAGCGTGTATGGATCCTCTAATTAAGCTCTGACAATAATCTAACTCGGCATGATAACATTTTAAAACTATTCTTTCTTTCCCAAAATCAAGGGTCAGTTTACTTTTGACCTTTCTTGTACGAATCCTACTCGTTGATATTTGAATTGGGCCTCTATCCTCACCACCACCATCACGTTCAGCCATCATCAAATCAGATGGCCATCGAGGCAAATGTTTTTTAATTTCTCTAAATTGGAGAGGTTCATTTAATAGTATTTTCCCGTAAAGGTCAATAAAATCTTTCGTTTGCGTTGAATCATCTGTAGATACATTCCCGCGACTATTTCGTAGTATTGTCCACTAATGTTGCGCCAAAGACTCGAAAAGGAAAATCTAATCCGTAGTAAAAAGAGAAAGAATCAATTCCCATTTTATGGTACCAGTGGGCGTAACGTTTCTACCATCAATTCATTTCTTGTTGATGAAATCAACAAGAATGGATCGTTGAGATCGGATCGGATCTTCAAACACAGAGAAAAATTGAAGAATCAATCTTTATGGGTCCTACTCAATATTATTGATAAAGCGGATGATTATTTAGATCAAATAATCGACAAACAATTGAGCCAAATCGATTCCAAAAATCGCTTAGAGATAGGAACTCCCTTTAACAATTATAGAATTGAAGCTTTGAGTTGGTATGAATCTCTAAATCGCTTAGAGATAGGAACTCCCTTTAACAATTATATAACTGAAGCTTTGAGTTGGTATGAATCAATTCGGTATAAAATTGCCAGGTATTCGGAAAATTTATTCAATAGATTCTATTTTATAAATAGGTTTAGTCACAATTTAAAGAATCAAATTCGAACAAATTGGATAGAAAATGAAAATTTGAATAATGTAACGAAAGATACAATTGACAGGCATTCATCAAGTTGGAAAAAAATTCAGAGAGAATGGTTGAACCATTCTATTATTCGAACGGATAAAAATATAAATCGGAATTTGAATGTGTACAAATGGTCCCATCAGAACGAATACTTTATGAAATATTTGAAACATTTTTTTTATAAAAAAAACTATTTTCAAAGAGTGTTCGATCTAATTGAATCATGTACTAATACTAATCGAAACAAAATTGGTTGGAAAGATTATTTTCAGTTTTTTCAACATACTGTAAAGATATTAAACTCGAACTTTGATATCATATCGAACTTAAATTCTAAGTTCGATATTGTCATTTCTATTTTGGATTCTCACTTGAATAAGCTCAAAAGTATTGATCCTCAACTATTAAAGAAAAATAACTTAGATATAATGACTTGTTGGATCTAATGGGTACTCTAATCGTTCATTTAAAAAAATTAAAACCATTTCTTTTTCTTTTGGATGACCATAATCTTTCACAAAGATCGAAATTATTGATTGATGAAGGAACAATTGCACCATTTGTTCCGAATGATATACCGATTAATCCATCGATTATTGACTTCTTTTATAATGAAAAGAATCGCATGGAATCGTTTGATAACATTGATTTTTCGACGATATCCAACGATCGAGAAAATTGGTTGAATCCTGTGAAACTATCTGATCAGAGCTCATTGAGAGCTTCTTTTCACGGAGCAAATACGCTCCAATTTTTTGATTATTTGCATCATCCTCGGCCAAATTATAGGAAGAGATTACCTTCTGATATGAAAAGGATTTATATAAAAAGGAAGAATCTTACATATGGACAATTATTCAATCTTTTTCTCATCCACAACAATATATCTTCCTTGCTCATTGGTGAAATAGGACCCGTTCACTCGGAAAAAGAGACTATTTCTTTGATCAAGTCACAAGTATCTAACATATTGTTACCTAAATATTTACAACGAAAATGAAGTGGTGAAAAACCATTTTTATTAATCTATGATTTGTACAGATCCTTAAATTTACTAACTCAATTGAATCCATTCGTTCGTGACAAGAGATATATTTCCTCGATCGAAGAGATTTCTACAACGCCTTTAACAAAAGAACAAATAGTCAATTTGGAAAAAAAAATTTGCCAACCTTTTTTCAATAGATCCAATTTAGAAGAAAACAACTTGGATAAATGCCTTAAAAGGGGTTTCGGTTCAAACGTGGGTCTTATTCAAACTCGATCTTATCAAGATGATTTACTATCCGAAATATTTTCCAATAAGAACCAGGAAATGTTTCATCGTATTCAAGATTGGTTTGTAACCAAAAGTTTCAAAAACATAATTGGAAACGAGGGCATATATGGGAGGATTACCCTTTCTAATTCATCTAAAAAGGAACAGAAGATTAAACCATCACCGCATTTTAATGAACCTGCTAAAAAACAGGAGATGTATAGGATCTCTCAAATAGATATTATTTTGTCAAAATGGGATTTGTTCAAAACATATATGCCATGGCTTTTTACCTCTACATGGTGTAAATATCTTGAAAATATGCTTTTATATACTCTTCCAGAGATATTACTACATGGCAGTAATCCATTTGTTTCTATTATGCTTAAATGGAATATATTGTGGGAACTTTATCATCCATTATGGGAACCTATCAAATGGAAATTGAGAATGAATCTAACCAATCTTTTGAATTTGAGATTCAGAACGACTCTTATGAATAATTTTTTCTCTTCCTACGAGGATTGTTTCATAGAGGAAACTAGTGATCAAGAATGGACACATCTGAAATTACTAAATGCTCGGAGGTATGAATATTGGATTCTTATCCCTTTTTTCGTTCTTACGTATTCTATTCTTCGATATTTTAAAGTGATTTATTCCGCCTTTATAAGATAGAGCAGAGTGCCCAAGCTTATCCAAAGCAGCTTATCAATTTTTTCTTGATACTTTGGATACTAGAAACAAGAAACAACAAGAAACAAGATCCACACTCCCTGGAACCTTATTCACGTGCTCCGATGTCAAAATTGAATAACTCGAGTAGTCAACAACGCTCATCAAACTAGACTGCGTAGATGTGTCAAATCCTAAAGAGATAATTAAAGGCACAAACATTTCATAGTCAACTGGATCTTCCATCGTTAGTCTAGACTGTGAATACACATCTACTAACTGCATATACCCACCGAGATTTTTGATAGTGCCAGACCGTGACAAATATCTCTCGGATGATAGTGAATTCTTATCAGAATTATGGTTCTCCTCAGCGCCGAACGCACCTACAGGATGTGAAAACACACCGGCATTTATAACTGAGCCATACCAATGAGAGAATCTTTTGGATGACTGTGGATCCCTAACTGAATAATGGAAATCATCAACATCAGAAAATTGATTCTAATTAAGAGCCAACTTCTTGAATTTTTCAGGTTTTCTAGATTGTCTATCGCGAGCCAGATGACCCTCCCTGTGAGCCTTGAGAGTAGCTCTTGCATCGATGGTTTTACAAAGATCAGAATTAATTGAATTAGCAAGATTTAAATGCAAAGATACAGCAGAGTGCCCAAGCTTATCCAAAGCAACTTATCAATTTTTTCTTGATATTTTTTCTTGATGCTTTGGATACTTCAATTCTTGAAGGATCTATTCGTATTCCATATTTCAAAATGATGTGGCCCAAAAATTTTCCTTCCTCCATATCAAACAAGATCTTCTTAGGATTCAATGATATACCAAATTTCCTACATCTCTGAAAAATTGTTTTCAAGTGATGCAAGTGCTGCTCATCTATCTTGGAAAAAAAAGTGATATCATCAAGATAGATGACCAAAAAGACATCATTTTCATTGGAGAATGCAATGTCCATCACTCGCTGAAAACTTTCTCCTGCATTTTTCTATCCAATGGGAATTTTTGCGTACATGAAGGTACCCCATGGTGTTGTAAAGGCTGTATATTCCTGATCATCTGGATGGACTAAAATATGATTATACTTGGAGTATCCATCCAAAAATTAAATTCTAGAATATCCAATTACCGTTTGTAGAATATGGTCCATTTTTGGAAGTGGGTAATTACATTTTAGTGACACTTTATTTAGATTTATGAAACTTTTACACAAGCGAATTTCTTTGGTCTTCTTTCTTACTGGCACTAAGTTAGACATCCAATTTGAGAAGCGAAGTGGAACTATAATACCAATAGTTTATAACCTGTTTAACTCTTTTTAAATGGAGGGCAACAGGTTGGGATTCATTCTCCTCAATTTTTGGCATAAAGGCTTTTGATCTAGTTTCAAATGAATAGTATGATTAATTATAATCTTATCATATATTTTCAGATCAGAATACTCCCATGCAAAAACATCAAAAAACTGAGACATGAGCGTTGAATATTTAAATTTCATTTCTGGGCTCAAGGATTTTGAAATCTTTACCATCTTGGGTTTTTCAAGAGTGCCAAGATTAAGATCTTCGACTCCTAATTCTATTGGCAACATATTTTGTTTATGTGGAACATCATCTTGGTCAAAAACCTCCTCCAAAGGAACATGACCTCTAGGAATGGAGTTGTCTTTAAGATGAAGTAATTTTATTTTTGTTGCATGCAATTCTTGGTCATTTTCATAAAATTGATCATTCATTTAGAAATTCCCAAATTCCTCTTCCATCTGCAAGAATTTTCTAATCTGTTTGTCATCTTGAAAGACTTGCCAATACTAAACCTTATCTGGAACAACAGGGAAATGTTTGACATTTATCCCATACTTCTTATTGGGATACAATGGAATTTTAAACATTTTGGCCGAAGTGGTGAGATAATCAGCAATAACATTGATGTCCCTTGGGATCAATGACAAAGTAAAATCGGTGAAGGTCTCGAGGATATATAACACTGCATTTTGGTAAGATCGCATTCTAGGATGCTTGGCTTGGCATTCCCCCTTGAATTTTTTTTATAACCAATTCAGAGTCGCCATACAAAAAAAATTTCTTGGCACCTAACTTCTTGAGAATTTTCAAGCTGGCTATTAAAGCCTCATACTATGCTTCATTGTCCGAATAATTGAATGCTAACTTGTAAGAGAACATTCAAAAATTAGGAAGAATGTTAAGAGATTTATTTATAGGGCTGTGAATCCATACTCCAATACTAGCCCCTTCCTTACCCAAGGCTCCATCGAAGTCCATGGTCCACAAACCATTTTCTTCATCAGGGTGCTGCAAATCAGATGACTGAACTTACTTGCTCCTTGAGAAAGGTCTGATGTACCAAAAATTTGTGTGTTTTTCATTGTTTCATCTCTTTTTTGGGTTGATGCGCTTGGTTCCAAACCACTTGGAATATTTTTTTGATTTTCTGCATTTGTAGTTTCTAAAAAAAAATTAACTCTGAAATTTCTGTCTCTTCTTCCATCAAAATTTATGAAGATGCTGAACATTAATCATTGAATAAGATAAAAGAATCTAAATCCATGTGAAAAACATGTATGGGGTGATTATTATGCTTTTATCTGCTACTAATCATGTAATTCATTTTACTTTCCCAGTATAGTTTTCTGAGTTGACCAAAGACCGATATTGTAGCATATGAAAATTCGAGCTACAAGGTACCATTAAGTTTCGTTCCTCATGACTAGGAGAGAAAAATTCCATATCTGGGAGGGATATCAGCCACAACAACATCCATGAAGACATTCTTGGTTGGGATTTTCCCTAAAGACACTACTAGATCTTTAATGAGGCCAAGACATTTCACTCTACCTGAATCAAATGGATAAAGGTCATGATAAGGTCTTGTGATATCTAGGCCTAATTTTTCCATGACGGATTTGGGCATAAGGTTATGAGTCACTCCAGAATCAAGCATGGTAGTATGGAGAATAAAATTGTGGATTTTAAGGCTAAGATAAAATGGAGGGACCTCACTATATTATAAATCACCATCAATAGCAGGACCAAACAAAAGTTCCGAGTGATCATAACTTACATTAGCCATATCAAATATCTGATATACCCTAAGAAACTTTGCTACTTGAAACTTATATTGGTCATTCTTGACTATTTCAATTAAAGGAATGGAGACTTTCAGTTTAGAGATTTCATTTTCAAGACTAAAAAGGGCATAATGTTTTTGTACCTGTTTGGATGGTGCATCTTTCTTCTCTAACTAATATTTGTGTGGGATATCCCTCTTTTGTCATCCATCTTTGACTTGTTTATATTTTTTCTAAATTCTGGTAGAAGCTTCATTGCCTTTTTCAGGAGTAGGAACATCAGGTCCCTTGTCTTTTCTTTGATTTGAGGTAGTCTTCTCTTTATGATGAGTGTCGGTTTGAGAATTCTGTTTTTTCTGATTGGAGATTATAAGAACATTCCTATTCCTCAAACCATACTGCCTATGTACTTGAGTAAGATCATTATGATATCCCATATGGTAACCTTCTGTCCGTAATGATATTATATCATCATTTGAAAAGACATATTGTTGATCGTTCAGTGCTTGAATTTCTGCAGAAAACTGATCTTCTTTAGTGAGGAAAATAGGTTGATGATTTTCCTGAAATAAATGATTCTCGCCTGAAATATCTATTCATCTTATTCATCAGGACCTTTTGTGTATTTTTTCTGAAATGGAGTGCAAATTTGTTGTTGAATTTGTGCGTCTTGACCCCTTAATTCCCTTTTCTTGATCCTGTATTGAGGCTGCTGATTTTGACCCCTAAAATTGGGATTTCTAAAGGAGGGTTCAACTTGTCTATCAGCGATGACCATTTTTTCCATCATCTTCTCCATGGTTTTGATCAAGGTGTTGAGATTTCCCTCAGATGAAGTATATTTTTCTTCCTTGATAGTCACCCTTTTCTCTGTCTTGATTTTTGACTTTTTGATAATCAAATTAGCTTCCACACTCACTGCATTTATCTGCATTTCTTCAAGGGTTGATGAATTTATTTCCATTAGCCGGTAAGCCATATAAGGATCGAAACCATTAGGGTAATGAAGTAAAGCAAGGCCTGGAGGAGGCTTGATATTTTCAGGAATAGAATCATAAATTCTATTTTCAAGGCATTATATTCAGCTAGGATTTGCAATGGATTCTTATTATCCTTCCATTTTTTCATAAAAAAGTCAATTAGCTACTATGAATTAGCTTCTGAACCAGCTGTGAGTGAGCGGAACCATTTTTTAACCTCTTCTGAGAAACTCTGCACTCTGATGCACATCTTGGCATCATCATTATCAATCTCTTTAAGATATATGAAATCAACCACTTTGACAATGTGTTGATGAGAAGTAACCTCTAATATTCCATTAAAAAGGGGTAATATTTGAACATAATTATGAGGTAGTGTGATGAGTTGTTGCGGTAATATCAACGAAGCGAATATGGCCATGATTAATGGAGGGGGTTGTAGAGGTGTTGATGGAGTGGAAAATTGCAAAGGTAATGACGAAATGAAAGGAAGAGATGGTGATGTAGCTGTTTGAGAATGTGTAGTAATAGATGGTGAAGCAAAACCCTGGTGTTGGTATTGGAAATAAGATTTCTCTGAAGTTTCTTGAAACTTATCTACCAAACCTTTAAGTTTGTAGAAATTATACCAGATTTCAGTATTAACCTCGGAATAAGAAGATTTAGAAAATGGTAAATTGTTCTCAAAATCAACAGTGTCAAAGACAATTTCTGAAAGAAAAGATTTAAACTTAGACCTAAGTAAAGATGTTTCAAATTAAAAATTATAGGAGAAATATTCTGAAGAAAATATTGTAGGCAAGGAGTTTGATTTTACAAGTGGAGGAATAGCCTTTCCAACTTTTATAGGCTTTTCCTTTTTCTTTTTTAAAATACTCTCAAGGTCATTGACAATTTGTGAGGGATTTAGGTCTAGATTTGACCTAATGTGTCTTTTGGGAGTGAGATTTTCTTGAAAATTGGTACTTTTTTTTGAATTTACAGACTCGACCTTATTTGAATGTCAGAACTTGTCACCCACAAGTCTAACCTTCAGTGGACTAAAGAATTTTTCCCAGGGAAATTTTTTCAATCGCTCCCTAGAAAAGACGCTAAAAATGTTATCACTCCGCCCTGCTTCCTAAGGCTCAGAAAGGAGATGAAGGAAAGTAACCACAAACCAGCCTTTACGTCAGGTAGTTAGTCCTACCCAGACTAGATTGGGATCTCTCAATGTCACTTTGTAGCCAAAGGGATGAATGGATATAATGTTTTAGGCTTGTTATTATGCTTAGTATATTAGGATTTTTGTTTGTTTGGAGTTTTGCTAGATAGGAATGACATTTAGGAAACTAGGTCTAGGGTTTAGGTACGATTTCAAAGATTTAGTTGGAGAGGTAAGGGTGAGGCCAGGTAGGTAAGTTTATAAGCATGCTTAAATTTTCATTGTGTATAGGGTGAAAAAAGGATTTATAATGAGCATTAGAATGAATTCATTAATCAAAAGAGTAGAGACATGTTCATGTAAATATTATAAAAAACAGAGCATGGAAAGCATGATTTATGTCTATTAAAATGATAATAATTAACATAAAGAAGAATATAATTGAAATATGGATAAAATAACATTTAATATGAAAATTTTATAGATAAAAAAAAAAAATCTCAAAGGCATACCACTAGAGTCTCAACACTATGTCTGCAACACTATCTTTGATTTCATTAACAAAATCTTGTACAATAGCTCCATTGAAAATAACAACTATCCCACCTATAAAATTAATTGAGGTGGAATACTTGTAGAAAATAGAGTTCATGACACCTCATAGGGTCAAAATCCAAAAATAATCATAATTACATCAGATGATTCATTCCCTAGAATCTAGGGAAGTTAGAAACTAATCCCTGAAATCTAGCTAAAGACTAGGAGTGTATGTCTCCTTCATTAAATTACATGTTTACTCATCATAAGAGGTAAAATAAAAATAAATACATCAAATGAAACCTAATGGGACAAATAGCACCAAATTTTAAAGTTTTCCTGGCATGACAACTGTCTGAAAGGAATCCAATTCAGAAACGTAGCACCTTTAGCAAAAGCATCGCGCTTGTCTGGCAGAAGCGTCATGCCTTTTCAACAGTGATTTTTACCCACTTAAAAGCATCCGAATGAAAATATTAAGGCTGGGATGAGTAGCCTTATGAATATAATTTCCAATTCACCTTTAAATCTAATAAAACATCCACAGGAAGACCTCCAGAACTTGTTTTTCCCAACCTCACTCCAAAAGCACCGCGCCTGGTCAAAAACACTAGCAGGAGCATGGAAAAGAGGAAGTTTTTTGGATTTTTATCAACAATAAATGGGTGTCATGAAAAACCAAGACCTTATTTGAAATGTGCAGGTGAAAAGGAATATAGCCATGTAAACCAATCTTCATTTGGATGCCCTGAGAGAAAGTGTTGTGATGTTGCGTGATGCTTTTGTGGAGACATATTTTCCTGAATTTTTCAAAAATCACCAAAAATGTCAAAAATGCTCAAAATTGGTCAAAATTTTTTTGTGACACCTGTTGATGATAGGCTAAACATCCATAGATGCCTCAGCAAGGAGGTCTAATTTATCCTTCTCTTTGAACTTTATTTTAGCTTCCTTAAGATTTTTCTTCACTTATTTGAGCCTGATTTGGGAAATTTTGTTTTTGGAGCAAAAATGATTTTCCATATCTATCTGGAGGTTATTGTTCCTTTTATATTTCTTAAAAATCTTCTCAAGGTGTCCATTGACCCTGTCAAGCCAATACTCGCTATCTTGATTGATTTCATCAAGGATTAATTTTTCAAAAGTTTTCCAACCTGATTTAGGAGGTGAGTCTCTTTCTTTCTGAAGCGCCATCTTGAGGCCTCTAGTCCTTGGTTTTCTTGATTTTGCTTCAACTTATGCATCCTCTGGGTGATCATCATTGTAGTGGTGGTTTTGGTGCACAAGTGTACCAAACCACCGGTGCTTGGTAGGAATGGTTGCAACCTACAAGCTATGGTCAGAGGCAGAAAATATGGTTAGCAGGTTAGTGAACACATGCTAATATATATATAACACACTAAATTATGGGATATAGTATGATTCATATAAGAAGAAGAAACACAACTAAACTAAAACAAACAAAAAATCTCACAATGAGTCAAACAAGATAATAATGCAACAGGTGGAATACCATCCCCTATTATTGACCACTATTAGTAAGAAAGATAAAACATTAAACACTTGCCAAAGGATCCTTATAACTATGGAGTTCTAAGACCCGGTGCAAGGAAGTTTTTACCGTTGAGCTATTGTCGCAAGGCCTCTTTCTTCTCTAAAGGGATTGAAGTTGTTGGGTGGCCAACAACCAAATCCTCTAACTCTACTGCTACTCTAGATTGCACACTGATGGTTCGCTCATGGGAAATTTGGCCAGCATAACAATGTGTTCTCATTTTTTTCTTCTCATGGTGGAAATTTATAGGCAAATTCAAATCCTTCTTTCCTCTCTACACTTGTGGATGGTGAACAAAGAGAGAGGGTTGATTCCTTTGTGTGCCCACTTGATTCCTTTGTGTGCTCACTTGAGGTTCCAAGGTGGCTTAGGCGGCTGTCCTTGGGCGGCCTCAAGTGGAGGATCATTTCTTGAAGTGTGTCAAGTGGTCTCGGATGGTGACTTTCGTCACTCCTAGGACTGCGCAGATTTTTTAGGGAAATCCACGTAGACCAACAAGGCACATTTTTCCCATGTATCTGGTGTGCAATTTGATTTTTGACTCTTGACCTTAAATATTTTAAATTTTTTTCAGATCCTCCAATGTTCCTCAGCCCTGTAAATCCTTCTGCTTGAAATTTAATACTGTCATTTTGCTTATCCGATTTTCCAGTGATAAAAATTTCCCCCTAATGTGTGAGGTCTAGGAAGAACTGTATAGCCAGAATAAATTATGTTTTCTTTTCTGTGTAACTTGTATTGAGAGAGAGAGAGAGAGAGAGAGAGAGAGAGAGAGAGAAAGAGAGAGACCTACGTACAACCCAAGGTTGGAAACCCCTTATAGTGGGTAGAAGAGTGACCATGTTTTGTCGAAAACCTGTAAGAAATAGTATGATACAATAAATACAAATTTTCTATGAGGCAGGCATGTCCCATGCTCATAGTGCTTTGGTTAGCTAAACAAATCTATCTGACAGATAAAGGTTCTACTTGTGTCACTGATATGGTAGTGATTTGATGATTTGGTTGATGATGACGATTGCTGACGCCCTTAGGGGAGTTTTTTCTTTACCGATAGGTTGAATGTGGAGCCCACATGCGTAATCTTGGTATGACATATAAATTCTCATTGTATGCATGGGTGTATGACTCAAACCTTTCTGTGTAAGCATTGCTAAAAGAGATGTTTATAATGGCATGGGTCTTCGATGAATCTGAGAAAATTGCAATGGTTGTAAAGTACGATACCATCTTGACATGAAAGCTTGTGTTGTAGTCGAATGTCAGGAGGATTGATGACATCTATGGGAAATGATGATTCCCACAGTGCTACCAGACGATGCCCCTATTGTGTTGAGGAGACATCCAAGGTACTGATTCCTTTTCGTAGAATGGGTGTTGAAGTCGAAAAAAAGGAAGACTCAACTGAACGAGAGAGTTACTGATGCAAGGGAACGGGGTCTCTGATTTTATAGGTTTAACATAGGCATGATGGCGAGGGATGACTGGAAACTGATGTGGGGAGTTTAGTGGCGCAAGGTTGAAGCATGAAAAAATAATTTTGGTGATAGTCATAACTATTTCTGATGAGGAAATCCTTGGAGTTGGTAGGACATCCAGGGTGGGTATAAGATGGTTATGAATCTCGTGGTGGCTTTGTGTGGAAGGTGTGATGCTTCGACAAGGGTGAATAGGGACTGCTTCCATGGAATAAAACAGGATGGATGAGTGGGGGATTGTTAGTATGAATCTTAATTCCAAGCGTACGAAAAAATACCACTTTAGCTGCACATAAAAAACAACCCTAACAGCAAAAATCACTGCTAATATCTTCAGATCTGCATTTAGTTGATCAAGATAAATACTGCAAAAATCTAGATCTATGCATTAGAAGACATTAAATAGTAGAAAAAACAAGATTTACTCCATGCATCCAATAGATAAGACAAGAATATATCAGATGAATTTTGTATTAACGGCACCTGGGAGGAAAACACAAGAGGGTGTTCCCTATTTTCCTCAATGGGATGGGTTCTTGTAAGTCCTCAGCACTTCAGATCTAGAATTCCTCTCTCTTGATGGTATAGAAAACCCAGAAAAAAATGGAAAAATATGGCTATGATGGTGGATCAATAGCTAGACCAAAATTTTAGATCCAGAGCGATCTTTAGGCAACAAAAGGTGATAAATGAAAGGGGAAACCCTTCTATTTATAACAAAATATTGAGTTAGTCCAGATATTGGTGTATAGTTAAAATATTATTAACCAAATCAAGATCCAACTTTTATAGAATATTTTATTATATTTGTTGGAGGGAAAAGGAATTTGACTTGGGTCAAATCCCTTTATTTGTAAATAATAAATAAATAAATGATTTATTTATCATTTTAAGGATGTGGTTGAGTAATAATAAAATAAATAATGATTTATTTAATTATTTAAGGGGGAATTAGTTATATTTAACAAAGAATATCATGTAAATAATGTTTTAATAATTATTCTTTAGAAAATAATAAGATAAATAATGATTTATCTAATTAATTTCCTTGTTTTGGGTTAAATATAACCAGGAATATTAATTAAACTGTTGTTTAACTAATTATTTCTTGAGGAAAATCAAACAAATGTATATTTATTTACTATTTCCTTATGGGGTTTCTTGTTTAGACCATAAAAAACTTAATAAAGGTGGTTTATTAAGTTATTTTCATAGTGAAAGCAATTTTACTTGGGGTAAAATTGGTCTTACATGGTGTACTTGGGTCCATCTAATGATAATCTGCTAGATGACCAAAAAATGGTGTAACAGATTGCCCCCCAACGTGCGAGCGTTAGGAGCTAATCGTATGACCAAAGTATGTTGTAAGAACTCAATCAGTAGACATCGAAGGGGAAGTCAAAGAGAGAGAAGTATAAGGTAGACCAAAGCGCTGAAAAGAACGAGACCCTGAGGAGACGAGACTTACAGGTGCGACATGTCTCTTTTGATGGGTAAGTACCTATGCTATAGGTGGTGGGGGAGGCATACCTATGCCTGCCGAGGCAAAGTAAAAACAATAAGGTGTCCGGAAAACCACAAAACTGGCCAATATAGTACGTGTTGGCATAAACATGAGCCAGATAAATAACACGATAATGGATCCCACATATATATTATGCTTGGGATAACAGCCATGACTTGTACAATGATATCTGAGTACATGAGATATAAATGCAACCCAGATGCCCCTGACAACAGGAAAGGGCTCTGAAAATTTGACTGATACATGCAAAAAAAAAGGCCCTGCAAGCGGCTGAGGCTGTCATCATCAAATGTATGGAGCTGCATCAGAGGTTGTAATGAAGAGGTCATCCGAGTGTGTGGGGGGATACTTGTAGGGCCACCCCCTCATGAGGGCTGAGACATCTCTCACACACCTGGGAATCATTGATGTCAGCTGCTGCATCACTGAACCATCGAGTATACGTATCTTGGTCATGCTAAAAGGAGCTGGAGCTGACAAACAATCAAGTCAAAGGGAAATAAGGAGTCCCTGCGCCTGATCCAAGGCAACGAACAAGAGTGGAAGCTGAAACCAAGGTACACCGCCCTCTAGACCTGTCTTCTGGAATGAATGAGTTGATGTCGACAGAAGGAGGTTTGCCATAGGTGAGGCAATAAAGGGTCCTCAACTAAGGTGCGAGAGAAAATATTAGAGCAATTGACAGACTGACACCAATGATGATGATGAGATTGGGGGTACTGAGTAGCGAACAAACGACTTCCCTTGTTAGAGCATAAATGGCATGGGTGACCTGGCAGTGACTGACACAACATCATGAGGAATAGGGGACAGTGGGACTAAAGGGAATAATGTGCGACGCGAGAGAGGGACCGAGCAATGAAGGATGGGGGAATATAGCGGTATGCTGAGGTACTCAGGATAGACTCCATGAATGCAATGATGACTCAACTCGGATGCTCTAAACAAGGGTGACTCGATGGTGCTGCCACATATAAAAGGTCCAATGGGGACCATGAAAAGCATGAGTATGAGATGGTAACTCACGATGAAAGTCAACACGAGTGTGGAAAAGTATGGCGGCAAAGTGGTGCCCCTAGTATGAGTGTTGCAAGTGAAGAAGTTCAATTTTGAGGAGGGGTGAAGTGACACTTCTTGGAAAAAATGAGTTCTGGCGAAGTATCAAATCACTAAAAAGTATAAGTTGGCTACCTAAAGAAAATAAAAGATGCATTTCCGGAAGGAAATGTTAAGGGTAATATTTCTTCAGATAGAGTGCATTGCGAGGATTGGGAAGGGGATGGCCTTCGAATTCCTCTAATATATATTTCCCCTTACCTAAATCCTTACTGATGATGTAAGGTCCTAGCCATAATGAGTCAAAATTTCCATGACCAAGGACATCATGGGCCTGGTCATACACCAGAACAAGATCACCTTCGTGAAAAGTACGAGGTTGGAATTTTCTGTCATATTGGGCTTTGGTGCGTTTCTTAGCCACCTCAATGGTTTGCAATGCAACATGATGATCTTTGGAAGTGTGCTCAAGCATGATAAGTCATTGTTCTAAAGGTTGGGTGTCAGGGGAATTTTGACGGCTAGATGAAGGGAAGGGATTTCACACTCGATTGGTAGGACTGCCTCTTCTCCAAAAACAAGGTGGAAAGGAGTAAACCCAATGGCAGTTTTAACAGAAGTTCTATAGGCCCACAAATCAAGGAAGAGCATAAGGTGCCAGTTGGTTTTGTGCTTATCCACCATTCGTTGAAGCATGGTTTTAAGAATTTTATTGACTGCTTCAACTTGGCCATTACCTTGGGGGTAATAGGAGGAGGAATATTGGTGCTCAAATCCTAACAGTGAGGATAGTTCATGCCATATCTCATCTTCAAAATGTCAGCCATGGTCGGAGAACAATTGTTTTGGAAGTCCGAATCGAGCGATGACATGGTTAAAGAAAAAGAGGGTTGCGGTAGCTGCTGTGTTATTAAACATTGGCATGGCCTCAGCCCATTTCATGAAGTAGTCAACTGCCACGATGATATGCTGATGGTTACCAGATGATGCCAGTCAACACTCCATAAAGTCTATGGCCCACTTACAGAAAGGACCAACAGAGATAACAGGATGGAGGGGAGCCAGAGGGGCTCGTGCCTTAGGGGAAAAATGTTGGCAATTGGGGCAGTGCTTGACTGCCTCAATGCAATCACCAAAGAGAGAAGGCCAAAATTACCCAGCGCGCATGATTTTCTGGGCAGTGGACAAACCGGAGAGGTGGCCATCGCAAGCGCCGCTATGATAAGCATTTAGGACTTGCTCTGCTTCAGTGTGCATGAGACAACGACGCAGGACATAATCTACACCGCGATGATAAAGGTCATCACCGATAAGAAGGTAGCGGGGGGCCTGGTGTCAGATACGTCATTGAGCATCACGATCAAGATGGAGGGTGAAATTTTGGGTTTGAAAATAAGTGAGGATGTCCCCATACCAAGGGTCATCAGTGGTAATGGAAAACAAATGTTCTTTGGGGAAATTATCATTAATTGGTGGATCTTGTGTACCTATAGGTAATTCGGAAATGAGTTCAGCAAGGGATAAACCTTTCTTACTTTTTGGTGTGACAAATTCAAGATCGAATTCCTGGAGGATCATGATCCAAGGGGCATATTTCCCATTGATGATTCGATGACTCAATAGGAAGGCCATAGGGTTGGAATTACTCATGACCTTGGTGGAACGCATGAGGATGTAATGACGAAGTTTCTGGACCGAGAACACGATAGCCAGTGCTAATTTCTCTTCATGTGAGTAGGATACAGGAGGTCCTACCAAGTTCTTACTGACATAATAGATAACATGTTTAATTCCATGGTCATCTTCCTGAATGAGGACTCCAGTGACCGAGTGGGTGGAAGCGGAGATATACAGGATAAAATCCCTATCAAAGTCAGGGGGATGAATCAAGGGAGCGGACGTGAGAGCATGCTTTAGGGCATTGAAAGACTCTTGAGCATAGGTATCCCAAACAAAAGGGATATTAGAGCAGAGGAGTCTCAGGAACCTGTGTGCCGTGGTGGCATAATCAGGTACGAACCGACGAAGGAAATTAGCTTTGCCTTGGAGGCTTTGTAACTGGCGTAAAGTACGAGGGATAGGAAGCTCAAGGATGGCTTTAAATTTCAAAGGGTCAAGCGTGATACCATCTTTAGACACAATGAAGCCTAGAAGATGATTGGCAGGTGCACAAAAGACACACTTCAGTGGGTTGAGGCAGATATTATACTTGCGACATCGGAGAAATATGGTACATAGGTTGTGGAGGTGCTACACTCGATGTTTAGAATGCGCAGTAAGGTCGTCTAAATAAGCAAGTATAATATAAGCCAAGTCATGGAAATAATAATACATAGCCCGCTAAAAAGTGGCTCCTACGTTTTTAAGGCTGAACAACATGACTCAATAGGCAAAGGTACCCCATGGACTAATGAACACGGTTTTAATTTGATCAGCACAACGAATAACAATTTGGTTGTACCCGGAGAAACCATCCATAAAGGATAGAACCTCGTGCCCCACACACTCATCAATGATTTGGTCAATGAATGGTGTGGTGAAGTTGTCTTTGGGACAAGCTTTGTTCATATTGCGAAAGTCAGTGCAGACATGGATGGTGCCTTGTTTTTTGAGAACGGGGACCAGATTGGACACCAAAGTGGTGTATTCAATGGGATAGATGAAACCATCCTGCTTGAGCTTATCGATTTCGGTTTTGACTGTAGAAATTTGAATAACTGATATATTATTCACCGAGATTCTCTTGATCACACGCTATTTTAGCTTCATGCATAATACAAAATCTCTTCTACCATTGATCATTAATTGCGGAAATAAAATCAATTGCATGCATACATTAAAAACACAAAAAATCACACATATGAACACAATATTTAATGGGAAAGCTTAAAGCTGAAAACCCAGACTATCTGTATATTATATGTCATGGAGTTCATGTAACAATCATAGTACAAAACTCCTCACAAGCTCTCAGCACTACCTCAAATTGCTACACACTATCAAGCTAGATCTAGCAAAACACATGCTCCAATATTTTTCCACTTGATAGCCAGCCTCTATTGCGTTTTCAATGCTATGGGATGGCTTCATTAAAAAGATAAACCACCTGGCTTGTACTGTGCAATCCTCATGGGCTTCTCCACCTATCTGTGTGTTGCAAATAGCAACTGTATAGTCACAACTGATAGTTAACCTGCTCTTTCACCTATTTCTACACTGGTCTCCACTGAAACTGTCCATGCACTAAAGTTAAATGATGTATTCTTTAGTTGATTAATGAGTTTATAATTAGTGAATTAATTAATAATTAATTCACACCACTCTCACTAATTGTATCAATCAGTTAAACTAGATACAAATAGCTCAACTATGTTTAGATTAGTTAAACTGAACACAACTCCATTAACTTCCTCAATCAACTCCACCAAACTATGTCACATGAGTTCTAACTGAAGTATCCATGCAATAGCTCCACATAACCCTCAGGAATAGCGTAATTCCTTCTGTCAGCTCCTGTGCCACATCTGTGCACTTAACTGAAGTGCTCCAAGGGAATAAGATAATGTTTATAGTCCAAATATTATTAAGAGCTAATAATATTCGACATATCTATTTTTAGACTGGCAATCTAAAAATAGATTCCGCCCAATATGTCTAAAAATATAAGTCCATCTATTTTTTCTGACTTGACCAACCATCCACAAATAGCATCCCGCAACTCATAGAACATGATCCATATGTCTAAAAATAGACATAGTCTAAAAATAGACTTTGCGCCAAAAATAGCCTGCGGGCCCACTTAGTGAAGGCGACTCCTTTCCACTAAGCTCATCATCTTGTTGCAATCTCAATACTCCCTCTCAACAAGATAATGATTATCTGCAACCCCTATCCTGCCCCTATGGTATTCGAATTTGCTCCTGGTGAGCGCCTTCGTCAAGATATTAGCATCCTGATCCTCCGTAGGAATGTATGGAAGTAACATGATCTTCCGCTGCAAACAATCTCTGATATGATGATACCGATCCGTGAAGCCATGCCACCTCAACTCATCCTCCTGTCTATACCATGATCCATATCCTGATGTGCCTCTGATATATGTGCCTCTGAGATATCTCAATACATGCTTCCCCGCCTTCCAAAAGAGCTTGGTAGGCTCCACCATAGCTTGTGAAAGCTGGTTAACAGCATAGCATATGTCGGGTCGTGTATTGAACAGATACATAAGAGACCCCACCAACTGTCGATAAACAGTGGCATCCACTACCTCCGCTGAAGTAGCATCCTCCTTCCTCCAACCACCAGGAAGAGGAGTATCAACAGGCTTGCGGCCATGCATGTTGAACTTCTCCAGTATCTCCCGGGCATACTTACCCTGAGAAACAAACAGTTCACCACTGCGCTGCCAAATTTCCAATCCCAGGAAATAATGAAGGAGGCCCAAGTCCTTCATCTCAAACTCCTTTACCAAGATCATCCCCTTTCATGAGTGTATCAATAGCTCATCACTGTCACATCAAAATCATCTACATAAAGTACAATGATAAAAAACTTACCCTCCACCACAATCTGGTATAGGTTAGGATCTGCCTCACTCTTGGAGAATCCAAGTCCGGTGAAATAACTGTCTATCCGTGTGTACCAAGCACGAGGTGCTTGTTTCAACCCATATAACACTCTCTTGAGCCTGTACACATGCGACTCGCTGCTGAAGATCTCGAAACCTTTGGGCTGCTCTATGTACACCTCCTCCTCAATGAATCCATTGAGGAACGCAGTATTCACATCCATCTGATGAATGTACCACCCCATCTGCGCTGAGAGAGCAAGAATCGTTAGTATGGAAGAATACCTTGCGACAGGTGCAAAGGTCTCCTCATAATCGATCCCCTCAATCTGTGAAAAGCCTCGGGCAAAAAATATTTTCTTGTACTTCTCCACACTCCCGTCAGCTACCTGCTTCACTTTGTAGATCCATCTCGAACCCACCATTGATTTCCCCTCCAGCCTCGGGACAATCTCCCATGCACTGTTTCTGACAATCGAATCATAGTCTTCCACCATGGAATCTACCCATGTGGGGTCCTCCACAGCTTCCTCAAAAGAGGATGGCTCTGTCATGATACACTTGCTCATAAGAGCCATGTATCCAGTATACCGGTCAAGTGACTGTCTCTGTCTGCGTTGTGATGTAGGTGCTCCTACAACCTTCTTTGCATATTGAGCCAGTCGCTCAGCTTCTGTAGTGCGCTTCCGCCCTCTGTTGGTTGGTGCTACCTGAGTGGTCTCTTCCACTCCATGAACCTCATATTGTGGCTGATCCACATCCTAAGACTCATCCTTTGGAACTACTAGCTCCTCATCTACATGCAAGTGTGGCTCCCTCTCAAGCGAACACTTCATGTCTTTCTCCTCATGAAATTTGATATCCTGTCGCACAACAGTCTTGCGACTGTCTGAAAAATACACACGATAGTTGTGGGGTGTATTAGTGTACCCCACAAATATCCCAACCTCTGCGGTCAGCTCCAGCTTCTTCCTGGCATCCTTCGTCACATGAATGTAAACAAGTGAACCAAAAATCCTCGAATGGGAAATATCAGGCCTCTTACCAGAAAATGCCTCCTCGGGTGTACTCATGCCAAGTATCCTGTGAAGACAATGGTTCTGCACATATACTACAATATTGCATGCCTTCATCCACAAGTGTATGGGTAAGCCCTGATCATACAACATCGCCCGTGCAACACCCACGATTGTTTTGTTCTTCCGCTCAGCAAACCCGTTCTGCTATGGGTTATGAGGTGCTATGAGCTCTCTTCGAATTCCTTCTGCGCTGCAAAATTCCTTGAATTCGCCAGAGATGAATTCACCACCATTGTTGCTCTTAAGAGCCTTCACCTGCTTCCTCGATTCTTTCTCAACCAGTGCCTTGAACTCACAGAACTTTGAGTATGTCTCGCTCTTCTTCTGCATGAAGAATATCCAACACTTACGAGAAAAATCATCAACAAATATCACATAATACCTGTGCTTTGCTGTCGAAGCTACTGAGAAAGGTCCACACATGTCTATGTGAATTCTCTCAAGGATCGTCGTGGCGCGAATATCCTTCTTGTGAAAGGTGGCTTTCACAAATTTTCCCAAGGTACATCCCTTGCACTGATTTGAATGCGCAAGAGTACCCTTAGGAAGCCCAGTAGAAATCTGCTGCAATATCTTCAAAGCTCCATGGTGAAGGTGGCCCAATCTCCAGTGCCAAAACTCGCCATCATCTCAGCTCACCACTCCTTCTGCCTTGCCTGCCATTGCTGCGCAGTTATCTACCTGTAATTGATAAAGGTTCTTAACTCGAATCCCTATCCTTCGAGTCTCACCAGTTTCCTTACTGCGCAGGAAAGCCTTTCCCTCGCTAAAGACAACATCATATCCCTTGTCTTCTAACATCGCCACAAAGATTAGATTCTTCTTCAATCCTGGAACATGCATCACTTCCTTCAATATGAAGGGTTTACCAGAATCCATCTCAAAGGAAATGGTACCAATACCGGTCGCACTGTATCTACCATTATCACCCATCTCGATGTGCACTCCAAGATCTTTCTCATCTAGATCAGTAAACAAATCTCGATCTCCTGTCATGTGAAAAGATGCACCATTGTTAAGAAACCACACTGATCCCGTCACACTTGAAACCAAGCATGCGATCAACAAAAAATCCAGCTCAAAATACGAGGCTAAGGCCTCTCTAGCTGCAGTCCTAGCAGCCTGCTTATTTTTCTTCTTCTGTGGACAATTTGTGGCATAATGTCCGTGTTGGTGACAATGAAAGCACTTCACCTTGGACATGTCCTGCTTCTTGCCTTTCACACCAGATTGAGAAGTTTTCTTGCTCTTCCCATTCTTTTCTTTGGTAGCCAAAGTGCAATTCTCTTCATCAGAGTTCTTTGATAAAGATCCATCCCTGGTACTTCGCCTTATCTCCTCTTGCACAAGATCCGACCAAATTTGCTCCCATCCTGGCAATTTCTCCCGACCATTGACAGAGTCCTGATAGGAGTGCCAAATCTTCGGAAGCCTTAGGAGAGCCAATCTCACCAAGTACTCATCATCAACAGTCACCCCCACACTTCCCAGCTCATCCCTGCATTAGATGAACTTCGTGAGGTACTTGGGCATACTGTCGCCTTTCTCCATCTTTATGTTTCTGATTCTATCCTTGAGCGCCAACTTCCTCTGGTCGCTCTTGCTTTGGAATAAATATGTCAAATATTTCCACATCAAGAATGGAGAAGCCTTACCACGAAGGCTCAACACTATGTGATCCTTCACACCTTCCAACAGAATCCTTCGACACTTTGCTGTCTTCTTTTGCCATGCATCAAGTATGGCAGCATCACTAGAAGTAGGCTTTGGAATTTCTGCATATATGAACTCCTTCAACCCAATGTCATCCAGCATCGCCTCCATCCTATCCTTCCATGCAATATAATTCGAGCTGCCCTCAAGGGCATACTCCAATCGTAATCCGTTGAAAGACATCTCAACTTTGACACCAAGAAAACACAGCTGCAAATTCGAATTCCACCAGCACAAAACTCAACCACTTCAATGTTTTTGAAATTGCTCCAATGATCAATATTGCTCTGATGCCATGTAGAAATTTGAATAACTAATATATTATTCACCGAGATTCTCCTGATCACACACTATTTTAGCTTCATGCATAATACAGAATCTCTTCTACCATTGATCATTAATTGCGGAAATAAAATCAATTGCATGCATACATTAAAACCACAAACAATCACACATATGAACACAGTATTTAATGGGAAAGCTTAAAGATGAAAAACCCAACTATCTGTATATTATATGTCATGGAGATCATGTAACAATCATAGTACAAAACTCCTCACAAGCTCTCAGCACTACCTCAAATTTCTACACACTATCAAGCTAGATCTAGCAAAACACATGCTCCAATATTTTTCCACTTGATAGCCAACCTCTATTGCGTTTTCAATGCTATGGGGTGGCTTCATTAAATATATAAACCACCTGGCTTGTACTGCGCAATCCTCATGGGCTTCTCCACCTATGTGTGTGTTGCAAATAGCAACTGTATAGTCACAACTGATAGTTAACCTACTCTTTCACCTATTTCTGCACTGGTCTCCACTGAAACTGTCCATGCACTGAAGTTAACTGATGTATTATTTAGTTGATTAATGAGTTTATAATTAGTGAATTAATTAATAATTAATTCACACCACTCTCACTAATTTTATCAATCAGTTAAACTAGATACAAATAGCTCAACTATGTTTAGATTAGTTAAACTGAATACAACTCCACTAACTTCCTCAATCAACTCCACCAAACTCTGTCACATGAGTTCTAACCGAAGTATCCATGCAATAGCTTCACATAACCCTCAGGAATAGCATAATTCCTTATGTCAGCTCCTGTGCCACATCTGTGCACTTAACTGAAGTGCTCCAAGAGAATAAGATAATGTTTAGAGTCTAAATATTATTAAGAGCTAATAATATTCGACATATCTATTTTTAGACTGGCAATCTAAAAGTAGATTCCGCCCAGTATGTCTAAAAATAGAAGTCCATATATTTTTTTTCCGACTTGACCAACCATCCACAAATAGCATCCTGCAACTCATAGAACATGATCTATATGTCTAAAAATAGACATAGTCTAAAAATAGACTTTGCGCCAAAAATAGCCTGCGGGCCCACTTAGTGAAGGCGACTTCTTTCCACTAAGCTCATCATCTTGTTGCAATCTCAACATTGACAGCTTCACATCTAGAAGGATTAATGGGTCTCAAATTTTGACGGATAGGATGGGAATTATGCCATGTATCGATATGGTGTTTGACAATGGCAAGATTAAGTCCGAGCATTTTAAATCGGACCAGGCGAAAATATCACAGAATTCTTTGAATAGCTTGGTGTAAGCCTCAACCTCTTCCAGGGTGCAATGAGCACCCAAGGTGATATTTTATTCTATCTTTGGTTTGTCAGAAATGTTAATTTAATGGTAGGGGAGATATTGGCCATATTTCCTTCTTTGAAAGCATCAGGTGTAGGAATGGGATTTTTAAACAAATCGATTTCATTAGGAATGAGGTCTTTAGTTTCCACAACATATTGGTCATGGTATTACTGTGGGAGGAAGTATGAAAGGTGGTGCATATCATCCCACGGAAAATCAATATCAGTCAGTTCTTCCATAATGTCTTCATTAGAGTGAAAGATGGGTTGACTGGAGGAAGGGAGACACCCTGCCTTGGTAGAGCTACTTGGCTCATCATCATGTGAAGAAAGGCTCACATGCGCAACATCATGAGGGATGACCGAAGAGAAAGTGGATAAAGTATCTAGCAGTGTTGAGCCTGGGGTGATCATTGAAGGGAGGTCAAGTGGATCCTCAGGGGAAGTATCCATGGGAGATTCCACTGAGGGTCTTATGGATGACGATAGGTAGAAAATGGTGGCCGAAGGCTCTGTCATGTTGAAATCGGGAGGAGGGATGTCAATGGGACCAGGCGGGACAACTCCAAGATGGTTAAGGCCCAGAGGAGCCATTCCAGGAGGATAAAGGTGCTCATGAGTACCAACTGAAGATAAAGGGCCAGGAGAAGAAGGTTCAGAAGGCCGATCATAGGACATCATGAAAATCTGGTAATCGTGGTAACCAGATGGAAGAGGTTGAGTGGCCAGCTGACCTTTAGGTGGTTGGGTAGCCACAAATCCCTACTGAGGGAAAGGATTAGTAAGCACAGCCGGTTGAATAGGTGAAGGACTGGGAGGAATAGAAGGGATGGCTTGCTGTCCTCTCAATGTTGCTTGAGACTCCCATAGCTGTCACATCTGTGGAAAAAGAGGAAAATAATGCATATAATGACCATAAACACCACAACAAGAACATGGTTTGTTCGTATGAAGAGGTCTATCCTGCTTGGGCTCAGTGCCTTGTTGATGGTTTGTAGTGTTAGGAGAATTATCTCGAATAGGTCCAGGATTACCAGGGGTAGCTTGATTTTGAGTGCCTTTCCTCTTCCTTTTTGAGGGAGGAGGATTATTCGTGCCCTGCTATGTGTACACCTGCCCCGAAGGGGGCGACGGTTGCTGTTGCGGGGGTTGAGAAGGAAAGGGAGGAGGAGGTGCTATTGCTGGAGGGACTGGAGCACTAGGTTGTGGATATGGATAAAAAGGAGGTTGGGTAGCAGTGTGGTAAACAGGAGGTTGGGAAAAAAGAGGAGGCATTCCTTACCCTGGATACGTGCTACCGGGAGGGGGAAAATTGCAGGAGGTGCTAGCCCCTCCCTGAGGAAAACCATAGCCCATGGGAGGTTGAGCATATGGATTAAAGAGAGCTCCAACCATACCGTTGGCGGTGTGAGATGCCCCCGGTGCGTTGGCACCACCAGGTCTGGGAAGATCAGGTAGAATGGTATAAACACAACCAGACTGAGCGTAGATCAGGTCATATTTTAACGCAATTTGGAGAGAGGCTTCTTCGTTTTGAGGAAAGTGCGATGTGACATCTTTCCCGATAGGTGGCAAGAGAGATCTAAGGAACCAGTCCATGTAGACATGGTTTTCAAAGGTATGGGCTCGACATAGGATTTTTCTTCTCTGCCATTCCTGAGCATGGTTGGATAGGCGGGTTGCAGACGATTGACGGAAAGAGGTCAAGAGTTCGGTACCAGTGTCATAACGAAGGGGAAGCTGGAAATAAGACAAAAAAGCCCGGGCAAGAGTCGCAAAGGTGGTATGAAAGGAAGGGCCCTGATCTACATACCACTTAGAAGCTTCACGTGTAAGAATTTGTTGGAACAACCAAAGACGAACAGAGTCATCAATAATGGAATTAGATGAACACCACATTTGGAAAGATCGAATATGATTTGAAGGATCTTCTCTAGCAAGACCTTCAAACTTTGGGATATATGAAGGGAGCTTTGTTGTTATGGCAGGCCAACTAGCGTCATGGTGTATAGGGTCGTTTATCAACTGGTCAAAATCGGGGAGGCTAAGGCCTGCCATGAAGGGGAGCAGGGGTGCAGCCGGGGTAGTGTTCGTTGTGGTCCCACTAGTGGTGTTCCTGGCGAGAGGGCTGGGGTTACCACCAGAATTAGGTCCTGCACCAGACATAGTGAAGGTGTCAGGGGGAGAACCAAAGGTGGAATGAGAAGGAGAACCCAAAGGACCAGAATAAGAGTCAGTGTGCAGACTCGGGGGAGGACTAACTTGAAACCTATGTGGAGGAGTAAGTCTTCCTACCGGAAACTGAGGATGAAGGCCAAGAAGTCTCCAAGATAAATGCCTTGGTGGTGCAATGGTGACGACACAAACACGACACAAAGGAAAAAGAGACTAAAAAGGGCAGGGAGGTGCAGGATCAAGTGATTACAATGTCGAAACAAGGGCAAAGAGTTGCAGGATCAATTGATTTCAATGTTTTAGAGTCTTTGCTTGGCAGTGTTAACTAAGCCCTTTTTTGCTTAGGGTGTGAGTGTGTAAAAATGTGTAAATTTTAATTTTTAAACCCAGATGTTTATAGAGAAAAGAAAAAGTGTGTTGTATAGCTGTAAATAAACCTGCAAATGTCAGTATATAGGCCTGCAAAAATAAAAAATAAACAACTGATAATGCACAAATCTAAACCCAAGGAGGTGCGTCTCTTAATAAATAGTCTATAGGTGAGTAAAAAAATAATCAATACACACTAAAAAAACTAATAGATCTAAGGTTAAGAGGGACAGGGACCTAAAAGACAAAATTTGCTGGAAAGTGGTGCAGAAAACAACAACAAATCAAAGGAAAAATTGCTGTAAAAAAGGTGGCGAAAGGCTATCTCCTAAAGGGAAACGGAGTGAACCCTATAGGAAAACCCAAATAAATCTAGATGAGGTGATTTGGATGGATAAAAAGCTAATCTGAAGTGGATCTGAAGGTGAGGTATTAGATTTGAAAAAATGGCTGAAGACTCTGAAATTTCAGACAACTTACAACAACATACACTCTTCCACAAAAAGTGGAGCCCTAGGGGGCTAGGTTCCCACTTAGTTGATTGAAACAAAACAAGTACAAGTCAAAAATAGGCGGAGATGGAGTTCATACAACCCTGAATAGAGGCTCAGACAAACCCATAAAACTTTCAGAAAAATCCCTGCAAAAAGTCCAGGTCGCAGTTTCTGCATGTTTTCAGCAGAGGTCGCACTTTTTAGGCTGTAAAGTGCACCCTGAAGGTCTAGGTCGTAGATTTTGGGCCAAAAAGTGTGACCTGCACTTCCGACACTCTTTGTGGTAGGTTTTATAAAAAAATTGTTGTCTCAGCTGCGGCTGATGTCTGTCACCTACACAATAGGTCCGAAAACACATGGAAGTCGGAATTTTTATCGTTTTAGGGTTTTATAGGTGAAAAACAACATCAAGAAAAGCAACAGTGGTCATAATCATAAGCCCGTGTGGAGTCACCAGTTGTTATTATGAATCTTAATTCCAAGCGTACGAAAAAATACCACTTTAGCTGCGCATAACAAACAGCGCTAACAACAGAAATGACTGCTAATATCTTCAGATATGCAGTTAGTTGATCAAGATAAATTCTGCAAAAATCTAGATCTATGCATTAGAAGACATTAAACAATAGAAAAAACAAGATTTACTCCATGCATCCAATAGACAAGACAAGAATATATTAAATGAATTTTGTATTAATGACACCTGGGAGGAAAACACAAGAGGGTGTTCCCTATTCTCCTCAATGGGATGGGTTCTTGTAAGTCCTCAACACTTCAGATCTATAATTCCTCTCTCTTGATGGTGTAGAAAACCCAGACAAAAATGGAAAAATATGGCTATGATGGTGGATCAATAGCCAGACCAAAAGTTTAGATCCAGAGTTATCTTTAGGCAACAAAAGGTGATAAATGAATGGGAAAACCCTTCTATTTATAACAAAATATTGATCTAGTCTAGATATTGGTGTATAATTAAAATATTATTAACCAAATCAAGATCCAACTTTTATGGAATATTTTGTTATATTTGTTGGAGGGAAAAAGGAATTTGACTTGGGTCAAATCCCTTTATTTGTAAATAATAAATAAATAAATGATTTATTTATCATTTTAAGGATGTGGTTGAGTAATAATAAAATAAATAATGATTTATTTAATTATTTAAGGGTGAATTAGTTATATTTAACAAAGAATATCATTTAAATAATGTTTAAATAATTATTCTTTAGAAAATAATAAGATAAATAATTATTTATCTAATTAGTTTCCTTGTTTTGGGTTAAATATAACCAAGAATATTAATTAAACTACTGTTTAACTAATTATTTCTTGAGGAAAATCAAACAAATGTATATTTATTTAATATTCCCTTATGGGGTTTCTTGTTTAGACCATAAACAACTTAATAAAGGTGGTTTATTAAGTTATTTTCATAGTGAAAGCAATTTTACTTGGGGTAAAATTGGTCTTACATGGTGTACTTGGGTCCATCTAATGATAATCGGCTAGATGACCAAAAAATGGTGTAACAGGGACTATTCTTCGTTTGATATATTTGTACACTTGCCAAAAGAATGAAAAAATGGGATTGTATTGTACAAAATAGAGAGACGGGTGCCCCAAAAACATGAAAATTCTCGCTCACTGATGATGTGAGGAAGGTGATTTTGCTGAGGGTGGTGTCCACATTGGTTGGTATCTTATGTGGGGATGATGAAGCAGATGGAAATATCGTAGATGGGCTATGCTGATGGAGGGATGGTTGGCTAAATGTGAGATGAAATGGTGTGTATTCAATATGCTTGCAAAAAATGGTGGTCTGGGAAAGGGATTTTATTTCGATATGATAAAACTTGACTTGATGCATGATAGAAGCATGGGAATGAAGTGATTCCTAGAATGAGATGATATGGCCATAGCGTTGTGCTTTTCTGATGCATGGTCTACTTTGAGTAATTTACGCCATGGAGGGGAGACTCTACCGACCAACAAGGATGTTTATCATGTGCAAGATGGGGAGATGATAAACATGGTCAGGTGTTTGGAACCTATGGTTGATTTCTTGTGGAGAAATGATGTCAGGATATGCATAGTTTTTCTGGGACTCTACCATTCTGAGGGTAGAATGATACCTAATTTGGGACCTTCGGTGCATGGGGCAATGGATGATTTGTTGTGTCGTACAATACCTGCAACAAAATACCCCAAGGGAAAGCATCTTTCTCATTCAAATAGTATTGAAAACATGTGCTTAATGAATAGAGGATAAGAGAGGGCATACCTGTTAGGATTGAAATATGGGCATGCCTCTGTTTCATGGTTATGGCTAGTGCAAATGGTGCATGGTACCACTGAGCCTACTGAGTAGATTGTGTGAGAACCAATGCTACTCTTTGTTCCTGAAGTGGATGCTCAGAAAGGATTAGGGGTAGAGGAGAGAGTCCTTTGCTTCCATTTCCAAGTTTTTGGTTTGGGTAGGTCTAACTCTTTTTGGGAGTGTAGACGTAACACTGCTCTTGCCACTCGACGCTTGGGGAGGTGTTCACATTTCATAGTATGGTGAAAATTTGAGCAAATTCGGAAATAGTAGTGTGTGATTTTCTCTTGGTTAGAGAGATGTCTCTAAGGGAGGAGACCATGCAAAAGTTTTTCGTGAGGTGCTTTAGTTCCTTACACTGATTGACATGGTGGTCGATTTTGTCGCATAGGCCGCATAACGGCCTAGGGTGGACATGGGTCATGCTAGGTCGATGCACCTTTGTAACTTTCCCAATGTGTTGATGTGGAAATGAGGTAGGCTTCTTGGGGGGAATCTTCCTTCCATTATGTTTTCTAAGTTATGGATTGATGATATACAGATGGTGTGTCTCTAATGAATGAGTGATTTCAATTAGCAGGTGCACTCAAGGGATATAAGTGAAAAACTGATCATGATTGTTGTCGTGACATATTAGACAATAACTTCATTCTTGGGTATTCCTGTCCTGTTCATTTGGTGACGTGATCGGGTACTAGTGGCGTAGCACTTCCAGGTCTAGGAATGTGGCGACCACATGGTTGCATGTGTTACACAATGTACATGTTGGTCTTCTCCATGGAGGGTGGGTGGGGGTGACTAAGGGTTCCACAATCAGCAACTTTTCAACTGACAGGAAGAGGATGAACCTACTTATCACATCCTCCTACGTTTTCGAGCTATCCATGGATTCTGTAACTGAGTTTTCTACTAGGGAGAGGTGAAATATGGTTGTGCGTAAATTAGTTAGCGCTAATCGAAGTTAATGGATGCAATGGAATTGCTCTAATGGGTGATTTCCAGAACATATCAGACATGAAAATTGAGTTGCTTGCAGGATAACATAGTATACACGTTTCACTGGATACCATCGTCAGATGAGTTCCAGGGATGCATATTTGTCAATGAAATGGTCACGTTCGTCACAAAGTGCACAATGTATTATAGGAGGAGGGAAGATGAACGTGAGTCTTTCTGGTGACTGTCGTGCCTCTTTCAAGTATAATATGATGTGAAGTTCTTCTCCATTTGACTGGATGGAGGGATCCTCTTGATAGGATTGTTTGATGGCATGTAAGGAATCTCTATATCGCGGTATTTCTAGGAAATGATGGGTGTAGCTCCCATAATTGCCACAGATAACGCATGCATGGTTGGCACGCAACGCCTTGCCTTGATTTTTGGTGGCTGGTTCCTTTTTATGGGAACTTTTTTCCGCGATATTTACCTCAGAGCTAAGGAGCGGTTTCAGTTTGTCCAGCTTCAGGCATAAATGGGTAGGGTGGCCTACTATGCCACATATGGTACAAGGTTGTAATTCCCGTTGTATGATGGGAGTTTCTAACTTCTTCCCATTTTTATTAGGTTTCTCGGTTGCGACAATCAGTTTCGTGATGGGAATTTCCTTCGATGGTATGGTTGCGATAGTCTTCTTAATAGATGGAGCCTCCTCAGGAGTGAGGGGGATTAACCCTGTAGAGGTAACGTTTGTGACTCCCGTCATGGTAGGTGGGACCAAGTACCAAATTGATATTGCAAAAGATACATTTGGCAACACTATTGTTGCCAAGACTTGTTGTGACACAAAAATAGATGAAGGGTATAGGAAAGGATTTTGGGAGGTGCCATAGGCTAGAAAATTCATTGTGGCCAAGGCCTCGGTGTCGTTACTACTCGTCTCTGTCTCTTGGTTGGCTTCGGTGCTTGATGTAGACATAATGCACACTAGAGCCTCTGTGATATCAGCTGATGATTCTGGTATGAGTGGGATATCCTAGGAATGATTCGAGGATAGAAAATAGTTTTAATTGGCGAGGGCCATATTCTTGGTATTGTGTAAGCGTCTCAGTAGATATGTCTACATAGGGTATAATGACATTGGCATTTGTCAGGGATTGCTTGTCTTGATATGTCAATTGGTCGACAGTAATGATGCGGTCCTCATGGGTTAACATAATGGTTCGGAAGACGGAGGATGCAATGGCAGACATGGTGTATATATAACTCTGCCCAAGGAGTATATTCTAATCTAGCTACGCAGCCAAGACCTCAATGTCTATAAGGACCATATTTCTGGCCAAGCAGACTGAGACATTTTGATAGAGGGTGATGGGAGAAGAAGGGTGCCCATCGTATGCTCTGAGTGTGATGTCTGATGGCTTTAGTTTGGGAGACCTTAACTTCTTCCAGACGCTCTTTGACATGATGCATGTGGATGCACCCTCATTAATCATACAACGGTGGATAGTGATGTTTTGGAATGCCACCGGTATCTGGAAGGCGACCAATGAAGGAAGCCTAGGGGTGGATTTATCTAAATCAAAAGCCATTAGGCACGAATCGAAAGGGTCGATTGTGCCTAATGTGGAAAGTAAGGATTTCCTTTGCTTTGGGCACGATTGCAGTACTTCCAAATCTTACATGGCAGCGAGAGATTGAGCTAGATCGTCCACAATGCTATAATTATGGGCCGCTTTGGAGTGGTTTCCTACTCGCCTATTTGGTCCCTTGGATCTTTGGCAAAGGTTCAATACGCATTTTCGATATAGTCAACAGTGTTGTTGGTGCAATCGTGCTAGCCCTTAACGGACTGGTGTATGGAGGGGTATCGTAACTTTGGTTCCATGTTTGAAAAAACATTTCTTTGCTAGTAATGAAGATTTTGTGGCTGTTTTTTCCGGAATCGTCAGGGGGTGTTTGTTGATGATGGGTGCTAACTGCCCCTTGGTGGAGGAAGGGATCCTGCATGACAACTGTCTATTGTGAGGGTCCCCCTTGTCCTCGGTTACCCTGAAGCTTATTTAGCTTGGGGAGGTTGGGACAGTGATGAGTGTAATAGCCATACTCACCAAAAATTGCACAAGAGTGGTTGGTCCGAATATTCGCCCTCTTTTTCTGCACTTCGAAGTTATTTTTCTCTTGGTTTTGATTTTGGTTTGAGTTTCCCCCAGCCTGAGATCGCAGAGGGCTTTGTTGGTTGTTTCCCCCCTATCCAGGATTTACCTTTTGTTTGTTTTTTGATATTTTCCTTGTCGCATTAGGAGGATATGACTGGTGCAGTTGTGCCTGGGAAGGTCGCACAAAGTTGACTAGTAAATTATTCTGCATTGGTGGCTTTTGTGCTGGGGATTAGGAATATTGGGGTCCCTTTCCCTGGTTTGTGAATAACTGCTGGGGGGGAGCTCTTTCGTCAGCATTTCTAGATGCGTATTGGTTCCCCTATGCAGGAGGGTATGGTCCTCCTTGCTGATGATGGTACGATTGCGCCCTATTGGTCATGTTCTGTAAAGGTGCATGATGAATCTGGTGGTAGCCTGGTTGCAAGATGTTATGGTTAGGATAATATGCATAATCGAGATACGGACTACTACTGCCTAGGTGATTTTGGGTCAGTGACCCAATCGATCTTCCTATAGCATTCGACGCACCTGGAAATTCTTTATAAGTTTGCAGGCACAGGGCATTAGGCAGGATGCTATAAATGTATCCTAGCTGCGTGTATATCAGCTTGAGTTGTTGGGATTTGCTGATGGAATCCTCTTCAGATGTAGGTTTTTGAGTTTCTACATCCTTTGAAATATCTGTAGTGAGAGTTTTTAGGAATAGGTCCAGCAGAACTCGATCGTCGAGTTTGGCTTTAAAAAAACTTCAACGTCTCTGCCATTCATGGAGATGGTTCGAGATGTGGACGACTGGTGTCTGTCTAAAATGTGTCAGTAATTCCATCATTGAATCATGGTGGATGGGTAACTAAAAATATTTGAGGAACGTAGTAGTGAGTGTGCTAAAGGTTCCATGTGTAGCAGAAGGTTTCTCCACATATCATTTTTCTATTGGTCTGGTTATAGTGCACTCAAATAATATTAGCTAAATAGTATCATAAATGATGTTGTTCGACGAACACTACAAGTGGAAAGCCATTATATTATTTCCAGGGTCTTCTGACTGCTGCCCTTCAAATTTTGGAATGTCCAAAGGAAGCTTTGTGGGCATGGGAGGCCATGTGGGGTTGTGTGCAATGGGGTCATTTGTTAACTTGGTTAGATCGGGTCAGTTCAATGATGCTAAGAATGGTAACTATGCGTTGAGAACCATTGCAGAATGTGAAAACATAAGGTTCTGGTTAGGTATGGGGTTTGTTTGTGATGTACTCGACTATGTGTTTAGTTGGCTCCCCGAATGAGTAGCGCTCCTCTGCCCCCTAGGGGTTGTGGGAGGAGTGGTATGTGGTGAACCTGTGGGGGTTTCCACTGGTGTGGAGTTGGGTGACCCTTGGTGGTTCCCAAATAAATATGCCCCAATAAAGGATGAACCGATAAGGGTGGCAGTGTTCCCCCTTTGACGCCTAAATGACGAAAGACTTGGAACTCCTACCGCTAATGGGGGGAGGTCCAAAAGACATCTATATCAACGAGGTCCTGTTGGGTCTGTTATGATGTCAACTAGGTATGGTTTTGGAAAAATTATTTAGTTCTATGAGAGGAGAGAGATTTATATATAAAATAAAAAAAGGTGACCACATACATAAAAAGGTGAAACAAAAGGTTAATTCCCCTTTAAATTAGTTCTATGTGATCAATCAATCAAAAAATGGTTTTGGTTTTTTTTGTGCGTGATAATCAAAATCCTAAAGACTGAAACCTCCTCACACTCTCAATTGTAACTGGGCCTTGAAAATATATCTTCTGGTGGGTACTGGGGCTAATGTCCCGAAAGAATTGGCGACGCCTTCCAGCAGTTGAAGAATCGACCAAGGTTATGGGTAGAGGATCTAGTGCTACCTGCACCCTCACATATAGGGAAGGATGCCCTAGATTTGGCCACTAAGTACCATTTTCCCACGTGAGCATTCGAGTCTTGAGCTTCTTGGTAAGTTAGCTACCAGTATTGAGCATTAGATGGGCCAGGTTGCCCCAAATAATACCACACGCACTCGGCCTAAGCTTAACCCCCTCTGAATCGAGTCTATGTGGCGCTCGGGTTTTATTTTCCAAGGGTGGATAGATGGGTTTAAAGCTCCCTATTAAGTCAAATTCTATGTTTCAAGATGTAAACTAACCATGAAAGCTTATTGGATGCCTACCCCCATGGTCCTAACTTGAACTATTATTTTTCTTGTGGCCCCTGTGGGGAAATTTAATGAGTTTACTTAAGTTAGTTTTAAGGAGGCTTTACTTTTCTTATGGTGTGGAAGTGTGTGAGAAAAAGTGAACAATCACATAGTTTTAAGATGTGGATATGCGGCGATCCTTTAAACATCTCCTATTAATCTATGTTTTGAATGTTCCTTGCGATAAGCAAATGATATGCGGATACTAGGTCGCCTACAATTTTGCCTAGTTAAACTAAATGATTAACTAAAGGGAGATGGAAAATTATCAAAAGAGAGTGTTCATATGCATGCCCAGGGTCACCAGAAGGTGCGAGGGTAGCAAAGATTACTTTCTTCTCTTAAGATAATTAAGTCTTGGTCCCAATTCCTAGTGAAAAAATTTAAACTTAAATTAATGATCTAACTAGGAAAAAGTAAATGAAAACTAGCTAAGCATATGTGGATTAGGGCCACTTTCTCCTGCTAATTATCTATGTGTTTTTGGTGTTTATTTTCACAAAATGAGTTGATTCATATTGCAAAGGTGGTTTTTTTCCACTCAATTTCCCCCTACTTAAACTATGTGATTTTTTTGAAGACAAACTTTAAAATTTAAAACTATGCAACTAGCAATACTAAAACGTAGCTAAAAGCATATTCTAAACAGTCATGGGAAACCAAACACAATGCTGGTATTTTTTCTCTGGGTTTCTAGTCACTTTACACTTGGGAAACTGAAGAAAACCACTGAGAAATATGTTCTCTAGTTTCCACTCAGAAATGTCTCACACAGACATGCAACTATGCACGCAAGTTAGATCTGAACTCGTGCGGATCACCGCATCTATCTGAGTAAATTACGTGTGGTTTTCCTGCATGTAAAATTTCCGGAACTACTGAACTAAAAATATTCACTGTGGGTGAATGAGGAGAGAAGAGGAGAAGGGGAGCTGTCCTATAAACAATCGAGAGAAGAGAGAAGGCCCCTGAAACAAGAACAATCACTTAACTAAAGGGTTAATCAAGTGGAGTTGCCAATCCTATAGTGGTGGTTTTGGTGCACAAGTGTACCAAACCACCGGTGCTTGGTAGGAATGGTTGCATCCTACAAGCTATGGTCATAGGCAAAAGAGATGGTTAGCAGGTTAGTGAACACATGCAAATATATATAAAACACACTAAATAATGGAATGTAGTATGCCACACATAAGAAGAAGAAACACAACTAAACTAAAACAAAAAAAAAATCACACAATGAGTCAAATGAGACAATAATGAAAATGGTGGAATAACATCCCCTCTTATTGACTGCTATTAGTAAGAAAGATAAACGTTACACACTTGCCAAAGGATCCTTAGAACTATGGAGTTCTAAGACCCAGTGCAAGGAATTTTTTACCCTTGAGATGATATTCCAAGGCCTCTCTCTTCTCCAAAGGGATTAAAGTTGTTGGGTGACCAACAACCAAATCCTCTAACTCTACTACTGCTCTGGATTACACACTGCTACTTTGCTCATGGGAAATTTGGCCAGCATAAAAATGTGTTCTCATTTTGTTCTTCTCATGGTGGAAATTTATAGGAAAATTAAAATCCTTCTTCCCTCTCTTGGTACACTCGTGGATGGTGACCCAAGAGAGAGGGTTGATTCCTTTATGTGCCTACTTGATTCCTTTGTGTTCTTACTTGAGGTCCCAAGGTGGCTTAGGTGGCTGTCCTTGGGCGGCCTTAAGTGGAGGATCATTTCCTGAAGTGTGTCAAGTGGTCTCGGATGGTGACTTCCACCACTCCCAGGACCGCGCAAATTTTTGAGGGAAATCCGCACATACCAGTGCGCCTATGGAGGAAATATGCGTGCAAGGCACAATTTTCCTATGTCTCTGGTGTGTAATTTTATTTTTGACTCTTTACCTTAGATAATTTTTAAAATTTTCAGATCCTCTAATGTTTCTCAGCCCTGTAAATCCTTCTGTTTGACATTTAATATTGTCATTTTGCTTGTCCGATTTTCCAGTGATAAAAATCATCTACTATTTTTTTCCTTTGCCTTTATTTGGCTCAACATGTACTTTTGGCTTGTCTTGGAGGAGTAGTTTCTCTTTTAACGTAAATTCTCTTGCTGTAGGAATGTGATATGAGAATTTTCCATTCAGAAAACCTCCCTCAACTTTGCTATCTCTTCATCTTTCTCCTTTATTATTTCCTCACCTGACTTATCCTTCACATGCTCTGTCATGTCAAATTATAGGGGTGAATCACCACTTCATGCTTTAGAAACTTCTAAAGTTTCTTTCTAGTGGGGAGGAAAACAACAAAAAACATTTTACACTTTAAAGCAAAAAATTGTCTCAACTCCAATATTAGCTTTACTAGATCTTCAACAACCATTTGAAATAGAAATTGATGCTAGTGGGTATTCAATGGTGATGTGTTATTACAGAAAGGAAAGCCTATTTTTTTTCATTCAGAAACATTTTCTAAGGTAGTTGATAATCATCCAACATATGATAAATAATTATATGCATTAGTGGAAAGTTTTAAAAAATCGAAACATTATTTAATGGGAAAAGAAACAGTGATTCATACAGATCATTAGCCACTTCAATACCTTCAATCTCAAACTAAGTTGCAACAGCCTTGAAATTATAAATGGATGGGTGTTTTACAGCAGTTCCACTTAGTAATAAAATATAAGAAAGGTACCACTAATAAAGTAGCAGATATGTTATCAAGACCATATTTGAATGCTTCAGTTGTACTGAAAAATAGTTCTTTAGCACATGAAAGTTGTATAGAACAATATGCTGAAGATTCTGATTTCAAATATGTTTATGAATAACTAACTCATGGTGTTCATGTGGAAGAAATCAATTATCATGTTCGTGACAGTTTATTGTACCATCTTGGCAAGTTGTGCACACCATGGGGAGAAAGAGTGCATGTCATTAGAGAAGCACATTATTCTCATGTTTCAAGGCATTTTGGTGGAGGTAATATAGTGGCACAATTACAAATAATTTTCTATTGGCCTCAGATGAATAAAATAGTTCACAAGTTCAAAATGCGTCATGATAGGCATCAGAAGGTCCACACTTTGAGGCATGGATATGTTGAGTATCTTTGAGTGGGGCTCAAAGGCATGAATTCAAGCAAAGAAAGGTGGATGGAGATCGATAAGCTGAGGAAGATGTATCCTCTCCTCATGTTTGCTTAAAACCAAAACTTTTGGGGTCCAAAAGCTTCCAGTGGGGAGGAATTATCTAAGAGGAGACTCAAAATTCTTAGAATTTTATGGTCGCAGATGCTCTCGAAAAAGGCACCAAGTTGTAGTGCTCGCCGCGCTGATTTTGACGGTATATTGAATTCGAAAAATAGACTCCTTATGAAGGAGAGAATTCTCACTGAAGTTTAAGGAAAACATGAAAAAAATTGGGGCCTTGCAAGCCAAGTGGCAATATCACAGTTCGACACGTGGAAGGTGGTCAAAGTCAAACACAGGTGTAATGAACATAGGTCAAAGTCCAGGTTGGGGGTTAAACCCATGACCTCCATTGAATTATCACAAAAATTAATCATTATACCATCCATGTACTTTGTTAATACATGGCCACAATATTTTATATATGTTATGGTAAGGTTCGCAAGTGGGTTAGGGTGGCAGAGCCTGCCACATCCGGCGGTCCCGCCAACCCAAAGGAAAATATTAATTGGCACTATCAAACAATCTAAAATGGTGGAGCGAAATGATATGTGGCAACCAAAACCTATGGTTATTGGAGAATATACATATATAACAATGATGGTATTAAAACATGGCATGAAATGTTACCATGTGGCATGGGAGTTGGAAGTCCAATGACGCAAAGAAGCACAGGGGTTTAGCATAGTTGGAAATGCAACATATGGTGTAGAATTGTTAACACCACATGCCACTAGTTATATATTGAATGGGCCGCTGAAGGTTGTTAACATGCCAACATAATCCTTAATACGCCACCATAATACCTATTCCGATATGCCATGTATTAAATACAAAGCACAAAAATAAAATATATGGTTATAACTTATGGCTGTTAACCATATAGAATGCACCATATTTAAAATTGTTATAATGAAATGCATTATATCATATGGTTGAAAAACCTTAATGCACCATGTAATAAAAACAATATTCCATATTTTCCACGTAGGTCCAGGAGGTTTTTTGGTTTGACCATGCGACCTACCCGTGACTCTATAAAATGTTTAACAATGTTCCGGAAGCTAGGGAGATGTACAGTGAAGCTACAGACTATGTTTTATTTATGCCTGCAAATTCTCTTTTGAGCATAAATTTTCCATCCTTGGGCCTTTTTGAAAACATAGAGTTGCGTTGGAAAGCAGAGGCCAAGGCCTACATGTTCATAGTAGGAATGAGCGCCCACATGCATAGTCACAATGGAAAAAATGTATGTAAAGAGGATGTTTTAGCATTCCTAATATATTGGACCCCCATTGGAAGCAGATCTGGAGACATAGTCTAGGAGGGATGAACTTCGTCATCAATGCTTGTTATGCTTTCATCTTTTATTGTTGTTGTTCATGCTTATGTTTTAGTTCTTAATTTTATGTTTAAGGAACTTTAATAATTCAATTTCCTTCATTCATTCAAATAAAATAAACCTTATTTTATGTTTGGTGAGATTGCGAAAATAGTAAATCGTGTGTGTTTTCAGATCAGTGCTATTTTTAGTACAAATTTCTAGCGATGAAGGAAAGGAGGGTGATGATGCAGAGATATTGAGTAGATACCCAATCTTACAACGGTTTTAGGATGTGTTTCTAGCAGACATCTCAGAGTTTTCGCCTCATAGATAAGTGGACTTCTCCATTGAGTTGGTATCAGGGGAAAAACCAACATCAAATGCACCATACAAGATGAGCATCTAAAGTTAGTATAACTAAAGTTGTAGTTGAAGGAAATTCTTGACAAGGGATACATTAGGCCAAGTGTATCATCATTGGGCACACCAGTATTGTTTGTGAAGAATAAGGATGGTACTATTAGGTTGTGCATTGATTACGGAGATTTGAACAAGGTGACCATTAAGAACAATTATATATTGTCGAGGATTGATGATTTTTTTTATCATTGTTGCAATAGAAATTTCATGGAGCTATTTCTATGTTTAGTGTCTGATTATATCACCAAACAGACAGAGATAAGACTAATAAGACACAATAGATCCCAATCCCATATGACCATCAAGTATCATGCAATCATTACACTATGAGGAAGATAAATGGCACTCCTCACAGATTGGGGACAGATCTTGTTTTCGTATCAGAATCCTCGCACTCCACTCAAGTGATATGCTTCATCCACACTCGATCTCAACACCTGAACATAATAAAAAATACTCAATGATGAAAAGTGATATTCCTTGGAACATATTTAGATCAACAAAGATATAAACCAATCCAAAGATCTGCTAAAAGCATAATCATGTAAGGGAGAGAACATATATCTTCCTTAATCACTTAAAATAATACAATGTTTTATACCTTTTCTTTTGTGTCTCTTATCCATGATCTGAGATAATTTCCACACTAGATCCAAGGAATTATCATGAAGAGCACTCACATAAGGCTAAGACCTAAAAAACTCTCTATATGGCATCAAAATGGCAACATGGGATCATGATATCAGCTCATCAAAAGCCTGGCTTTCCAAAACTCAAAAACTAGCCTAACCCTCTCAAATGATTTAGTATAAATAGGTAGAAAATAGGTCCTGGGAGGATGAATATGGATGCTCAAAATGAGGATAAGTTAAAAAATATTATAATATATGAGTCCTAGCCAGCTCAATAGGTAAGGAATCGAATTGATCTCCTAGGGATTAAGTCATTTTAAAACATTCCCTTGGCCACAGGCACATAAAGGGAAAAATAGGGCCTTAACCACAAACACAAGGCGGCTATAGGCCTTTGGACACAGGCACCCGCCTGCCTGCTTGCGACTAAGAGTCTAATTGGCTCAAAAAGTTACCCCCTGTCAGGAAAAAATCATCTGACCATGAGGGCTAAGGGTTAGTGATCCAAGAGTGGAAAAACAAGCTGATAACAGATGCCCCCTAATGTATGAGGTCAGGATGAGAAGTTGATGGCTGAAATACATTATGATAAAACTCAAAGGTCGAAATGGTAGTGGGGAATCAAAGCCAAGTATGTGGATCAAAAGACAATGGAGCTGAAGTCTCAACTATGTTTATAACATCCCTGAGGTGGGTATAACCATGCTTGATAATAACAGAACATTGAACATGGTTGCCAAAACATACACTGCAAATACATGACCTAAAGTGATAGAACATGGCCACAACATACATACACAGTGGATCCATGTGACTCAATGTAAATAGCATAACTACTAAGAAATACAATTGTGGTTCCATGTCATAGTATAAATCAGTAGGACTATGGACACATGGCAGACAAAGAAGTGTCCTAGATAGCCCTCAAGGTTAATAAATGATACATAACTCCAACATATCCTAGGAAGGATGCCATATAAGAGTGAGATGTCCCTAACCTAGGGTCTTCGACATAACCCTGATGGTACAAATATACATCATGTGAATATATGAGCTGAAGTTGAGCAAGGTAGAAACCGTCTGATTACCATCCAATGAGGTAAAATAGTAACATATGTGAGGGAAACCAACAATGAGGAAAATGGACCCCAAGGTACCTAGTACAACACAATAGAGTGAATAAATGCGCTGATATCACACACAAGTGAGCTTTACCAATTAGGAGCCAATGATGTGAACCCACTATCGATCACGAGGAAGCCTACCACTGAGGTTTGCAAGATGAAAGGGACTACCGGTTCCTATATCAAGCTCTTAGATAATGAGATGAAGTTGAAAAGATAAGATTTGTCAAAGGAGGGACTTAATGTATCCCGTATCAATCAACATGCAACATACTAGGATGATGTGATGTATGGATGAAGTCATCAAGCGATGAAGTACAACTGACATAGGAATGGTTGTCTAAAAAAGGCCAATAGGCTATTGTAGATGGATAACATAGGCTGAGATTTCCATTGAACACATAACAGAATGACATAAGAGTGACTTGGTGGCATGAATAAATGAGCACCATATGATGTCATGGGATGATGCAGGAGGCATCGAGGCATGCTCCATATGAATGTAAGAGTAACTAGCTAGATGAGTAAAAAGACTCATATGAATGGTACGACTCTTAGAAAAGCTAAAACCCAAATGTAAGATAATGAAGTAGACATGTGTCGTGTTCAAGGGTGACGCAATTTAATGCTACCAATTGATGATAAATGAAAATAGATGTTCCCTCCCTTCTCTTTCCTTTTTTGTAAATTTGTCCCCCAATCCTGAAAAAGAGATAAAATTATACAAGTGGGAACCTCCTAGCCATAGTAGACTAGGGCATTCCTTTTTTTTAGCTAGTCTATCCTAGTTTAGAAGAGGGTTAAACTTATATTGGGTAGATGAAACTTCAAGTAATTTAACAAGCGTGGAATAGAAAATTTAACTTGAAAATATTTTCTAATTTAGGGAGTCTGAAAAGGGCTTAAAGGAAACTCCTCTTGGAGGAACGAGTGGTATAAATGGTAGCAACAGGTTTCGGTAGTGATGTAAATTCTCATGACATAAGTTGGACATGATGTTGGATAATAGGACCACTCATTGTAGCGGCTCCTACGGGAAATGGTAAAACACCAAGTGAATGTAGACAATAGGCCAAATAGGTGATGATTTTTGGCTTGAGGGGCTCTGACCCAGGTTCAGAGTGTTTTGCGCAACTAACAAAACCCTCCAACTACTGGCCCTTTCGGCAATGATTTGCTTGTGCAGACCAAAGTTTCACTCGAAGCAATATGGGGGGGTACTGGAACCAGGTTTCCACACCTAGAGGGAGCGTTCAATGTGTGCTTTAACCTTACTTATCATATTTAATGCTTATTGGCATGCGTGAAACTTCACAGAAACCAGTCTAACAAAGATAGAAACTCTTAATAGATACGTGTAAACAAATTGTACTTCAATGAGATCTAAGTTATTAGATAATCCTTCTCTTTTATTAATGGACCTAAAACTCAGTACAATCCTTTTCCGTCTGCGCACACAACAACAGAGTCCTTGCACACAGCTCAGGACTAGGTCTCCGCGCACACAACCGACAAGAGCCTTTCTACCCAGACTGATCACATATTTTCCCAAAAATCAGAGAAACATTCATTTACATAAAACATCTATCGATATATATCCCCTTACTTGACTCAAATTTTACATATTTATAAGAATTTGACATGCACATACCATGGTCTAAAACCATGGTTTGAGACTCATGGTTTCCCTTTTTACCTATTACAATGATAAAAGAGCTTTGACATGCCCCAAATCCCCTTGAATTCTCCGCGTAGTACGTTTCAACAAAATTTAACCCAAAATTATACAAAAAATTTCCCTTAGGGGACCCCATCCCAACATGCCCCCAACACAATCTAGTGACTCTTCCTGAGTCACTTTGCTCCTAGTTCCTGGATCTTGTCCTTCAATGAATGAATGGAAGTCTTTAGTAGATGAATGACTTATGTTCTCTACACGACAAAGTTCTGCGTTTCCTCAACCAATTTCTCTGTAGTTGGCACCTCGATTGCTAGGATGATACTCCATTGGTTCTACTGCACACTTTATAGGGCCCCACCTAAGTTTTGGGATAGATGCAAGGATTCCTTAGCCCAAGGCTGCATTCTATTGTCAAAAAAATTCTCTTGTCGGTGCAACATGTTGATCTCTTCCTAAATAAATCAGCTTTCCTATAAGGGAGCCAATCATTGGGATGGAACTAGGGTTGGCACAACGACCTGGATCTCATTAAATTGTTGTTCCTTGGCTCGTAGATCCATATTTATTTGTTGTGTGATAGTGTCATATTAGATGGAGGTCCAAATTCCCATGGCCTCTTCTAGAAATTAGTTGCAAGAATCCAAAACAATGGTGATGCAAGCAGTTGACTCCTGAATGACCTTGGCACAATATAATTGAACTTCTAGATGCATCTCAGGCTATAGCTTAATTTGCAAATCAATGATATTCTGCTCAAGTTCTGCTCGGATTGTTGTGATTTTGATATTGAGGCCTTGAGTGTGGCTACCAAGTTTTCTAATTTAACAGTGGGTGTTGTAGTATTTGGTACTATGATTTGAGGGAGACCCTAGCATAGTTGATCAATAAAAGTTTCCAAATGGGCGTGTGCACATCCTCTACTAGCCGTTGTCCTTTAAGTGTTGAGGAAGCCTGGTGTTGTGTTGTTGTGGTGCCCTGTAAGGGCTTATATTCTCTATAATGTAGCTCGTTTGTGATCATCATGTGCATAGCATGAAAATTTCCAGTGGGGAACACATCCAAATAAATCTAGACCTCAGAAATTTTGGGAATGATCGTGCGTAGCTCAAAACTGGTAATCTGAAGTGTGACACATGAAGCTTGAAAGATTCAGATTTCAGAGATAGATGGGTTTCAAATGATTAGCTCGCTCTCTTGTCCTGCGCTTGCTTGAGCAACGCTCGCTTGTATGGAGATCGCTTGCATTCTAAGTTGTTGGAGCCTCTATTGTACGTCATCAAGGGGTGATTTATACTGAGTTTCGACCTTGGTCCATACATCTTTAGTGACCGCCTGCAATTTGTCTTTGATCTTTTCAAAATCCTCCTCCGTGAGTGTTAATGGATCAGTCTCGGTTTTCTTAGAAGATTTTATTTTGGTTCACAACCTAAGGGTTGTCTGAGGCCCTCTTTTGGTTTCACATTGTGTGTCTGCCAGTGCCTCGGCACTGTCTCCATCCCTCTCGTCCATCTCATCATCGCTTCGTAGGTCCACATTTTCTGTCGTAGTGGTCGGATCTTGGTCCTTCTGCACATCCTTTGGGTGACACATCAACGTGTGTGGCTTCATTGGGGTCTTTGGTGGTACTGAAGATGATGCAATACTAGATGTTCTTTCTTTGAACCATAATGGGGGGCCACTTGGTCATTGTGCATGCAAGGTCATCCTCTGTGACCATGTATGGCAGCTCATACCATACACTTATCATGTCCCTATTTGCGCAGACGTGCACATTATGGAAGGTAGCCTTGAAGTCCATGATGTGCTTGTACTGTTCGTGGCTTGGGCTACATTTCTTAAAATATTTCTGCATCAAACAACACCCAAAATATTTTATTTTATGTTATTTTGGATGGCGATTTTGAGTTCCATAGGGATGCATACTTGGAAGCTTTGCACAGATAAGGTTCAATGTCTATAAATTGCGACTGCGACTACGACCTCCAACCAATCAGTGTGACGAGAAACAATACCCAAGCATAATAAAAATTATTTCCCTCCTCTTGCGCTTCCTCAATGTTTTCCAGAAATTCATTGTAGAGGTACTTTGCCCAATTATATTGTACCCCTTTGACGCACTGTGCAAATACAAGGCCACCCCTGGATCCTTCTCTTGGTATGACAACATGGTGATCCGATGAATGAGCATGCCATCGATCAGTATGGGCTCTCCTAGCCACAGACAATTATCATGCACCAGGGTGAGAAGTTGGCATAGACAAATGTCATTGATGGTGTTGTGCCCAAAATGCGGGACATTTATAAGGTTCAGCATCCCAGACTATTGACACCCCAACGTCCATGTCTTTGGCTCAAATTTCAAGACTCCTCCATCATAGGGCACATGCTCCAAATAATATGATGGTGAAAGTTCAAAAAAATTCGCACGGTCAGTCTGGTCCCAATATTCTAATTTGAGCAAAGACACCTTTGCGAATATGTCTCCTTCAAACGACACATTTTCCAGGAGTGACGACGTATTGATATGCTATTTGACCTTATCCAGGTCCTTCATGATCTTCAAAGATGGCTTACGTGACACCATATACTTGGGCAGCCTCGAAATTAGATTGACCTCTTTGATGATTAATTTGGGTTATTAATCCATTGTTCTCTTCTATCGCTCAGCCGGGGTCGACTTAGGCTTCGAATTTTTCTTGCGCGAGGACTTCCTAGTCTCTGAGGTCTGCCCTTTCTTCAATTTCTGAGGTTGAGGTTCCGGCGCAGGTGATTCTTTAGCATGCGTCGTAGAGTGGGTGGGCTCTATAGCAATCATACTTGGAGGGATTTAATGGCCTAACCCTAGTTCGCACAATGTCTCGAGAAAGGATTCTAGGTGCTCAGATATACGTATATGAAAACAAAATGACAACAATAGAAACATATCTCTTGGAAAGAAAAGGGAACTAATTTGACCCTTCCTTCCATATTTATAGAGACGGAATGGCATAAATGGCCTAATTTCCATTGATGCAACCTCATAAATGCTAAAACAGCTCCAAATCTCGAATAACCTCCTCCATAAATGCAGAGTAGCTTCTCCTACAAACGATAATAAAGTTATCTTATCCATATTAATTGTTCCAACGGCTAGATTTTGGCCCATCTATGGGGGTTTCAACCTCCTGCCGCAAGCCCTGCGTAGTTGTCGTAGATACCTTTGATTCCTCAATATTCATCACACCAGCATACTTCGCAAACATTTGACATAATTATTTATGGCCCTGCGCCCTCTTACAATTGTACAGACCACTAAGACACTTCTCTGGCCATATAGTCGTTTGGAGTGCGTAGGGATGGGATCATCCTTGTATGGCTTTAATCGACTTCCATTAACATAGCTAGGAAGGACTTTGCCACTTAAGGTAACAAGACATACTGCTCTCCCTTTCGTAATATCCTTGAAAACATAAGGTCCAAGACAATTCATTTTGAACTTTCTTGGGTGGCAAGAAAACTTACTGCCATATAGAAAAACTGAATCAAACTCCTTGAAAATCTTTTGTCTGATGTGCTTATCATCCCAAGATTTTTCATGCGCCTTTTGTACCTACTGGTGGAACCCAGCAATGAATCTTTCCTCCTCCATCACAACTAGTTGGGACAACCACTATTCCATACTATATTTATCAACCTTTTTAATTACCACTGCAATGGGTACACTAGCGAAAAAGTTGTTATAAAAGTGTTATTCTAGCGGAGATTATAACAGAGGTTTTTAGTGTTATAAAATTGGCCAAAATTGTCAAAAAAAAATTTCTACAATATCCGTTTTCGGTAAAGAAGGTTTTGGTAGAGCTTCTAATGGAATTTCAACACAACTAAAAAAAACTGGGGGGCAGAGGTTGTTACGATTTTTTTTCTCATCGGTGCGCTAATCGGGTGTCAACACACCAGTGCATTTTACAGTGAACACACCAGTACTGTAAACCTACCAAGCACCGAGATGAAAAACAAATTTAGGATGCCCCAAGGCACTTAGCAATGTCTCAGTGTGTGTCAACCAAATAGTCGCCCTGGGGCGGTCGAAGGTGCATGCACCGGGTCGTTAAGGTGTAAAACCGCACCAGGAAAATTGTAGGTGATACAATGCACTGAGTTATTCTAATTGGTATTGGTATTTTTGCGATGCCCATAGGTTGTATCAATGCACCAGTGCGCAGTATTATACAAACCCACCGGCACACATTATCACACAAACACATTGAGCGTTCTAATTGGTATTCGTATTTGTGCGATGCCCATAGGTCGTAGAAACGCACCAGTGAGCAGTCTCACATAGATGCACCAATTCGCATTATCACACAAAGGCACCAAGAATTATAGTTGGTATTGCTATTTATGCGGTGCCCATAGGTTGTAGAAACACACTGGTGTGCATTATCATACAAACGCACCGGTGCACAGTAACTAACACACACCGGTGTTCATTTTGTATTTTTTAGAAACATCGACCTGTGACAGTGCAATTATTGTGATTTTTAAAAATTCATTATTCATCAAAATTTGACACATATCTTATAACAGTATTCATCTCAATTAAATTTTTATTAGTGCATTTGAGTGTGATGTTTGGATTAATTTTTTATATCATATCATCATATTTTGCATCTCTTCATTATAATATTTAATCATCCATATATTTAATTAGTGGTGATACATTTCACTACGATAATGGAGAACGTAATAGAATAAATTAAAACATATATATATATATATATATATATATATATATGTATATATATATATGTATATATATATATATATATATATATATATGACACTCTTTGTCATACAAAATGGGACAGTTATTGGTATCCCTCTGTCTTTCAATTGGGACACTATGTCCATTACATTAAACAAAATGTCTCATTTCACAGACAAATATTTCAAAAAATACAACGCCTTGCTTTGATATCCAAACATATTGATCATCATTCTTTGCTTGAACTGCTGTCACTGCTCGAGCTATTTCCATGAATTGGGTTATTTTGAGGAATTTTTTTCTCACGGTGTTGATTGTTTTATTCTTCTTCACCTTCCATCTACAAACATACAAATAAATTGTAATGAGTGTATATACATTGGTGAGAATAATAAAAATTGAAATATTAAATAATATACATCAATTTAAATCGAAAAGAGATGACGTACCATAGAAAGAATTGACTCATGGACTATACACATTCTTTCAAAACAAAATTTCATGCCATATTTCAACATTTCATTTGTTGGCGCAATTCCATACTTTGCTTCCTGCAAGTTTTATACCTCATAACAAATCATATATTTAATAAAAAATATTTTTTTGTTCTATTAATTATAGACAAAGCTAAGTAAAACAAGATCGATAGATGCTTACAAATTCCATAATTAATTTCTGATATGCCAACATATATTGACAACCCATATTTAATCCAATGTCAATCAAATTGTCTGATGGTTTTTCTTTGTTTGTTAGCACCTATTTGAATACATTCAATGATGATTTTTGTAAAACAACTTAAAATATACAAAAATGAAATTAGTTAAGTTGTTATGAGGAAGTAACAATTACTCACAAACTTAGATATCAACCCTTTTCTTCCTTGTCGTCCTGTTTTATGTGCTGAATGAGTTCCATTTTCTTTTTTTTTCTACAAGAAAATACCTGAAAATTAATATTTAATGCTAAATTATTTATTTATTGTACCTAATTGAAAACTTCAATGATTACATATTACATTTGAAGCATGTTATTGTTGAGATGGCTCCTTGTGCAATGAAATTATATCCATTTCTTTGACCATCTCCTTGTACACCTTTTTGGACATTCCTACTGGCATATTTCTGATATCAACTTATTCATCCTTTGAGATTTTCATAATCTTCCTGAAAATGTAACACGATAATAAAATATTTAATTTTTATATTGATATATGAAAAGTAAATATAACAAAAATGATATTTATAAATGATTTCTTTCTAGTAATATATACATATAATTCTAGAAAAAAATTTAAAGGAATATTACTTTTTTATTCCTTCTTTTTTGTTGTTGTGTGTTTTTTCTACTAAAATTCTGACATGTCTCATTGACCAATTCTCTGGAAACTCATCTCGTAGTTTAGATAAAATTTGGTTCTTGGAATCATCGGATTGATTTTTTTATTGTAAGTGGAAAGAACGTCTACACATTCATTCCACTAGATCCCTCAATTTTTTGTAAAAGTTTCCCCCCCTTTCGTTAACCTCCAACACCGCTCCAGATGAGCTAAGGAACAATTCATTTTCATTCACATGTTCTATTTTTTTCTTTTCTTAGAACAACATTCTTTTTCTGAGTTGTTGGTCCCTGTATAAAATTAAACATACGTGAATTAATAGATTGTTTGAAACATGTTCTCTAATATTTTTAAGTATATTATTAATGAAAATTAAAAAAAGTAACTCATATTGGATTGATAGTATTTTTTCATTCAATTGATTCATCCATTTGTAATTTTTCCATCAATATTTTACGCTCTTCTGGTCCTAGATCAGAAATAATCTTATCGAGCTTCTTCATTTTGTGGCTCTGCATGATACACAATAAACAATACATATTAGTTAAACTTACATATAGTTCAAAATAATAATTTTTGTAAATAATTTACAAAGAACTTGCCTTTTTTTTCTTTTCTCGTCCTGTTATTAGTATTTTTGTTACTTGATCTCTTGTCAACCATTTATTTATCAATATGAAACATGTACCATACCATTCATTAATATATTTTATAAATAAATCACAAACTTTTTAGGTGAAAAAAAAAATCAAGAAAACAGTGTGCCTTTCAAGAAGTACATACTAACGTCGGTGCAATGTGTTCTTATAAAGACACCACCAAAACAATAGAAAAATCGTATGGTGCTCTCTATCAATAAGTAGAACCGGTGCGTTATATGTTAACCAACACACCGATTAACATAGAAAAATTAAAAAAAATCCTCTAGTGCTAGTTTTTATAGCATATGATGTCGTGGAGAGGGTGGCGCGACATGTTCTTATAAACACATTGAGAAAATAGGGGACCACTGTACGGTGCTCTCTATCAAAAAGGAGACCCGATGTGTTATATGTTAACCGGTGCATCTATTAACACAAACATAAAATAAAAAAATACTTTTGTCAAACAGTACGTGCGCGGTGCACTATAATGAAATAGCACAGATTAAAAAAAAATATATATGTTTTAAATTGTTTTTATCAAATAGTACATGTGCGGTGAATTGTGATAAAATAGCGCACGAGTGCGCTATTTTTCACAGGGTGCACTAATTAAAAAAATTCTATTTTTTTAAATTCACGCAAGGGCCAACATGGATTGGGATCTGTATCTGCAAGTTGTCCATAGGTTAGATGTCATAGGCCTATATATATAGCAATACAAACCCTATACATCTAAGTGAAAAGCCCTAATTCTATTTATGTAGATTTTAAACTTAATAATACACCTTTGAAATGTAATTACATCTATATTTCATATTTTAACTGTTAGGTTATTATAAGACACGTGAAACTATGATTTTTAAAATTTTTTATAGGTGCATTTGTTCCCATCTATGTGGGAATATGGACACCATTTTCACACAGAAAAATGTTGATGATGGACACATGACACAAGATTGTGGAGTGGAAGTCAAGTTTGATCAATCTAGTCAATCTAGCAACTGTGATCAAAACCTAATACGAGGGACGTTAGGTTACGTTGGAAAGATACAAGAGATCATTGAAGTGGATTTCTCTTCTTTCCAATGTGTTATTTTTAGGTGTAAGTGGTGGGAGTCCTTTGATCGGAATAATGTAAAGGAAGATCACGATAGTAGGCTGATATGTATCAACTCTAGAAAGATGTTGTATGAAGCTAAGGAGCCCTATGTTTTCCCCAAACACTACAACCAGGTGTTTTTTTACCTAGATGTGTTTGATAGGGATTGGTGGTTCGTATTGAGACATGAACCTAGATGAAAACATATTTTTGAGAACAATAGTGTTATCATGCCAAGTGAGCTGGAAGATAATGAGGATGATCATGAGAACCGAGAGTGATATGGTACATGTGTTATTTCATCATTTATACTTTTTAAGATGAGTTTTTATAAAGAAGAGGACTTAATTACCTTATAATTAAGACTCTCTTTTTTGAAACCTTATAATATGTATTTTGAATTAATTGGTAATTTTCATTGTGTTAATGTTAAAATCATTTCACTTGATAATTTTCAATTATGTTGATCTCGAAAACATTGGCATACTGTATAAAGTTATTTTTCTTTATAATGTCAATTCCTAAAATAATACAACTACTTGATTTCCTTAAATGCTCGTGAATGATATCTTCAAAATGTATACTGTTATTTTTGGTATGTAATATCATAATAAAATAATGATAATTCTAAAGTACATGAATTTATTTGCATTATTTTCTAAACTTTATTATGTTACAAAAATTCATATTGTTGTAGATTTATTATTTTACAATTATTTATATTCATACAAACTTACAAATTTACAATTATGGTAATTTAACAATATTTATGGTATACATTTTACTTATGGTAGTTATGGTTCAAAATTGACAATTAATTTACAATTTTGCAAATTTAAAAATTTAAAAATTTTAATAAAATTGAATGATGACAAAACATACAATTACAATTACAATTTTACAATTTCACAATACAATTAGAATTAGAATTAGAATTAGAATTACAATTTTAGAATTTTACATACAATTACAATCATTTCACATTAATACAATTAAAATTTTACAAATATTTTACATACAATTACAATTACAATTTTACAATTTCATATACAATTACAATTAAAATTACAATTACAATTACAATTTTATAATTTTACATAAAATTACAATTTTACAATTTTACATATATACAATTACAATTAAAATCATTTCACATTAATAAAATTAAAATTTTACATACAGTTACAATTAGAATTAGAATTACAATTTTACAATTTCACATACAATTACAATTAAAATTACAATTACAATTACAATTACAATTTTAGAATTTTACATACAATTGCAATTGCAATTACAATTTTACAATTAAAATTACAATTACAATCATTTCACATTAATACAATTAAAATTTTACAAATATTTACATACAATTACAATTACAATTAAAATTAGAATTATAATTACAATTACAATTTCACATATAATTACAATTAAAGTTACAATTTTTACAATTTTACATATATACAATTAGAATTAAAATTACAATTATAATAATTTCACAATAAATTAAATACTACAATTACAATTAAAATTTTACAAATATTTTACATACAATTACAAATAAAATTACAATTTGAAATACAATTACAATTTTACAATTTTACATACAATTAAAATTAAAATTTCAATTACAATCACAATATAATATTTAATAAATATAATGATTTAATATTAAAAATAAACATCATGATCATGATAACTATCGTACAAACATCATATTCGACTAAAAAACACATTCAAATTCACTAACATCATCTAATCATCGTGATCATAATCATCTAACAAAACACAAGAATTGTATAACATCATCACAACACAAACATCAAATATACATCTCATGGCAAATAACTGCTATCACATACACATCTATTTGCAAGCTGCACATTAAATGAACATGTGTAACATGACCTAACAATATACACATCATGATGAACACCAACATGTAAATTAAGTACATCTACAACATGAACATAAAATACATGGACCATATATATATAATTTCAAAAATATACAAGTGTAATATAATTTCATATAAGCCCATGTGGTGTAGAACAGTCGGTGATGGGGTGCACTGTTAAGGCACTCCGTTCTGTAAGGTCACCGGTTCGAAACCCATGGGTGGAATGGAAGGAGAAAAAAAATGGGAAGATTAGGATTAGTCTAAACGAGAAAAAAAATATAATTTCATATAAATGTCAAATATCAGCTGGTGGTACATCAATAATAGTACTAGTTAAGGCCTGCTCAGTCGATGGTGCAACCTTGACATACTCAGGTAGATGTTGATCGCATGCCTGCTAATCTAGAGGTGCCTCATGCTGATCAGGAACTGCCTATTCATGATGACTCGTGGATGGTCTAGCCTGTTGATCAGTGGATGGTGTGACGGTTTGATCAGTCGATGGACCTGCCTCATCAGATGGACTTACGCCCTCCTCAAGATCAGGTGCATACTCATGATCATGACTACTGGATGTTGTAGGTTGCTCATCATGATCATCTTCGGTGCGAGGTGGAGGAGGAGGTGGAGTACTAGAATGATGATCTCTCCCCTCATGATCATCAGATGATGCTCTGCTCGACTGTCGAAATACTACATCTCCACCACGCCTACGTTGACCGACCATTAGGGGAATTTTGAGGTCTAAAATGGGCCTCCTAAGGAAATTATAAAATAATAATGGAAATAATAAAACAAGGTTTGATTACATCATCAAATTTTAGAGGGAAAAAAGAAAAAAACTACTTTTTCAACTCCTATTTTTAACTTATCTCCCAAAATTTTTACTCAAATTTCGAGCGGGAGAACTCGTTGGATGAAAAATTTAATTCCTCATCCAAGGAGTACCCATATTGAATACTTTCGATGGACCCTGATATACGAAAAATGAGAAATACATGAAAAACTTGTTTGCAATCATGTTTTTTTTCATACAATTCTCATTTTTCATGAAGCATGGTCCATTGAAAGTATGCAACATGGGTACTCCTTGGATGAGGAATTAGATTTTGCATCCAATGAGTACTCCCACTCAAAATTTGAGTAAAAACTTTGGGAGATAAGTTGAAAATACGAGTTGAAAAAGTAGTTTTATTATTTTATTATTTTTTAATATTTTACCCTTTTACCTAAAAATGGTGAATCATCCCCCATGGTTGACATCATCACCTTGAATCTTATTGGTTCTTATAAATTTTATTTTGGTTGTACATTTTTCTTAGGAGATCCATTTTAGACCTCAAAATTCCGCTAATGCCTCCTCGCCTACGCCAATAATATGGTAGCTCTAATGATATGTCGCATCGTGTCAACATATCATAGGTCATGACTCTCCATATCTTTGTCAGCATATCATCAGCCTGTATCTCTCTGATAATGATCGACCTAACTCCCTCCTCCACTAGGAGTCGACATAGTTGGTCATCCAACTCCATCCTAAATCGAGTGTCAGACCTACGCCTCACACCCGTTGGTATCTGCGCTTGATCATGAGGACTAGGTCTGTCACTGGCCTCATCCTCCACATATTCCATCTCCTAGTCAGCAGGATCTACACCTGGATCATTCGATGGCGGTGACATGTCATCGTCAACAAATAACCCAATATTTACAATATATATATATATAGAAGTACACAACAATAATTATAAAATTTCATTAAACCATTTAATAAAACAAGTTAAAGAACGTGTTAGAATACATTTAAATAAAACACTACTATTACCTCTCTCATTCAATGACTCATCCTTTTTGAAGAGGATGATGGCACACCCTCGCAAATCCAAACCATCATACGGACATGGCACCATAACGAAGTCATGATCATCAACAATGGATAGAAACTCCAGTGCATCATGAGATATTCTGGCAAAAAAGTCAGACTCACCCCTCTTGAGCATCATCTTGCCCCACATCACCATCTGTACATGCAGTATTGGCCTATGAGGCTTCCGAAAAAAAGGAGGCTCGTCTCTGGAAACCTCTCAAAAAATAAACAACGTAACTCTGAAGAAAAAGGGAAGTTCACCCTCCCATGTGCCTGAGAACAAAATCTATCTAATGTTGTACGAAACTTCCGCAAAAAAGTCGCAGACCACCTCACAAGTCGTGGCGCCTATAATAAAGAATCAACATAAAATAAAAGTGGGCAGCTAATGCATTTCCCATCACTGGTATGGTGTACAATGGTCGTCAGCAGTAGTGAGAGGCACCGCACCTTCTCTGTACCAAACGAAGCAATCTGAAATTGACCACCATAGACCTGAAAATCTACTTGAGAAACTATATCAACGCTAATGTATCTATAAGAGTACACTAAATGACTCCATGTTGCATAGCCATCAGGGAACTCTGGGATCGAGGGAAAATCCTTCCCTTGCCTAGATATTCCAGCAATAAAATATATTTCCTCCTGAATGGGCGCATACCACTAGTTAGGACTGACCCGGAAAGATAATTTTTCCCAATAACCCATTATGCTCCTTCAGGGATGTAGCATCCTCATAGAACTTGAGGAGGCCTACCTCCCTTAGGAGCAACTGGGTGGATACCATAATAGGAAAAGGGTACATAATTCTCTCCCTCTCTCGTGCCTCCCACAAGTGAACCACATTATACTAGTCCGCCATATGTTCTTGTTGTTCCCTTTCTTCTCTCATTTGACGTCACTGAATGATTCACATATTAAATACAATTTTTTTATTAAATGAGAAATGTATTTACAAATACACACACACACACACACACACACACACACACACACACACACACACATATATATATTAAAAAAAAACAGTTGGTGCGCCCAAAAAAAAAGGCATGCACCAGTACTGGTGTGTCTATTTTTATCGCAAACCGTCCTCGATGCGCATGGAAATTTGCAGTGCACTGCAAAACATGAAATGTACTTTCTCTTGTGGTGCATTGATGAAAATATCCACCCCATGGTGGATAGTTATTTCAACACACCGCCCAAAATTAATTCATGGTCAGCAGTGCAGTCATGTAAACGACCACACCGTTGAATATATACCAATGTCAGGAGGGCCGTGCGTTGTACAAAATATTCGCCTTGGGGTGGATAGTTTCGTCAGGGAACTTCCCTCCTAACATGTGTACACGGTCAATGGTGCGATTTTTTAAACGACTTCACCATTGACTATGTACCAGTATCGAGAGGGTGGTGTGTTGACCAAACTATTCGCCCTCGGGGCGGATAATTTAGTCAGTGCATCGCCCTCTTGACATCAGTATATGGTCAATGGTGCAGTCATTTAAATGACTGCACCGTTAACTATGTACTAGTGTCTCGAGGGTGGTGCACTGATAGTCTAGTCAATGCACCACCCTCCCGACACTGGAACATAGTCAACGGTGCGGTCATTTAAACAACCACACCATCATATTAGTTTTAAAAAACACATGGTGCACGTTTTCGGTATCGCACTAGACCCGATGAGGCTTTCATTAGCACCATTCGCGGTGCGACCTATAAATTTATAGGAAACACTGCAAACAGTGTGAGATGAATGGCTCGAGCACATTGCACAGGATTTTTTTTTAAATGGTAAATTTTAAGTTTTTTGAAAAATCTCATCCAGTAAAAAGTTTAATTATTGAGAAACAAGTAAAATATCAGTACATTTGGGCATCGAGGAGGCATATTTACTGAAGAATTTGTAAAACTAAATTTTCCCATCGTTTTGCAAAATTCGAACTCGAGAAGTTGGGAAATGGATGGCAGTAGTGCGTGCAATGGGAACACTGGTGGCAGGGAGACTCACACAAGGGGAGCACTGAAGAAGTGAAAATGTGGATTTTTTGGCTGGTAATTTTTTTTTTAATTTAACCTTGTTTCGGTGCACGGGTTTTTGAGGCGCACTAGGTGGTTTATTCCTAGCGTACCAAGCCTATTTCTGTTTTGGCGTGAGCTTTTAAGACACACTAGGAATGTTTTTGAGTAGCGCACTGGTGCGCTATAGTAATGAGACACACCGGGCGGGTTTGTATAGAGAGAACGATGTCTCGGTGTGCCAATTTTTAGTACGCACCAGTGCTTTGTGGGTTAAACACACTAGTGCAGTTTATGATTAGAAAAGCACTGGAAAAAAAACATCCACAAAAACCTCCACCTGCTAACCTCCTCTAGAGATCTTCGCTACAAATGAATATCTGGGTTATTTTTATAAGGGGTTCGTCAAAAACATCCGGTAGAGTTTATTTTCCTTGTAGTGAATGTAGTCCATCGACATAACAACTTCTTGTCCATACACCAACCTAAAAGGGGTCTCTCCAGTTAATTTATTGCATGTAGTTCTATATGCCCATAGAACTGCAAGTACACACACATCCCAATCATTTTGATTAGAATTTCAGACTTTTGTGAGAGAATTCTCCAAAATATTATTAAAGGCTTCTACGATGTCATTTTCTTGTGGATGATATGGTGTACTATTCTAATGGTGCATCCTAAACTCCATTGTCAAGGCTTGAATGGTCTCATTCAAAAAATGTGTACCCTGGTCACTCATCAATATTTTAGGACACCCAAACCTTGTCAAGATATTCTCAAAAATGAAATGTACAGTTGTCTCTACGTTGCAATCCTTCACAGGCTTAGATTCTTCCCATTTGGTCAAATAATCTGTCGTAGTAATGATATAACGCGCACCAGTATTCTTCCCGAGAGGGTTGATCATTCCTAAAAATTCAATGACCCATTTATAAAAAGCTTGCAAAGTAACTTGTGGTTGTAGTGGCATTTCATCTCTGCGCAAGGGTTTCCCCATTCTTTGACACATATCACAAGCATGAAAATACTCTTTTGCATGAATGTGCACCGTAGGCCACCAAAAACAAACCCTCAAAATTTTATGAGTAGTTGGTTTTCTTGCATAATGACCTTTCACAACCCCTGCATGTGCTTCTACTAGGATGCTATGTCTTTCAAACTCTGGCACATAGCACCTAAATACCTCATCAGCTGCCATCTTATACAACTAGCCAACAATAAAAGTAAATTTTTTTGCACGCAGGACCAATTATTTCTTCTACTTAACTGTATACTCCATAGGTTCACTTCCAGTAGTCAGAAAGTAGATAATATTTGTGAAGTGGTCATCGACTAATTTAATGGAAAATTTTTGAATGTCTAGTAATCCGTCCTTCAAACTAGTTGGCTCCTCTCCACTTTCAATTCGCAATAAATGATTTGGACCTGCATTGAATCTCCCTGGCTTTACAATCACCTCATAATCTTACCCTTGAAATAATAAGAGCCATATACAAATCCCCCCCCCCCCCCCCCCCAACACAAGCTTGTTGACCAGGTGCTTCAAAGCAGAGTGATCAGTGAACATCATAAAATTTATGCCAAGCAAATAGTGATGAAACTTCTATAGCACATAGACCATAGCTAACCCTTATCTCTCTATTGTCAAGAAGTTGTGCTCAACACTTGAAAATTTCATGCTCACAAATGCAATTTGGTGATCAATATATCCAACTCCTGGCTACACGAGTACAACTCCTAGCGTGATACGCGAAGTGTCCACGTGCACATGGAATTCCTTTGTCTAGTCTGGAAATACCAATATAGGCGTAGTCACCATTTTATCCTTAAGAAAATATAAACTCTTCTGACAGTCCTCATCCCAACAAAAAAAGGCATCCTTCTTCAACAACTTATCCATCAGCGCAATACTCAGTGCATAGCCTTGAATAAAATTTATGTAATAGCCACTATACCCCAAAAATGAGCGCAACTGCTTCATAGTTGTTGCAGCATTTAGGTTAAAAATAATACCAATCTTAGTTGGATCCACCATCAATCCTTGTTGAAAGACAATATGACCCAACAAAATATCGAAAGGGAAACATAATATGCATTTATTTAGATTCAGTGAGATCTCATGCTTATGACAAGTATCAACATCAAGCGTAAACTTGAAACATCCTTCTTCAATAAGCCAAATACACTCTAGTAATCAAAATATACTTCTAAGAACTTAGGTATATAATCCTTAAATGCAGTTACCACCATGCACGAGAACATAGTTGGCACATTCTTCAAACCGAATGACATTACTCTGTATTGGAATGATCCCCATTTCGTCGCAAAGGCTATCTTACTTCTGTCTTCAGGTGCAATTCCTATCTGGTGGTATACAAAAAATCCATTAGTGAATGAGTAGGCCTCCTGCCCTCCCACATTTTCCAATACTTCATCAGAACAAGACAAACCAACATGAATATTTTCTACAATGTTGGGTTTTTTTGAAATATTGATTGAAATGGTTTCTTCAATATTTGATAAGTTTCGCTCGGATTCGATTGCATTAATAGGAAAATATTTCGAAAATAATGTTTTGATCGATGGGTGATATAGTTCAATAAGATTATCTTCATCGTAATCTTGAATACAATAATGGTGATGATGATATTCCCATGGTTCTCCTTCCGACATCATGGATTCCACAATATTCTGATATGTCAAGAAAGTGGATGAAAAAGGATCAGATGGAGTACCAAAATCTAACGAACGATCGACCCAAATGATTGGCGACGATGATTTTAGATTTTATGCCTAAGCCATGTAGATTAATTTCTATGCCAGCTCAATTGGGCTAGGCAGAAGAAATTCATCTAACGTAGCAACTTCAAAATCACCCATAATCTTCCTTAAGCCAGATGGAGTGGAATATATCATGTATCAGGTCTCTATGTTTGCAATTTCTGTCGACGTCGCAGGTGGCGGTAATACAAAGGTTCCCATGAGGGAAGAATCCTTTAAGAGTCCTACACCATTGTTATAAAGTGCTAGTTGGGGTGCGTGAACTAACGGAATGCTTCACATTACCTGGGAACTGGAGGAAAATAAGGAGAGTTGATTTATGACTGTGATAACACCTTTATGTGGAAAGGAAATCATTCTAAAATATGTAGAGACGATTGCAGTCATAGCATATACACATGGGCTTCCCAGTAAAATTTTGTAATCCATGGGTCCATCAATGACCTCAACTTCAACAGTTACTATTTTCCCTGCTAGTTTGACGTGCAGGTTATTGATGATACCACAAGGCTTATATGTACGACCGTCAAAAGCTTTCAATGTTGTAGGCGATTGAGATAGGGTTGGCGGGCCAAGTGAATTCCAGCAGTTTAGAGACATAATGCAAGTAGATTCACCCTCATCAATACTAGTACGATGAACAAGGTGATTGAGAACATTTACTTGGATGGAGAAAGAAAATTTTGTTGGTAATTGCGGCACATAGCTCGTATGATTAAATACTACAAGATTGGAATCTATTGGATCGATTCCACCAATTGCCGGAAAGAAAGCCTTTTTCTAGGAGGGACAATTTTGAATTACCTCAAGCATCGGCATAGCTGTAGGGGATTGAGCCAAATATTCAACTATATTATAATTTTGAGTAGCTCAGGCTGGAGGATTTAATGTCAAATTATGGATGACTCCCTTCGGTGGCTTTATTGTTAACTCTGGAATAGCAGTTGGCGGAATAGATTTTGTAGACGGATTCATGGTCAAGGTATTAGGTTGATCAATAGTCTGACTACCATAATCTCTATTACACTTTGAAACCAAAACATCAGTTTTTGGCTTTGTAACACATAGCATAAGCACTTGGGAACTATAGGATGGATCTATAGCAACCAAATTTGTGTCTGGATTCGGAAATGGATCTGTCAACACAGTAGATGCATGCGATGTCTTAATAAATTTTGAGACTTCGACGTGGTGAGGATAGTCTCGAACAAAGTGCTACTCATTACAGATTATGCAAGGGTAACAAGGTTTCCAATTTTCAGTTTGTTGATTAGATGATCTTTCCTACATGGTAGAAGTTTTATTTTTCTTTGATTTCCTCTTTTTCTTGCTTCCGAATTGCTTGTCACTTTTTATTTTTTCAGATGGGATGACATGAATTTCAGAAGTCGGTGTAGTATTAGATGCAGTAGAGTGATTTGTGATTGCAGTACCAGTCATACCGTTGCCAACATGAGAGTCCTTAGATGGAGGAGCAACAGTAAAATTAGATCGTGGCACGTTGGGAATTTTCTCATAGAGCATGCCATACTGAGTGTAAATCAAATCTAAGTACTGGGCACTAGAAATGACCCATTCTTTAGTGATGATGCCACCCTTAGCCACATGCTCAGCTATATATGGTAACATGGAATTAATGAACCACTCATCAAGGAGCTGATGAGGAACAAATGTCTTGACCATTCTATGACGACGACGCCACTCATGAATATGATAAAAAATGTGAGTAGCATTAGTCTGTTTGAAATTGGTCAAGAGTTCCATTCCAGTTTTATATCATATGGGTAACTGGAAGTGGGTCATAAAGGTAGTATCTAGGGCAGTGAAATTATCAAATGAAGCTCTTGGTAACTCAATGTACCATTTCTAGGTCGGACCAGTGAGCATACTCTGGAAAAGTTGTAGTCAAACGGAGTCATCATTTAAGGAGTTTGATGAACTGTTATCACTCAGGTTTTCCTAAAAGTTGTGTAAGAGGAAAGTATACCCGAGGTAACCACAAACCAACCTTTTAGATGCAGAATCTAGCCAATCTGCATCCAGAGAGGGCTCTCTCTTTATGATTTATCTTTGTTCTTGAAAGGTTTTAGGCTAGTTATAGATTCAAAGTTTGTTTTGGGAAAATGGTGGAATCCACAAACTAAGGGCAAGGTTGAGAACTTTCAGTCCATTGGGCTATGGAGTCAAAGGATGGCTTTACTGGATTTCTATTCTAAACACAAGATGGTATTACAGGGCAAGATAGCTAGACGGAGAACAATCCTTAAAATTTAAAGTGGATGGGATGATCTTGAAGGGATGAAAGGCAGCTAAGAATCTTTCACCATGTTCAAAAGAAAGAAATGAGATGACTACAAACAAAGAGCAATGAAGAATTCCTTATTATAGTAATCAACAATGTTTAAATTAGCAAAGCAAGAGCATTTAAGAATTCATGCTTATAACTAATTTAGAAGAAAACATTAAGAACAACCACATTTGAAATCAGAGTACAATTAAGCAAATTCTGATTCAATCCTTTATGTAAATTATTCAGAAATGGATATGATGATATTATAAACTAATATAAAACTTCAGACAAAAGGGTAGAAAAACTTATTGAACTGTAGTCCAACACATGAATCCTGCAACAAGTCCAGTGCTTCAAATCGTCATCCAGTAAGCCACGAATAAATTTCTCCAAAAAGCTTTTATTCCGAAAATTTCAATGTTACAGCAAAGTAATAGAATCCACCCCAAATGCTTCCAAGAGTGGAGTATTTATACAAATTCTAAACTAAAATATCTTGAAACAAATATCAAAATTGGTTCACAAATCTCTCCAACTATTTACATAAATAGAACTTAATTAAAGGACACTCAAAATAATGCATCTATTTGGCACTATTTTGTATGGATAGGTGATGACAAAGAGGAGAATTCGAATTTTATCCAACTCTTAGTTGATGATGAGGCATCCAAGTCACTAACTGCTTCCTTTCTTTGTGCATTCTGCTCCAACAATTCTGTAAAATTGGGGTCCAATGATATCTTTTTATTTCTCAATCCGTAATAGATATGTAAAAAGTGAAAGAGGTTATTGTAGATAAATCTGTTGGTGAGATAAACCTCTTTCAGTTTCCCAAAATTCCTCTCCAGATGTGCATAATAGTCTCTGTAAAACATATGTGTAAAACAGATTTTTACAGAGTCTGAAAAATGGCCTATAAAGATGCGCATTTATCTTTCATTATATAATCACTGTGAAAAACCTGAGATAGGTTTTTGTAGATGGGTCTCTTAGGAACAAAAAAATCCTTCATTTTTGTATGAAGTATTTTGGACTGGCCACAATCCTCTCTGCAAAATGATGACTTAAACTGGAATTTTCTGCAAAAAGTACTTTCCAACATTGTTTAATATTTCCAAAACCATAATGGCTGTTAGAAAAGTGAGAGAGGTTTTTGTATATGGCCCTATTAAGAACATAAACCTCCTTCATTTTTGTAAAATTCATCTTGGATTGATCACAATAGTTTCTGCAAAACTATGACTAAAATATGCAATTTCTGCAAAAATGTTCCTTCTTGTTATGTTTTTTCATCTTTTTACTTTCTTGCTCTTTTGACTGTTTTACTTTCACTTTAGACAAACATCACCATTGGTGAAAGTATTCTCATCTCTTTTTACCATTTTACTGCTTTCTGTATTTACTTTTACTGTTTACCTTTGACTGCTCGGTAACTTCATTTTAACTTTCACTGACTTTTACCTGATACACTTTAACCACTGATACTCTTTAGCTGTTATGCTTTATAACCTCTGTTTGAATAGATTTAATAACAATCTTGGAGTAAAAAAATATTATGACTAGTATTAAGACTGTTTATCCAAGAATGTGATCTTCTAATCACCTCTTCAGGGGACAACCGAGTAGATTTTTCAAGCAATTCCCCAATGGACAAGGGAGTGAGGCTTTGACCAGGTTCAAAATGGAGCATTGTATTGATAGCTTGGGGAGTAATGGGAAACAGAACACTCTAATCAGGAGCTATTACAGCCCTTTGAGTGGGATCATAGTTTGAATGGCAATAGTGGATGATTTCTGGGAAAAAAATGACTGAAGGGATGAGATACCTTGGGAGATTGGATTCCCACAACCCAATGAGATCTTGCCCCTTTGGGTATTCGTCTCTGCAGCGAAAATAACTCAGAAGGGGACTTTCATCAAAATGCAAGTCTTTAATTTGGAAATCTTTATCTACCAATGTAAATATTCCAATTCACGGTGAGGGGCATTCAGTGGAGTTATATTCAAAGCAGTCGGGGCCTCCATTTTGGTTCTTGTGGATTCAAAATGGAGGTTTCTAGTTTTATTCACAGGCCGGGCGTGATTTTGATCTTACTGAAGGAAATTGGCACAATTGTAGGTTCAGGGAGAAATTGCACAGTTTTAAAACCTCTGGGGAAGATCTCAGTGATGAGTTTTAATCACTAATTCAGCGGAAAAAACAAAGAACACAGAGTTTACTTGCAGCTCGGGGCGGAGTAGGATAAATACCTGTCTTTGGAAGTAAGCTGGTTCTTTAACTGGTAGCAGGCGGTAGCAGGAGGACGCTTGAACACAGGTCTGGCGGATTTATGGAGCGAAAGTGACTGAAACAGTGGATTTTAATGCAAATTCGAAATCGTAGCAGAGAGCGCAGTTGCGTTTGACAGCGAAAATAACAGGAAAAAACACGAAAATTGACTTTATTTACATGTTAAAAGGGTTTTTATTTTTCCGAGGAGTGACGTAATCGACGTACGGGCTGACGCGAGCGAAGGTCGGGCGGTAAGTGGTAAGCGGTAACCCCGCACCGCTTTTGGATGAAAGTGGTTTAAGTCGGGAGGGCAGCGATTCCACAAAACGATTGCCACGTGGACGGTGGACTATTCAAATACCACCCATCCCCCGCTGGTTAAAAGGCTGACAAGGGATGGGTAGCGGAATTGACAGGGATCGTTGATCTGCGGAGGAGTGATCAAACGGCTGAAATGATGGGGAGATCGCGGAGGATTAAAGCGTGGGCCCGTCGGGCTTTAAAACAATTAAAGTTTAATCTAATCACCCTGGGAGATGTATAATAGGCGGAGAATAAGGTTATTAGTTAATTTAGATAATTAACTAATCCCGTATTTATAATGAAAAGGGAGTCGTGGCGGGATTTTGTTAGGCGCGGGTGTTAAAATGCTGCGTTAGATGCCAGGTGGATGAGCCACGTTGGCGCGGGGTTTTCCAAAGTTTAGTTTAGAAAATAAAACTTCGGGTTTTGTATTTTTGGGTTTAAACATACATATTGTATGTCTAAAGTTTCATTTTTTCATATATGTTTTATTATATGATAAATCAATTAATACAATTAATTTACCATAGGGGCGGGATTATTATATAAAGGTATAATTTAACCAAAGGGCTTATATAGTGGGTTTTCTTTTGAATGCACGGGAAAATAATTACTTTGGTTAAACTATATAATAGAGGGGTTTTTTGGGGTATTTATAAAAAAGGAGTTATATACTTAGGATAGGGTATTTCATTAGGGATTTAGTAAAATAGAGTAAAACATTAATATGGCAAAGGACAAGGAAACTCAAAATATTTTTGCACATCTAAGAAAGTGAAAACTTTTGAAGTAAATTGCAATATCTTATCTTCAACACTTAAACTTAGAATAGCAAGTTATGATGAGGGATTTTTATGGAATTTTGCATGATGTTCCTAAGTAAAAGGGGATTTTACTTAGGACAAGGTTAAAGATAGATGATTTATAATGATGAATTATCTCAAGTACTTAGGTCTTTTTGATCATTAGGCCGAGGGTCCGGTCCCTCCAGAAGTCAAGGAAATGCCTTGAGCCCCTTTGATCTCCAAATACCTTAGTATTTTGGGGGAAATTAGTAAAACTTTTGAGGGGAAAGTGATGAGGGAAGTTAATGATTTTGACTTTGCTTGCTGTGATTTTCCAGTATATTTCCTGCTTCAGTATTTGTGATGAAAGTAAAGGGTCAAAAATATTTAGCAGCATCATTCATCAGATAAAACTTTGCATCACCATCTACCTACCCTATCTACTACTACCATTTTTCTTTATTAGGGTGCATTTAGACTTGCAAACCCTTTTCAACCTTTTCTTTTTACATGATAAATCTATCTATTTCTACCCTTATTACATCCAAGGGCTCAGATTAAAATGTTGAGCACCTTTTATTAACTCTACCTATCTACTTATCTGCCAAGATTAAACAGTTTGGTCAGATATTTATTCTCTATTCTACAACATGAAATTGAAAAATGAATGAGTCAAGTTTAAACAGTTTGACTCTTCATAAATTGTGGCAAAAGTTTGACAAACTGCACACAATTGCTTTATTACAAAAATGAAATAGTAGTGGCATTTGGATTTGCACACTTTCCTTGGTCTATTGTTTGCTTGGGGTTCATTTCTTTCATTTTCTTGACCAATTTATTTTTCTTACCCTTTGATTTTTCTTTTAGGGTATACCCTCTTTACATTTTTTAAATTTTTTGATTTTTTGGTTTTTCAAGAATATGGAACACCTTTGCTCAAAAAAAAGGTTTGAACATATTCCATAGTTCAATTAAGACAATCATGAAAAATGACACCTATTGGTATAGGAGTCTAACACTGGCTCCACTTGGGGATGGCTTTTCCTTGTGAAAAGTCAAGAACAGCAGGTCAGTTGCCTCAAAATGTCTTCAAACTAAACCATGTAATCTCCTTCTTCTGGTAGCTTTATTGTATATATGATAGTAAAACTTCTGAAGATTAGGGCCTTCACGTCGGGCTTCAACTCCGGTAAGTTACTATCCACTCAAAACTTAAAACTTTGTTGCCCAGTTAGGAATTTTCTGCCTTGTTCCAATCCCAAACATGAATTTGTTGTGGTTGAAAATCTTGAATTGAATATAGTCCTTTTTCTGCAACCTGAAATCTGATCTAAAACTAAAACAACACAAAAAATTTCAAACCAACTTAATGAAAAACTAGCTGAAAATTGAAAAACTAAAAAAAATGCTCAAAATTCTGAGCTTATTAGCACTCATTTACCTACTTTAATCTACTAAAAATCTTATTGAATCAGGTAATACAAAAATGCCAATGAAGCCAATCAAGTAGATGTAACAATAAATGGATAACTTGATTGCTTGTGATCAAAATTGGAAGTATGTTATGATCATGTGCCTTTATAATAAATGATATGATGTGTAAAGGCCACTTTTGATGTATTTGATCCTTATAGAGATAACATGTTTGCAAATTTGGGCTCAAAAGATTCTCCATATAATCTGATATAGGATCAATAAAAGCATGATGTATGTTATTTACTTCTAGGCCTTCAATGACTAATTGTTCAATTGAATTATGAATATTAGACCATGAACTTATTTCTTTAGTCTTGTGTTTGAAAGAATAATCATCTTCAATATGTAAGTCAAAAGATAGTACAATTTCCTCTTGCTTAGGAGAAGGAAGATTTTCAAAGAATTCTTTAGGATTTCGGAAATTGTATGACTGAATTTGAGAATGCAAAAGTTTGATTTCATTTTCATAATTTTCAGAAATTATATCAAGAATCCATTTTTTAACTTGAGGAGAACATTTTCTTGATTTTAAGAGAAGAAAGAAAGCTCTTAGAAAATCCTCATCAAGCTGAAGTTCTAATATCTCATCCCTCAAAATATCTAGTGATTGTTTTGTGAAATTATCATAATTATCATCATACTGATCATATTTAGGAAAATCTTCAAAATAAGGAATGCCATTAATTATAAACATTTGATCAACATATTTCTCTTCCAACAATCCCAATATATCTTGATTAGATTGGTTGCATTCTGTTTGAAAATCATTGCTTTGTTCAATAGGCGTGATATCAAGCAATGGGCATTTTTGGGAAGGTAGAATAACATGAGCATCAACTTGTTCTTTTGTCCCTTCATGGATAAAAACCTTTGTACATTCATCAACATTAGAAGAAGTAGAAACAATTTCTTCATTATGTAAATATTTTAAGGATGGTTGCATGTTTAGAAGCAAATTGATTTCTTCTTCGGTGAGGGGGGGTGGGAATCTCTGAATTCTTAGATTGGAATGACATTTTTTTTTTCTCTTATCTAAAAATTGATCATGAGGTTGATTATTTTCTTTAACTTCATTCAAAACATTAAATAAAACATCATTTGTTAATATAGAGGGGTTTTGTGGATCTTGATTTATCTCCTGACTTATTTCATCTTTGTTTAACTCCTCTTGATTATTATGATATTTAACTTGAGAATGAAAGTTTTGGACTTCTTCTAATAAATCTTCAGGAGACCAATTTGCAAAATCTTCATCAATATTTTAAAGGTAATGTATAAGATCTTCAGCTTGATCACAACAATTTTCAGCTAATGATAAAGATGGAAAATATTCTTTGTAATGCTCATAAAATACCTTATGAAAATCTTTTAGAGAAAACAAACTTGCAGGTTTGAGAGCTTCGTACCATTCCCTTGCTTTTCCTTCTAAGGTTCCCATGAATATCTTCATGAGGCAATCCTCATGCCAATCACCTTTCAATCTTGATGAGTGTATATGAAATTTAATGAGATGTAGTAAGGGATCATCAATATTCTCATCTTGAAACATGGGCAGATTTTCACCCCAATTTACCTTCGGTAGTTTGTGTGGAAATCCAGGTATGTGATCTCTGCTCATGGGAGCATATCTTCGTTTTATTCTTGGATCATCTTGAAAATCAGCCATAATGAATGGCCATGATATCTGTAAAACCAAGTTAGATCCTTATATAAAATACAATACATATTGAGAACCATTCTTAACGTGAAAGAACATAATGTCTTGGATTAAGATCCAAGTTGAAAGCCTGATCTTTCCATATTGTTCTTCCAGGTTCATTCCTCCAGTGGAGTCTTGATTGTGAAATGGATTTGGAGTCGCCAGGTGGATGATTTTAACCTTTGTGTGTCTGATCAGTGTCCACCATCATAGATCAGATCTAAACCTGTAAAACAATTCTGAAGAGAAAGTTAGTTCTTCAGGAAACTAAATTTTTGTGAATTTTCAAAACAACTTCTACAAACTCTTCAAGAAATTTAAGATTTTTAATTAAAATTTTCTCAAAGATTTATTAAACTAGAGAGTCTGATTGAATGTTTTGAATCCAAAGTTCAGTTTATAAGCTAAACCAGACATAGACTGAAGCAGCATTTGTTTACTATGAAGTTGCAGAGCAAAAGCATTTCAAAGGCTACCTGGCTGATCTTCAGACTCTGTCTATAGCTTATAAATCAAACAATAGTATCAATAAAATGATTCAGGTCCCCAGTATGGTCGCCACTATGTTATCACTCGGGTTTTCCTAGAAGTTGTGTAAGAGGAAAGTATACCCGAGGTAACCACAAACCAACCTTTTAGATGCAGAATCTAGCCAATCTGCATCCAGAGAGGGCTCTCTCTTTATGATTTATCTTTGTTCTTGGAAGGTTTTAGGCTAGTTATAGATTCAAAGTTTGTTTTGGGAAAATGGTAGAATCCACAAACTAAGGGCAAGGTTGAGAACTTTCAGTCCATTGGGCTATGGAGTCAAAGGATGGCTTTACTGGATTTCTATTCTAAGCACAAGATGGTATTACAGGGCAAGATAGCTAGACAGAGAACAATCCTTAAAATTTAAAGTGGATGGGATGATCTTGAAGGGATGAAAGACAGCTAAGAATCTTTCACCATGTTCAAAAGAAAGAAATGAGATCACTACAAACAAAGAGCAATGAATAATTCTTTATTATAGTAATCAACAATGTTTAAATTAGCAAAGCAAGAGCATTTAAGAATTCATGCTTATAACTAATTTATAAGAAAACATTAAGAACAACCACATTTGAAATCAGAGTACAATTAAGCAAATTCTGATTCAATCCTTTATGTAAATTATTCAGAAATGGATATGATGATATTATAAACTAATATAAAACTTCAGACAAAAGGGTAGAAAAACTTATTGAACTGTAGTCCAACACATGAATCCTGCAACAAGTCCAGTGCTTCAAATCGTCATCCAGTAAGCCACGAATAAATTTCTCCAAAAAGCTTTTATTCCGAAAATTTCAATGTTACAGCAAAGTAATAGAATCCACCCCAAATGCTTCCAAGAGTGGAGTATTTATACAAATTCTAAACTAAAATATCTTGAAACAAATATCAAAATTGGTTCACAAATCTCTCCAACTATTTACATAAATAGAACTTAATTAAATGACACTCAAACTAATGCATCTATTTGGCACTATTTTGTATGGATAGGTGATGACAAAGAAGAGAATTCGAATTTTATCCAACTCTTAGTTGATGATGAGGCATCCAAGTCACTAACTGCTTCCTTTCTTTGTGCATTCTGCTCCAACAATTCTGCAAAATTGGGGTCCAATGATATCTTTCTATTTCTCAATCCGTAATAGATATGTAAAAAGTGAAAGAGGTTATTGTAGATAAATCTGTTGGTGAGATACACCTCTTTCAGTTTCCCAAAATTCCTCTCCAGATGTGCATAATAGTCTCTGTAAAACATATTTTTACAGAGTCTGAAAAATGGCCTGTAAAGATGCGCATTTATCTTTCATTATATAATCACTGTGAAAAACATGAGATAGGTTTTTGTAGATGGGTCTCTTAGGAACAAAAAACTCCTTCATTTTTGTATGAAGTATTTTGGATTGGCCACAATCCTCTCTGCAAAATGATGACTTAAACTGGAATTTTCTGCAAAAAGTACTTTCCAACATTGTTTAATATTTCCAAAACCATAATGGCTGTTAGAAAAGTGAGAGAGGTTTTTGTATATGGCCCTATTAAGAACAGAAACCTCATTCATTTTTGTAAAATTCATCTTGGATTGATCACAATAGTTTCTGAAAAACTATGACTAAAATATGCAATTTCTGCAAAAATGTTCCTTCTTGTTATGTTTTTTCATCTTTTTACTTTCTTGATCTTTTGACTGTTTTACTTTCACTTTAGACAAACCTCACCATTGGTGAAAGTATTCTCATCTCTTTTTACCATTTTACTGCTTTCTGTATTTACTTTTACTGTTTACCTTTGACTGCTCGGTAACTTCATTTTAACTTTCACTGACTTTTACCTGATACACTTTAACCACTGATACTCTTTAGCTGTTATGCTTTATAACCTCTGTTTGAATAGATTTAATAACAATCTTGGAGTAAACAAATATTATGAATAGTATTAAGACTGTTTATCCAAGAATGTGATCTTCTAATCACCTCTTCAGGGGACAACCGAGTAGATTTTTCAAGCAATTCCCCAATGGACAAGGGAGTGAGGTTTTGACCAGGTTCAAAATGGAGCATTGTATTGATAGCTTGGGGAGTAATGGGAAAAGAACACTTTGGTCAGGGGACATTACTTCTTTTTGAGTTGGATCATATTTATAATGGCAATAATGAATGATTTCTGGGAAAATAAGGACTGAAGGGATGAGATACCTTGGGAGATTGGATTCCCACAATCTAATGACATCTTGCCCCTTTGAGTACTCGTCTCTGCAGCGACAATAACTCAGAAGGGGACTTTCATCAAAATGCAAGTCTTTAATCTGGAAATCTTTATCTACCAAAGGTAAATATTCCAACTCTCGGTGAGGGGCATTCAGTGGAGTTATATTCAAAGCTGTCGGGGCCTCCATTTTGGTTCTTGTGGATTCAAAACGGAGGTTTCTGGTTTTCTTCACAGGCCGGGCGTGATTTTGATCTTACTGAAGGAAATTGGCACAATTGTAGGTTCAGGGAGCAATTGCACAGTTTTAAAACCTCTGGGGAAGATCTCAGTGATGAGTTTTAATCACTAATTCAGCGAAAAACACAGAAAAGAGAGTTTTACTTGCAGTTCGGGGCAGAATAGGATACATCTGCAATCTTTGGAAGTAAATTTAGTTCTTGCTCCCGATGTGCCCGGCGGCACGGGAGAGGCCGCCGGGCTCTGGTCAGCGGATTTATGGAGCGAAAGTGACTGAAACAGTGGATTTTAATGCAAATTCGAAATCATAGCAGAGAGCGCAGTTGCGTTTGATAGCGAAAATAACGGAAAAAACACGAAAATTGACTTTATTTACAAGTTAAAAGGGTTTTTATTTTTTCGAGGAGTGACGTCATCGACGTACGGGCTGACGTGAGCGAAGGTCGGGTGGTAAGTGGTAAGCGGTAACCCCGCACCGCTTTTGGATGAAAGTGGTTTAAGTCGGGATGGCAGCGACTCCACAAAGCGTTTGCCACGTGGACGGTGGACTATTCAAATACCACCCATCCCCCGCTGGTTAAAAGGCTGACAAGGGATGGGTAGCGGAATTGACAGGGATCGTTGATCTGCGGAGGAGTGATCAAACGGCTGAAATGATGGGGAGATCACGGAGGATTAAAGCGTGGGCCCGTCGGGCTTTAAAACAATTAAAGTTTAATCTAATCACCCCGGGAGATGTATAATAGGCGGAGAATAAGGTTATTAGTTAATTCAGATAATTAACTAATCCCGTATTTATAATGAAAAGGGGGTCGTGGCGGAATTTTGTTAGGCGCGGGTGTTAAAATGCTGCGTTAGATGCCAGGTGTATGAGCCACGTTGGCGCGGGGTTTTCCAAAGTATAGTTTAGAAAATAAAACTTCGGTTTTTGTATTTTTGGGTTTAAACATACATATTGTATGTCTAAAGTTTCATTTTTTTATATATGTTTTATTATATGATAAATCAATTAATACAATTAATTTACCATAGGGGCGGGATTATTATATAAAGTTATAATTTAACCAAAGGGCTTATATAGTGGGTTTTCTTTTGAATGCACGGGGAAATAATTACTTTGGTTAAACTATATAATAGAGGGGTTTTTTGGGGTATTTATAAAAAAGGAGTTATATACTTAGGATAGGGTATTTCATTAGGGATTTAGTAAAATAGAGTAAAACATTAATATGGCAAAGGACAAGGAAACTCAAAATATTTTTGCACATCTAAGAAAGTGAAAACTTTTGAAGTAAATTGCAATATCTTATCTTCAACACTTAAACTTAGAATAGCAAGTTATGATGAGGGATTTTTATGGAATTTTGCATGATGTTCCTAAGTAAAAGGGGATTTTACTTAGGACAAGGTTAAAGATAGATGATTTATAATGATGAATTATCTCAAGTACTTAGGTCTTTTTGATCATTAGGCCGAGGGTCCGGTCCCTCCAGAAGTCAAGGAAATGCCTTGAGCCCCTTTGATCTCCAAGTACCTTAATATCTTGGGGGGAAATTAGTAAAATTTTTGAGGGGAAAGTGATGAAGGAAGTTAATGAGTTTGATTTTGCTTGCTATGATTTTCCAGTGTATTTCCTGCTTCAGTACTTGTGATGAAAGTAAAGGATCAAAAAACATGTAGCAGCATCATTCATCAGATAACACTTTGCAGCACCATCTACCTACCCTATCTACTTAACACTACCATTTTCTCTTCTTTATTAGGGTGCATTTAGACTTGCAAACCCTTTTCAACCTTTTCTTTTTACATGATAAATCTATCTATTTCTACCCTTATTACATCCAAGGGCTCAGATTAAACTGTTGAGCACCTTTTATTCACTCTACCTATCTACTTATCTGCCAAGATTAAACTTTTTGGTCAGATATTTATTCTCTAATCTACAACATGAAATTGAAATATGAGTAAGCCAAGTTTAAACAGTTTGACTTATTCATGAATTGTGGCAAAGGTTTTGACAAGCTGCACACAATTGCTTTATTACAAGAAATGAAGTAGTGGCATTTGGATTTGCACACTTTCCTTGGTCTATTTTTTTGTTAGGGGTTCATTTCTTTCACTTTTTTGACCATTTTATTTTTCTTACCCTTTGATTTTTCTTTTAGGGTATACCCTCTTTAAATTTTTTAAATTTTTTGATTTTTCAAGAATATGGAACACCTTTGCTCAAAAAAAAGGTTTGAACATATTCCACAGTTCAATCAAGACAATCATGAAAAATGACACCTATTGGTATAGGAGTCTAACATGAACACCGCAAACGATAAGTCATAACATGTGTCAACGGGTCTTCTCTATGGTTCCATTTAAATTAGGAATATCTGAGGGAAACTGATGAGGTATCACCAACCACCAAGGATAATAAATGATTGGATCGTTTGTAAGCTGGTTTAAATCAGGTAATTCTAAAGTTGAAACAAAGGGAAACTATCGATTTAAGTCGGGTTGAGCATAGCCAGGGTATGATGGAATTTCTTGCAAAATAGGCCTTTGAGCACCAGCATGAGAAATTTGTTACTGGTAACCCAGATACAGGCTATTTTGATAAGCAAACGCTTGAGGATTTTGTTGACCAAAACTTGGGTACGCTACTTGTTGAAATGAGGGTTGTTGCATTTGCGCTTGTGGCTGCCAAGGTGTCTGTCAACCAATATTATAACCCAAACTAGAATAACTTGGATTTGGTTGTGAATAGGTAAAACCTGGTTGTGGTTGTGACATCCCATAATATGATAATCCGTCTTGTGAATAAATAATTCTAAATACAGGAGGTTGTTGTAAACCAACCGAAGGAGTTTGAGTCTGAGGGCCCATTACTTAAGGGTATTGAGTGGAAGGACCCACCTAAGATGGTTGAGGTACAACACTTTGAGCCTGTAACAAGGGTAAGGATGTATTAAAAATTGGAGAAGATGTGGGTGAAACAGGTTGAACAGATTGATATGATTGCACAACCGTTTGTGGTTGAATGGGTAGAGTGGGATGCCACTGAAAAAAAATCATTCCGACATTAGGATGACAAAATAATGACAAAGAAATGTCAAAATGGGTGGCCATAGGTTGCCCCCAAGCATGAGGAGTATAAGAAGATGGAAAATATTGTTCTCCAAATGCTGGGAGTCTAGTTGAAATTGTATTGGATGGAATATACCCAGATGGACCAACTTGATATTTTCCTGATGATGTATATAAAGGATCAAGTCGTTCAATACTCATTAGAGATGTACCAGATAGAATACCAGATGATGACATTGGTGAATTCCATGGGTTTGAGGATGCACCAGAGAAGGTTCCAGATAAATATTGGTAACCAGGTGGGACCGAAAGGGCCACCATATATATGTGACTCTAGTGAAGTTGAGAACATCGACGGGGTAGCAAGAGCAGGTGTTGTCACAACTGGAATATATGGTACAACCGAAGATGTTGGCTCAGGCATGGTTATACGACCCAATGTATATGCTACAGGATCTATGGGAACGCAAATAGACACAGTATCAAAGAAATCAGTATGAGGTGATTAAGGAAAAGTCTTGTAAAGATAAAGGTTCGATCCAATATGAGTTGGAGTCAAAGGCATTTCATCTTGTGGTATTTCTTCAATTGAAATTAAAATAGGTGGAAGGATTTTGTTGTCAGGCCCGAAGTATATTTCAGGTGGTTGAATGAGCGATATGGGAGACTAAATGGATACAGTCGATTGTGGGGTGAATGATATAGGAAAAACTTATAGTTGTTTGAATTTGGGATTTATATGTTCTGGTAAAAAAACTACAATATTTGGATCAACTTCCAGTTGAACAACGTCAGGTTCGGGAGGTATGGTCTCACTGATTGGATGGATCGTGACCACAAGTAGCTGTGAGGACTCCATATATACAACACTAGATGAACCAGGATTTGTAGAAACCACTCGAGACAACTCTAGTATATTTTAGGATGATGTCACACCAAAGGTACTGATAGTACTACTTTCGGTAGAACGATGTCACCTCCACCGAACATAAATGGATTCCGGTGGTAAAGGTGGTTTAAGTGCTATTCTATGCGAATGACGGGGAAAGGGATGTTCTTATTCCATGATGAACTATTTATTTTATGACAAAAAACAAATAAACAAAATAAAAGGGTAATTATAGGAAAAAGGTTTACCACATAATTGTGAACTGCAAAATACCTCCTAGTGAACCAAGAAGTATGGGCAGGCAATATCCCTGAATGTTGTGTTCGGTGTATCACAAGTTACAAGGAAATTGACTTGGTTACCTATAGATGGATAACAACCTAAATTTTTCCTCCCAAATATACCTGAAGGTACGTGGAGGCCTAAGTCCATATTAGCATTGTCTAATGCAAAACTGCATGGTGAGAGCACCCCCTTATACTTTTCTTACTAGAACACTACCCTATATACCCGAAGGTACGTCAACGAGCTCTGATATACTTAAGTACGTGGAGTGAGGTATCACAATTGGAATGTATCACAGACAAGTTAACGACAACTGTTATGTTTAACGACGTTGGAACACGTCTCTATCCTAGACTTAAATGTTATTGTTAACGTTCCAATGCTTTCTTAGGTAAATTGATGTAAATTTTATGTTGATCTTGTTTAAAAGTTTGTCTTTGAGGTTCATCACATGTGTTGTCACTCCAATAATTTCCAAGGGTTTTCAAGTGTGTTTAAAGAAATTTTAGGGGTAACTATCAGCCTACTTTTGAGATTAGGATCTAGCCTTCCTAATGCTCAGAGAGGGCTCTCTCTTAATGATTTAACTTTGTTGTTTTAATTGATTTTAGGCTATTTATCTAAGATTGCTTTAGTTTGATTTAATTTGTTGGTGGAATTACTGATTTAGATGGATAGATGACCGCCTATTTTCCATTGGGCTATGGAGTCAATGTATTAAGAAAACAAGACATAATCAATTTCCAAAGGAAGTGTTCACAGGGCAAGGTAGTTGAGCAAAATCAGATCTTTTAGGCTGGATGGTGAAGTGGTTTTCAATCGAGATCAAGGAGCAGATAAGGATTACTTAAACTGGATAATTAAGGAAGGTGACAGAGGTCAATCTAGATGGGAGAGAAATTAAGGATTCTCAAATTTAGATATCAGAAGAAAACATTTAAACGAATAACAATTCAAAACAGAGTGTACTTAAGCAAATTCTGCAATAATATTCCTGTTATAACATTTAAATTTGGAAAAACATGCAAGTTTATGGAATACTTAAGGAAAAATATGAAAAATTGAAAGATACTTCACTGAAGTGGCTCAAAGAATGAATCCTGTAATGCAATGCCTTTATTACTTGTCCTGTCTGTTGACTTAAAAATGGTACAATACACCCTCAGGGATTTAGATCAATTACAACTAAAGAAATGTTCAAAAATCCACACTCAATACTTTGAATTATAAAGTATTTATACAAAATGTAATACAAAATATCCTAAACTGATTTAGGAACCATTCAAGGGAAATAAAATATTTTCATGCAAGAAGATAGAGACACCTATATAACTAAATGCAAGTTGTCCCTGTTTTTTTTTTTTTTTTTTTTGCTTCTTTGATCTTTTGCTGCTTTATCTCTCTAACTGTTTCTTTCACGTTGGCTACATCTTTATGCTGGCTGTATCTTTATGCTGGTTGTCATCTGATTTATCTTTTAACTCAGTTGATCTTTAAAATCTGTCTTTCATCTGTATTCATCTTTATATTCCTGCTCTATTACTCTTTAACCTGACTGCTCTTTTAACTGCTTTTACTTTTCACTGTCACAGTAAATCATATAGTTTTTCCCAAGCCTCTTCATTTGGTAATTTTATTTTTACCATTATCCTGTAAATTTAATCAGCTTCTATGTATTTTGAAAAAGTAGGCTTATTTATAAAGAGATGATTTACCTCATGCTGGAGGTAAAAGAGATTTTAAAAAGACTGATATAGTACTTTGCCTGTAGGAATTCCTTTCATGGAGGAATTGTTGGACTGTTATTTAGCCACTTCTCTAATTTTATTGTCATAATATTCATGCTTCATTAATATGTAATTGATCACCAAATGATTAGGCAGAACTTTCTACCTCAAAACATCAAATTTGATCATGAACCTGTTTAACTCCATGGTTTGACACTTATCTTCAAGTTTTGTCATCAAGTTTCTCTTGGAAATTAACTTTTTTACCTCTAACATTGTTTCTGTTATGTCACTTATGCCAATTTTTTCTAATTCCTATTTGTTCTTGGAATTTAGAAACTTTAATATTTTAGTGGCCTCTTCTGATTTCTTCCCAAGTTCTTCTTTGACTTTCTGAATAGCTTCACTTGCTTCTTTTATCAAATCTTTCTACTCAAATATGACTTGGATGGAAGGCCAAATAACATTAACAGAGTTAATGATATTGGCCCAAAGTTGTTGCTTTGCTTGGGCAAGTGGTTCTTTCAAGGTCAATTCTTTTTCTAATTTCTGTATTCTGTCAGTCAATCTGTTTGACTTCTATGTTTTTGGTTTATGCACTATTTGTACCAAATTATTTTCATCTTCTAGAATTTTTATTTGTTCTTTAAGTCTATTAATCTCATTTTTTTAGATTGACATGTCTTGCATAGCTTTAATCAATTTAACTGCTTCATCACTAGGATGAGTTACTGATGTTGAATTTGTTTTTGGTATAGTAGATGGTGTTGTAGTAGCTGATACTGCTGTAGGTAATGGAGCTGATGAAGTAGAAGTAACTACTATTGAAGCTATAGGAATGGTAGCAATAGGAATTTCTTCCATGCTGGTCTTCTTTTCCTACACCAATATATCCATTTCATTCTCCATGTCTTTCAGTTAAGATTTCAATTGAATCATGAGATTCATCATTTCATCTTTCTGACCTTCATTCTCCAAAACTTCCTTAGTCTGTGGATGTTCATTGCGAGGTAATTTCAGCTACTTATTCAAAGAAGCAATGTCTGCATTCTTCTTCTTGATAATCTCTTCAACTGCTTTGATGTTCTTTGGATCATATCCAACCTCCATGACCAATTATTCAAGTGATTTTATTCTATTGTCCTCGGCTTGTGAAGATGCCTTCTCTAGCTTTAATTGTGCTCTGATATTTTCTATGGAATTTTGTAGCTTTTGTACACTCATAGCTTTGTTGGTCATATTGGAGTAGATCATTTCTCCGGCTTGCTTATGGAATTTAATCTGGTCTATGGGATGTAGATCTTTAGCTTGAACTTCAAATCATGTCTTCTTGTAGTCTGTTGATGATTTTGGAGCCTGCATGGTTGGATGAAAAAAGGTCATTTTCATCTTCCTGGTTTTATAATCAAAATCTAAAAGTAACCTGTTTTGGTCACTAGGAGTTTGTTTCCAATATCAGGCATAGGTTACAACTTTCAATGCCTCATTCCTGAGTTTTATTTATTTATACTTTTCCATTATATCCTATTATTTACCAACTAGTTTTCTTGATGATGATACTTCTACACTATGTTGCTTCTCAATGACATGAACACTGGAAGTTGATGGCTAGTGTGTTTCCTATGAAACTATGGGAGGTGCATTATCCCTTACAATTACATTTGTGTCAATAATATCAATTATTTCAATTATTTATTCTTTCTCAACTATTGGATTTAGCTTGGCCTTTTTCTTATACATTAATTTGAATTTGGTGTTAGTAGTAGTTTCAATAAAATATGAACCTTCTTCTCTTGGCCTTTTTGAGTTCCTGTCTTGTGGGGCCAGAGTATGCAAAATGGAACTAGTATCACTTTGCTTCTCTAGCTCTTGAAAAGTATTTTCCAACCACTCTGACTAGTTGGAATACTATTCAATATCTGTTTTTGACTCATAGACATAAGGAGTTAATTTGAATTTTACTCTTAACTTGTTGATAACTCCCAAAGGATCATACTGACATTTAAAACTATTACTGAACTTGAACTCTTGTAAACACTTATCTGCTTGTTGACCAACATTCATGTTATTGCAAATGAAAGGATCAAGCTGGTTTTAAATTTTAAATTGAGTTTTCTTCTTTACTGATAGAAAATTAACCTCATCTGAGTTTAAGATTTGCCTGATGTATTCTAATGAAAATAACCTTATTGGGAGGTATTTGGGAAGCTTGTATGGATTAAGCTAACATCCATATACCCTAATTTCAGTGTGGTTCTGGTATAAATACTAGTCTCCTGTTCTACTTTGTTCAGATGGAAAAAATTTATTTATTTCTTCACTGGTCCTAGGTTGACTGCTACTGCTTAGCATGTTGACAACTGGATGAACAAATGAATCAATGAAGTCCTTGTAGGTGAATTCTGAGGAATCCTTTCTAATTAAGGAAGTCTAGAAGACTACAGGTTGGGGTTTACCCTCTGTGTCCAGTTTTTGAAGGCTAACTGCAAACCTTTCTAATTGGAAATATAGGAACATATGAAAAAAAAATGATGAATAATTAAACACTCCTTTCTCTGGTAATTTAACTAATTTCTCATAGATGAAATCTGATAAGTATTGAGAAAAGTTAAATGTAGAAGCTGGAAGCTGTCCTGGGCAGAAAATGGATAGAAAACCTAAGATAGATGCATCTACATATTCATCAGTGAAGTACCCTAGAATGTAAGACAACATTGTGACAATCTGTCTGGTTCTCTCTGAAAAAATTGAAGTTGAATAAGGAGGGTTACTCTTTGGGGTTTCCACTGATGGAGGAAGAAAGGTTTGGAATATTTGAAACTTCTTGGGAAATTCCAACTTTAAATATAGTTTAGTGAGGATTTCAATAGACAATGGGGCTTCATTAGGCTTGGGTTGGATTTGTAACATTTTATTAATTGATTCTGTAGTGATTGTGAACAAAATATCTTTGCTAGGGGTTAATAGGGCTCTTTCATTGGGCAAGTAATTAATCTAACAGAGTTTGATAATCTCTGGAAAATGGAAGGTTTGTGGGAAAATATATTTAGGAAAATTTTATTCCCAAAGGTAGATATCATCAGCATGGTCTATGGATTTATCATGGCTCCAGCAGTGGGTGTCCAAGAGGTTTAAATCAATGATTGTATCACTGATTTTGAAGTATTTATCAGCAAGGGGGTATGTTCAACATCAATTACAGGTGGTTGTAGAGGGTTAACAGATATTATGCTCTAGGAAGCCATTTAAACTTGTTCAATTTAGCAATTTATTACTTTCTAGGTTTAAGAAATGGCCTTAGATGCTTAGGAATACCTGTGAACTAGTTGAATGCGGTTTGAAGAAGGAATTCTGGTCGCAGCAAAAGTTTTCTTGGTCTTATAAAGCTTCAAATCTGAGTCGGTGATAGTTCTGGTTGTAAAAGGCATGAATTTGAGTCTGGATAGGCTTCAAAATAGGTCGGCAGAAGTTATTTTTCGCAATTGTTTAACAAAAATAGATAACCGATAGTAAAAGGCGGGTTTTAATACTTTTGACTGGAAGCAATAAATTATATGGAGTGGGGTTGAGTTCAAAGAGCAAGGTGGTTTCATCTCAATGGGTGAAAAATGCATTGGCAATTATCTCATTGCAAAAGTGGTTAAGTGGTTTTAGTCTGGGGGACGCGATAAGATTTGGGACTAATGCGTGGAAAGGGAGAGGGGATGTGAAACCACCCATTTCACACCCTGATTAGTTTTAAACATCGGGCATTTGAAAGTGCGAAAGGGTTTGGTCATGGTCGGATATTGGTAGCGCCAATCGAACGGTTGGATGATGTGGGATGCTTTGATAGGCGGGGTCGGGAAATATTATATAGTGGGGTAGGATATATAATCAACGAGGAGGGGATTTTATATATATAATGGGTTATAATATATAATATGGGGTTTAATTAAAAAGTGGGACCCGAGATCATATATGCGAGATATTAATGTATTAAAAAGAGGGGGATATATATATATATATAAAATGAGGGTTATATAGTGGAAGGGTTGAATACATATTAAATGGGGTTAATATGAATGGGGGGTTAATGAAATATGTAAAGCAGGGAGTAATAACATATTAAAATACATTACATGGGATCAAAATATTAGAAATATTCTAGGGATAGATTAAAATGATATCGAGGAGGGCTAATAATACATTAGGAATGGAAAGAGAATATGGGGGAGTGATTTTGCAATCAGGCCTGATACATTATTTTAACCATTTAAAACTATACAAAGTGGGTTTTTGTATATTTTTTGAATGAAAAAGGGAATTATTAAAGGGGAGAATGGTTTTCAAAGGGAAATGTGTTTTTAACTAGGGAAAGGGGTTTTAGGAAGGGAAAAGGTGTGAAATAAAGGGAAAGGGTTATTTTACAAGGGAATATTCCTTTTAAGAGTGGCAATAGGGTTTTAAGCAAGGGGAAGGGGATTTTGGGGGATATTAGTGATATGAAATGACCAATTGATGCTCTCCATGACTTGTAAAAGTGCTTCTGCCTACCCTTTATTTACCCTAACATTTTTTACTTCATTTATTTGGTGCATTTGAGATTGCTGACCCTTTTATTTTATTTTGATAAGCAAAATAATCTAATTCTAACCTTATAACTTCCAATGGATCATATTAAATTGATGAGCTCAGTTTTATTCTCTACCTAAATACTGATCTGCCAATATTAAATGGTTTGTCCAGATATTTATTCTCTAACTATTATGACATGAAATTTAAAGCATGAATGAATCAAGATTAAACTATTTGACCATAATGGATTGTGGCATTTTGGACAAGCTGCACACAATTTTATTTGCAAAAATTAAACTAAGAGTAGTGGCATTTAAATGTGCAACACTTTCAGGATCTATTGTTATTTCTTTTTTTGTGGGGTTCATATTTTATATATATTTTTTATCTTTTTCTTTTAGTCCTTTGATTTTTCTTTTAGGACTTACCCTCTTTACATTTTTTAATATGGGAAAACATTTGCATAAATCAAAGTATGTATAATATTACAAGACTTTACATAGTCAATTCAAAATTATGATGCCTATTATTATAGGACCCTAACAAGGGCTCCACTTGGGGATGGAATTTCCTAGTGAAATGTCAAGAACTTGCTGATCAGTGGCCTTAGAACTTTGACTTTGCTTGCCTTGAAAATAATTTATGATATTTTCTAATATTTATTCATATGATGTCGTACCTGTTAAAGCTTAGGGCCTTCTCTTCGGGCTTCAACTTCAAAATATAGTCATCCAATCCAATCTAAACTTTGCAATGGTATTTACAATGAGAAAATTAAAACAAATAAACTATTGGTTAACCTGGAGACAAGTAGTGCTTCAGTATTCTACCATTGACTAGTCCACCTGGTAGATTTGTTCAATCTAACTCCTTCAAGAAAAATGCATTATTACCTCTGTAACCATAAATGATGTATGGGCCTTTCCAAGGAAAATCAAATTTTCCATGTTTCCCTTTGTCTTCTCTTCTGGAATCCCATTTGAGTACTTTATCACCTATGTAAAAATCATCTTGTTTGGTTTTCTTGTCAAAAATATTTTTGATTTTATCTTGGATAACTTTTGATTTGACATATAATTCTTCCCTGGTTTGCTACAAATGTATTGTCTGATTTATCCTCATTGGATATCATTTGGTTCTGCTTGCAACTCTTGAATCAGTTTCACCACTGGAACTCCCAATGAGGATGGAAAAAAAACATCCATCCCATATACTAATTGATAGGGAGATGTACCAATAGATTTTTTGGTAGTTAGTCTGTATGTCCATAAGGCATTAACCAACCTTTTATTCTATGTATTATTATTATCTTCTAACAGTTTCTTGATGATATTAACCAGGCTTTTGTTTGAGCATTCTGCAAGTCCATTACCTTGAGGGTAATAGGTAGTGGAATGACCAAGGTTGATTTGGTATTTTTTACAAAAGTCAATCATTTTCTTAGATTTGAAGGCAGCTGCATTATCAGTAATGAGCTTTTGTGAACACCCAAATCTAGAAAGGATGTTATTTTCAAGGAATGAGATAATGATAGAATCAGTGGCTTGTCTAGAAGGGATGGCTTCTATCCACATGGTAAAGTAATCAGTGGCTGTCAAAATCCATTTACGTTGGGCTAAGGAGGGTGGGGGAATTTCACCAATGAAGTCTAGACCCCATTGTTGAAATGGAATTTCTGTAGAGATGGGTTTGAGGGTTAAAGGTAATAGTTTTTTATTCCCTTCAAATATCTAGCATTTTTGAAAGAAGGTTCCATACTTTCTAACATCTGAAAAAAGAGTGGGCCAGTAAAAACCTGCCCTCAAGATTTTATCAGTAGTTGATTTCCATTAAAGGTGTTCTCCGCAATCACCTACATGAAATTCTTGCATAACTTTATCAACTTCATCTTTCAATAAACAGTTTAATAAAATTCCACCATGATCTTTCCAAAATAAATAATTATTATGATAAAATATTTCATTTCTTTTAATTTTAAGAATCTACCTTTAGTTCTAGATAAACCAAGAGGAGCTTGTAGGTCGAGTAAAAAAAATATGATATCTGCATACAAGGGTGAATCTATAAAAGCTTCACTAATCTGTGGAGTCGCCATCTCTTCTTGATCATCTATTACTACAATGAAATTTATATCTAAGGCTTGACAGTTCGATTCAGCCATGAGTTTGGTTAAACCTTAGCCTTTAATCAATTTTATAGGCTTTATTTCAATATCATATTCCAATATAGTGGCAATCCATTTGTCTCTCTTTCCATTAGGCCCATTCTAAGTTAGAATGTCCTTCACTACTGAATTTGGAACATATGCAATTATGTGTTAGTATAAAATGTACACTCTGAAGTATTTAATAGCTTTCACTAAAGCAAGTGCTTGTTTTTCCATTATATTGTAATTTAGTGTTGCATCTCTTAAGGATTTGCTGAAAAAAGAAATTGGTTGTTCGTAACCCTCGTCATTCTTTTGCAACAAGACAACTGCAATGGTGTGTTTTGAAGTAAAAGAAAAAATTATGAAATCTTTTTTGAAATCAGGACTTATAAGGATAGGTGTTTTAGTAAGAGCTTGTTTAATTACTTCAAAAGAATATTTAGTCTCTACTTTCCATTTAAGTGTTGAATCCTTTTTCAACATGTTATTCAATTCTCTGATTAGTTATGCTAAATTAGAAATGAAACTTCTAAGAAAGTTTATTTTACCTAATAATGCCTGTAATTCCTTGATATTTCTAGGATGACTGATGTTTAAAATGGCTTCTATCCTAGCTCGACCTATCCTAATTCCCTCTTTTGATATTATATTTCCTAATATTTTACCTTCTTCTAATCCAAAGAGTACCTTTTTGGGATTCAAGGAAATACCAATTTTTCTTCATTTAATGAAAACTCTTCTCAAATGATATAGATGTTCATTGTCTGTTTTGGAGAATACTATTATATCATCTATATAAATGACTGGAAATTCATGAATTTCCTTGGAAAAATCTATGTCCATAGCTCTTTGAAATGTAGCTCTCGCATTCATCAATCCAGAGGGAATTTTCAAATACATGAAATTTCTCCATGGAGTGGTAAATGTTGTCTTTGCTTGATCTTCAGGTTGAACTAAGGTTCCATCAGGCAATGAAATTTAGGATGATCCTACCACCCTCTGTTAAATATCGTCCATTTTGGGGAGAGGATAGTTATCTTTCAGTGACACTTTGTTTAATTTTTGGAAATCAACACATAGTTTGATTTCCCCTGTTTTCTTTCTAGTGGGAACTAAGTTTGAGACCCAATCAAAATATCTAATAGGTACTATGATTTGTGCCTCATACATCCTTTTTTCTTCTTTTTCAATCAATGGCATAAGAACTGCATTAATTCTCCTAAGATTTTTTTTTAAAGGGTTTCTGATTTTCTTTGATGGGTATTTTATGTTGTATAATGTTGGTTTCATAAAACTTGAGGTCTTCATAACTCCAGGAAAACACATCTTGAAATTATTTAAACAAACTTATGTATTTAAGCTTTTCTTCTGGAGGTAGTGCTTTGGATGATTTGATAAGCTTAGGCTTTTCTTCTATTCCTATGTTACATTCTTATATGTCTGATCTTAAGGGTTCCATTTTTGGTTTTCCAGCTACATCATTGGAATCAAAAAGATCTTCTAATGTGGTTAATACCTTAGGCAAAAAGTTATCTTTAAGGTTTAAAATCTCTGATTCATCATTTTTTATTTCCTCTATTTCTACTATTTCTAATTTATCTATTACTACTTTAGTAAATATATTTGGTCCATTTTTATCTACATCATTTACATCTAACTCACTATTTATTGTGTAATCTATTGTACAATTAGTATCTATATTACAATTTTGAAATTCTCCCTCAGCATTCATAAAATTATAGATTTGAGAATCTTGTGAAAATATATGCCAATATTTCAAATTATCTGGTATAGTAGGCCTATGTCTTACCTTTGCAGTGTATTGGTGATTTGGATGAAAAGGCAATCTACATGTGTTGGCAAAAGTAGCCAAACTGTGTGCCTGCATGTTCTGTTTCCTTGGAATAAAAACAAAGTCAATTTCAAGAAAACTATTAATCAAATCTACAATGGTTTCTCTGTATTGGATCGGTCTAGGATTATTCACAAGATAATCTCCTTTGACTTTTTTTTATGATTAATTCTAAGTCTCCCATGATAGAAACTCTCTCGGCTCTAAGTTTTCTTACAATTTGCAGTCCTAATATTAATGCTTCATACTCTGCCATGTTATTTGTGCATTTCAAGTTTAGCCTAAAGCCATGACCCTCTAAATGATCATTCTTTAAGTTATAAATCCATACTCCTGCTCTTGCTCATAATCTGTTCACAGAACCATCGAAATATAAGTGCCACATAGATTCATGAGATATATTTTCACTGTCAATTTCTATATGTTTCTATTCTAATGTTGTGTTTTTATCCGTGCCAGTGTCTGAACTTACATAAGATGAAATAATCCATATTAGAATGTACAAAATAAATAGGATAATTCTATGGTTTTTCTGCACCATTTCCATGTACTTCATCAAAGTTTCTCTGTAAATCTTTTTGGGCTGACAAAATAAAGAAATTGTAGCATATGCCATGTCTAACTGTAGGGATCCCTGCAATTTTTCTCCCCATGAGCGAGATAATAACCTTCCATACTTTGGAGGGATATCAGAAACTACAATATCCATGAAAATACTCTTAGCTGGGTATTGGACTAGAGTGACACACAAGTCTTTTATCAAGCAAAGACATTTAACTTTACTAGAATAAAAGGAGAAAATATCTTTGTATGGTCTGCTGATATCTAGATTCAATATTTCCATGATTGCCTTAGGCATTAAATTTTGAGATGATCCTGAATCTAAAATAGCATTGTGTAGAATATTGTCATGAATTCTCAAGCTAATGTAGAATGGAGGAACACCATCTTCTTGATGTTTTCCATTTACCTTAGTACCAAATAGTAACTCTGGTTGGTCATCATTGAGGTTAATAGCATCTACTCCTTCACTTATGTTCAATGTTTCAGTGATTTGGGCTTTGTATAAATCATTTTTCACCAACTCTCTTAAAGGAACTGGTATTTTCAATTTGGCTATTTCAGTTTGGATATTAAATGGGACCCGAGTTTTGCCTAACTGAATGATTTCCTCTTTACCAATTGTAGTTTGAGTGTTCTTATCTTTTTTATCAGCAATTGGTATTTTGGTTTGTTTTTTCACTGTTTTATTTTCAATTTTATTTCCTAGAACAGTTTGAGTGGAGGTTGTAGTTTTAGCAGCAGTTAATGTTTGAGTATCAGCAGATGTGATGTCTACAATTTTTGGACTGGGTGCAATTTTTGGACTGGATGTTTTCTGAGTTGGACTAGATTTTTTCTGAGTTTCTCTAGGGAGAATTTGTAGCACTTTGGACATAGGAGCTTCTACTATTTTCTTGGTATGAGTTTGGACTATTTTTTGAGTAGGGGCTTCTGTATTTTTCTTACTTCTAAGGCTATATTTTTTTTGAACTTCATATATTGTAGACTCATAGCCTTGTTTATAGTCAAAGGAATCCCCAGATTCCAACTGTAACTTTTATAGCATGTATAATTCTTATTTTTCTTGGGTACGAAAAATAGTATTATCATCATTTATTCCCATTAAGTTGATCTGGGTGTCCTGGTATTCTTCATTTTGGTGATAACTTTCTACATAGGTTTCTTGGAAAGGTGGTCTAATCAATTGAATAGGTGTTGTTTCTCTTGATTTACCAGTATTGGGATTCTTCCTAAATTTGGGATTTATGATTTGAGGACCTTTTTGTTGATTATCCCACTGAGTTTTTCTTTCCATATTTTCTAATATATCCATTATTATTTCCATAATTTTTTCTAAACTATCTATCTTACTATCTAATGTCAATGGTTCATCCTGAATGGTAACTCTTCTTTCATTTCTCATCCTAGATCTTTTAGCTAGCAAGTTAGCTTCTACACTAACTGCATTACTTTGCATCTGTTCTAATGCTTCAGGGTTTCTTTCTATCAATTAATAAGACATATCGGTATCAAAACGATCTAGAAATTTTATTAAAGCTAGATCTGGGGGAGGTTTGATATTGCCTAGGATTGCATTGTAAATTTTGTTGAACCTAGTACAATAATCCTGAACAGGTTCATTAGGAGCTCTTTTAATGTTTTCATATTAATATAATATTTGTAAAGGGTTTTTCTTTCTTTCCCATCTATTGATAAATAATTGATGAAAAGAAGCTAAATCAGCTATATGATTGGCAGATAAAGCTTTAAACCATTTCTTTACATCTATTGCTAATGTTTGGGCAAACAATCTCATTTTTACATCAACTTCATCTATTTCATGTAATTAAAAGTAATCAGTCATTTTGTTTACATGTTGTTGGATAGTATATTGACCTATACCATCAAACTGAAAGATTTTACTCTGGTAATCCTAGGGCATGGCATGTAATTGAGCTAGTAATACCAAAGAGGCATATCTGGCTGCCATGGCTAAAATTCTGGCTTGGTTAGGAGGTAAATTTGTGGAGCTTGGTGATGAGGTTGAAGTACTTGCAGATGAAGTTGGTACACTAGAATATGTACTTGGAAATGAGGTTGAAGTACTAGAAAATGTAGTTGAAGTGCTAGAAGATGAACTTGAAGTGTTTGGAGATGGAAATAAAACTTTAGGTTGAAGAGGAAGCTTGGGGATGAATGATTCTGTGGAATGGACTGTGGTGGATATTATAGATGATGTGGTACTAAATAAATATGAATTTACAGTCTCTGAAGGAATGGTAGAATGCTTAGGGGTAAAATCGCTTAGAGCAGCTAATTCTACAGAATGTTGAAAATAGGCATCATCTATATCCTTAATCAAAGTTGTAGTCAAAGCATCAAGTTTATCAAAAGTTTCTAGAACTTTTTGATCTGTGTCAAGTTGTATAGTTTCCTTATTTTCTTCAATAAATTGAATAAAATTAGGATCTATTACACTATCATAGATTGAGTTTTCAGATTTGGCTCTAAAAAAAGAATGTTCAAATGAAAAATCAAATTGAATATATTGTATACTTGATAATTCTTTAGGGAGTGACTTTTATTTGATTAATTGACAACTATTCCCTAGACTTTCTACTTTTTTGGTTTTTCTTAAAATTATGTCATGATCATCGACAATTATAGTAGGTTGTGGATCAGGATGAGCCTTGGTATAGTATGTTCTTTTCGAAGCCAGAATTTTAATTTTCAATAAAAAATTTGACAACCCTTCCAAATCTTAATGCAAAAAATGAAAGTAATTGTTTCTTTTTAAGATCTGTTTAAAATAGGGACTGATTTCCCTAGTATGGTCGCCAGTAGGTTATCACTCCCATAATTTCCAAGGGTTATCAAGTGTGTTTAAAGAAATTTTAGAGGTAATTATCAACCTACTTTTGAGATCTAGATCTGACCTTCCTAATGCTCAGAGAGGACCCTCTCTTAATTTTTTAACTTTTTCGTTTTAATTGATTTTAGGCTAGTTATGTAAGATTGATTTAGTTTGATTTAATTTTTTGGTGGAATTATTGATTTATATGGATAGATGACTACATGTTTTCCATTGGGCTATGGAGTCAATGTATCAAGCAAACATGATAGAATCAAGTTCTAAAGGAAGTGTTCACAGGGAAAGGTAGCTGAGAAAAATTAGATCGTTTAAGTTGGATTGTGAAGTGGTTTTCAATTGAGATCAAGGAGCAGTTAAGGATTCCTTAAACCAGATAATGAAGGAAGGTGAGAGAGGTAAATCGGGATGGGAGAGAAATTAAGGATTCTCAAATCTGGATATCAGAAGAAAACATTAAAAAGAATAATAGTTCAGAACAAAGTGTACTTAAACAAATTCTACAATAATATCCCTGTTATAACATTTAAATTTGAAAAAACATGCAAGTTTATGGAATACTTAAGGAAAAACATGAACAATTGAAAGATACTTCACTGAAGTGACTCAAAGAATGAATCCTATAATGCAATGCCTTTATTAATTGTCCTATCTGCTGACTTGAAAATGGTACAATACGCCCTCAGGTATTTAGATCAGTTACAACTATAGAAATGTTCAAAAATACACACTCAATAGTTCGAATTATGAAGTATTTATAAAACATGTAACAAAAAATATCCTAAACTGATTTAGGAATTATTCAAGGGAAATAAAATATCTTCCTGAAAGAAGAAAGGGACACATATATAACTAAATGCAAGCTATCCCTGTTTATTTGTTTGTTGTTTTCTTCTTTGACCTTTTGCGGATTTATCTCTCTGACTGTTGCTTTCACGCTGGCTGCACCTTTACGCTGGATGTCATATGATTTATATTTTAACTCTGTTGATATTTAAACTCTATCTTTCATTTGTATTCATCTTTATTTTCCTGATCTGTTACTCTTTAACCTGACTTCTTTTACTTTTCATTGTTACAGTAAATCATATAGTTTTTCCCCAGCCTCTTCATCTATTATTTTATTTTTACCATTCTCCTATAAATTTCATCATCCTTTGTGTATTTTGCAAAAGTAGGCTTGTTTGTAAAGATATGATTTACCTCATGCTGGAGGAAAAGGAGATTTTCAAAAGTCTGATAGAGTACTTTGCCTGTAGGAATTCCTTTTATTGAGGAATTTTTGGACTGTTCTTTAGCCACTTCTCTGATTTTCTTGTCATAATATTCATGCTTCATTAATCTATCATTGATCACCAAAGGATTAGGTAGACCTTTCTACCTCAAAACATCAAATTTGATCATGAACCTGTTTACTGATAACTCCATGGTTTGACACTTATCTTCAAGTTGTATCATCAAGTTTCTCTTGGAAATTACCTTTTTTACCTCTAAGATTGTTTCTGTTCTGTCACTTATGCCAATTTATTCTAATTCCTGTTTGCTCTTGAAATTTAGAAACTTTATTATTTCAGTGGCCTCTTCTAGTTTCTTCCCAAGTTCTTCTTTGACTTTCTGAATAGCTTCACTTGATTCTTTTATCAAATATTTTTTCTCAGATATGGCTTGGATGGAAGGCCAAATATCATTAACATAGTTAATGATATTGGCCCATAGTTGTTGCTTTGATTGGGCAAGTGGTTCTTTCAAGGTCAATTCTTTTTCTAATTTTTGTACTCTGTCAGTCAATCTGTTTGACTATAATATCCCAAAATAGGGAAAATCTACAATGTTAGGAATATCTTATAGTATTCCCAAATTGGAGATCTAGCAATATATAAACACAAACTGGAAATAACAGTGAACAACATCATATCAAAATTTATGGAAACCATGGATCCATTTTACTATGTAGATCAACAGCAAACATGTACAATACAACTCAGATGACCAAGGAAAACAAGCCTCTCATGAATACATGTACAAAAGGTGGAATGCTGCTTTATTGCAGAATGTTCATGAACATGTACTGCATAGTCATAGATGGTACACTGATACATGGGAATGTGAAATAACATACATCTACATATGGATGGCTTATACAACATTGGGAGAGAATATCTAAGCTCCCAATCACAATTTCAAGACAATCCTGGAAGGATTGGCTGAAATATGCAAAATTGCAAAATGTCGTAGTTGCAGGGTAGCAGCTGCAACTCAAGGACTAGATCTAGATGGAGATGGCTAAATATGTTGCATCAGATGAATAGACCTCCTCCAATGGATCTTCCAAGTGAAAGGATGATCCTAACACTGAATATCTCACCCTCCGACAATCACTGCAATCCCTCACTACAAATACTCACTGAAAATAATGCAGTCACTGAGGGATACTGCACTGTAGGTGCAAGGAAATGTGTTGGCCAAGTGCCAAGATTTGAAATATGCTCCAATGGCTTCCCAACTGATCACCCAAAGGAAGGAAATCTTCCTCATTTGAAATATAAGCTCAGGAAGTGGTGTTGAGGAACCTCCACTGCAACACCCTGCAACACAACTCAGCTCTAAACAGAAACTACATTGTAGTTGAAGGAGGATGCTTGGCCTAAAGCTTGAATGTGGAGAAACGAAGGGCAAGCTCCTTCAAGAGGCCTCTCTTGTAAGGATAATGAATTCTTAAACATGAATTCCTTGTGCTAAGAAGCACTGCAACTCTGCTAAACAACATGATAATGCACAAAGTCTAAATAGAAAATGAAATCAATAATCATTAACATGTATTGCTATGGTTGCCTTGCCCTCCTTTTATACAAATGGACGCCCTCTCTCCATGGGTACCACTCATTATGGTTTCCTATATTAAGTAATCTTCCTCCCTCTTTCACTGTGCTATCCCACAAGATGATCTCCACCTCCTATCCTTGTGTTGTTTACTTGGTAAAACTTGACCTTTTCCTCACGCAATTGTCCTCTTTCACACATGAGGGTGTGAAATCCAGCTCCAATGATGATCCCCCTTCATACTATGAGGTATTTTATTCATGTTTTTATTATGTGTGGGCCTCCTTACCCAATTATTCAACTCCTAGGTGATAAAAACAAAAATTAATGTTCCAACTAGCTGCATGCTAATTTGGGAACATTACAGTCCTCCCCTCCCAAATGTTGCTTGTCCTCAAGAAATTGCAAGGATGAAAATAAAGAGCCTCCTCTTCTTCCCCTATAGCATCCTCATATGATACAATCTTCAAAATATCAAGATTTTGTATCAACAATATGTCTCCAAGTTGTCCCTCCCAAGTATGAAAGCTAGCTTTTGGTGTGCATCCCAAATAGCTATCATCATGTAAAACATCCATGGAGGAAAAAATGGGCTGTTTAAAGGCCTTCTTGAGGCATGAGGTCTGATATAAATTGGGATCTACCATCCCCATATGAATCTCCCATCCCCAAGCTATTAACCATACAAAACGAGCCACCCTCCAAAATGGTAACTCATGCAAATCATCCTCCACCTTGAGCTCCGACAATGTAGGTGGGCTGAAAATTTGAACATGGTAGAGAAAATAGCCTACCCCACGCTGTCCTCCTCTCCACTTATGATAAGTGTAGACTGTTTTCTGATCCTGGGCTGCAATAATGTTGACCTTAAGAGGCAAAATGAAGACTAGATCTTCAAAGATCTCTCCTCCAACGATGTGAATCAAGTTGGCCCAAATCATCCCATATGCGATGGATAGGAAATCATTACCATATGGCATCCCATCAATCACATGGCCCACCTCAACAAAAAGAAACAAGTGTTTGGCTGTGGTGGTCATATCTCCTCTCATGCTCCCATTAGAACATGCAATGCAAAAAGTGTGGGAATCCTCTTCCCAAAGGACACATCCAACCCATGTGTCTCTCTCCTAATCATGCTTCCAATACAAATAAGATCAATATCAGCAAATGAAATCACGATCAGCATCAAAATGATGGAAATGCTGAAGGTTTCATGTGGTGCAGGAAGGTACCAACAATTTTCCCAATAGTCACAGCGTAGTTTTCCAAACTGTTGCTTTAGAAAATTACATGGCAAGTTGTTTCTTGAGAAATAGCTAGTTGTACATGTCAACACCTCTACTAGTGAATAGTAAATGGTTTGGTGAATCAACTAAGAATACATAAAATAATAATGAAACATTTTCCCAAGACTACATGAAATATGGTTGTCTCCATCACAATAGTTGGCCAAAAGATGACCATGGAGCCCAAAGATAAGCTTTTCCTCTTGTGGAGCAATGCACTGAATAGGAATGATAAGATCATACAAATGTTGTGTTAGATAATCCATGTATGCAAAAGTAAAATTCTTATCATGAGCTGGAAGTAAGATGATATATGGATCCATGAACAAGTCCTCCATAGTGGTAGGACACACTCCTATGAAGAGGAATGTACTATGTGTTGCATGAGGGTCCTCCTTCTTGTTCTTGGAAACCCAAGTTAAGAAGATCACGCCTTGGTAATAGATGCCTCCACCCACTACTCCATCACTCTCATCTCCCCCTTGTCCACCAAGTGCATCATGTGTGAAGTGATCCTGAGAATACTCCATCAATAAATCCCAGCTCCAAAGTGAAAACGTTGTTGGCCTATGAACATAAGCTCCTGCCATCCCATAACTCCCTTCCTCCCTCATACCCTTTGAAAGAGGATATGTCTCAAGATGGCCAAACTCTTTTAAGAGTAGCCAACGCAGCCATGCCTCCTGCAACCCAGTGTCATAAATATGCAAGAAACTTACCAGCTTCTTTCTATCCATCCACACCCATTCCTCCAAATAAGGGTGCCTCCCATCATGCTCAATATTGGTACCCTTCCCATGAAGGCTACCATCCTCCCAATTCATATTTCTGTCTTTGCATTTCATGGGATATTGAAATGAAATCTCCTCAATGACCAAGTTGGTCCCATAAGGATCCAAATAGGTGGTAGGAAAAAACCTCCCATCATGATGTGCAGGACTCATCAAGAAGTATCCAACACAAACATGAGAGATGCTATCCATCCTAAGATGTCCTCCATCATCTATCTGTTCCCCTTTGGTTATGCACATGGCAAGGTCATTGGAATATTTCAACAATGGTTAGGTTCCCAACTCATCATTGCAACTAAATGGCAGCGTTGTTAATATTTCCAATGATGTACTTGCTACCTCATGCTCCAACTCAAGGATGAACAGATGGTTTTGTGTAAGTTTATTTGGAACAAGGTTCATCCTCTCCTCAAAATTTTCAAACCCCAACCTCAAGTGTGGTATATAAATCATCAATGGTATAAGAGGATGATGGTTCCTCCCTTCCTTGAACAATTCAAGGTGGCACAACACAGTGGAATTTCTTTGCTCTAAATAAGCATCATGCAATGGTATACAACCCTCTATATAATTTGCTAAAAAAATAGGAGACAAAAACTTAGGCATACCTTGGTGAAGTTTGGAAGAATCTTGTATGGCTGTAGGAGTTTCTTCCTCTAATGTGTTGGCTCCCCCAACTGTTGATGTGGAAGGATTATCTCCCAAGGTTGTGACAGTTCTGGTACAAGTCTCCTTCAATGGTGGTGAGGGATTTTTCTCCTCTGATCCCTATTTTCCAAAATTTCTAATCAACCCTTGAGTAAAATTAGCAAAATTATGCACTCTTGCATGACCCAAATGGTTGAACCACCAAATATTGGCCTCACCCTCAAGGTGCAGCGCTGCAATTTCTACAACTTCTCTCTCTACCACTGGATGTAGTAGGAAGAATGCATCAAGTTTTCTTGCCCAAGTCCTTGCTGAAGATGATCCATCAAAAGTAGAGAATAGAAACCTATTTCCCTTCATTATTCTTGCACTGCAAGGTCTCCTCTCTTCCTCTGGTTGAATGAACTCTGGGAAGGCTAGAGCCTCCTTGAAGGCTCTAGGTTGAGTCTTGTACTCAACAAGGTATTCACTTAGGATCTTGTGATCCAAGTGTCCTTCATCTTTATGCAATTTGTCCTCTCTTTCAAAAGGAAAGGGTATAGTCCCATTGCTTCTTCTTTGCTTGACCTCTTTTTTGAGGTCCTTCTTGTTTCTGAAAAGAGATTAGAGAAGGTTCATTCTCTCCAACATTTTGATCTTCTTCTTTTATTCTAATTGCATAATGGTTTAAACTCACAGGCTGAGCCAAGATTATGCTATGATACCACTGTAATATCCCAAAATAGGGAAAATATACAATGTTAGGAATATCTTATAGTATTCCCAAATTGGAGATCCAACAATATATAAACACAAACTGGAAATAGCAGTGAAAAAAATCATACCAAAATGTATGGAAACCATGGAGCCATTTTTTTATGTAAATCAGTAGCAAACATGTGCAATACAACTCAGATGACCAAGGCAAACAAGCCTCTCATGAATACATGTACAAAAGGTGGAATGCTGCTTTATTGCAGAATGCTCATGAACATGTACTGAACATTCATAGATGGTACACTGCTACATGGTAATGTGAAATAACATACATCTACATATAGATGGCTCATACAACATTGGGAGAGAATATCTAAGCTCCCAATCACAATTTCAAGACAATCCTAGAAGGATTGGCTGAAATATGCAAAACTGCAAAATGTCGGAGTTGCAAGGTAGCAACTACAACTAGATCTGGATGGAGATGGCTGAATATGCTGCATCAAATGAATAGACCTCCTCCAATGGATCTTCCAAGTGAAAGGCTGATCCTAACACTGAAGATCTCTCCCTCTGAAAATCACTGCAATCTCTCACTCCAAATACTCACTGAAAATAATGCAGTCACTGAGGGATACTGCGATGTAGGTGCAAGGAAATGTGTTGGCCAAGTGCCAAGATCTACAATATGCTCCAATGGCTTCCCAAATAATCACCCAAAGGAAGGAAAGCTTCCTCCTCTGAAAGATAATCTCAGGAAGTGGTGTTGAGGAACCTTCACTGCAACACCCTGCAACACAACTCAGCTCTAAACAGAAACTGCTCTGTAGCTGAAGGAGGATGCTTTTCCTAAAGCCTGAATGTGGAGAAATGAAGAGCAAGATCCTTCAAGATGCCTCTCTTGGAAGGGGAAGGAATTCCTAAACAGGAATTCCTTGTGCTAAGTAGCACTGCAACTCTTCTAAACAGTAGGAGAATGCATAAAGTCTAAACAGACAATGAAATCAATAATCATCAACATGTATTGCTATGGCTGCCTTGCCCTCCTTTATACAAATGGAAGCCCTCTCTCCATGGGTCTCATTCATTAGTGTTTCCTCTATCAAGGAATCTTCCTCCCTCTTTCATTGCGTTGTCCCATAAGATGATCTCCACCTCCTATCCCTGCGTTGTTGACTTGGTCAAACTTGACCTTGTCCTCATGCAATTTTCCTCTTTCACACATGAGGGTGTGAAATCCAACTCCAATGATGATCCCCTTTCATACTATGATGGATTTTATTCATATTTTTATTATGTATTGGCTTCCTTACCCAATTATTCAACTCCTAGGTGATAAAAACAAAAATTAATGTTCCAACTAGCTGCATGCTAATTTAGGAATATTACATTGACTTTTGTGTTTCTGATTTATGCATTATTTGTACCAACTTCTTTTCATCTTCTAGGCTTTTTATTTGTTCTTTAAGTCTATTAATCTCATTTGTTTGGATTGACATGTCTTGCATAGCTTTAATCAATTTACTTGCTTTGTCAATAGGATGAGTTACTGTTGTTGAATTTGTTGCTGGTGTAGTAGCTGGTGTTGCTATAGTAACTGATACTGTTGTAGGTAATGGAGTTGATGAAGTAGATTCAACTACTATTGAAGCTATAGGAATTTCTTCCATGCTTGTCTTCTTTTCTTGCACCAATTTATCCATTTCATTATCCATATATTTCAGTTGAGTTTTCAAATGAATGATGAGATTCATCATTTCATCTTTCTGACCTTCATTCTCCAAAAATTCCTTAGTTTGTGGATGTTCAGTGGGAGGTAATTTCTGTAAGGTCCCACCTTACCCACCATCAATAAGAGAGAGAAGTAGATGTCACATAATCACTAATACTCATTGCCACAAAATCATAAAGAATTAGTCACTGTAAAATTGTTTCCAACAACAAGCCCTTTTTTTTTAAAGCTTTAGATAATACAAGAAACAACTGTCTTATTCACACTTCATCAAATTAATAAATTCATTTTCACATTCATACCAAAAACTTGCAGACATAGGAAGCTACACCCATTAAATAGTTTATTTATAATTTATAGTAACATAAAAACAACAGTAACTAAGAATTTTACATTAACAATTTATATGCACAAAAGCTACAGCAATTCAAGACTTCTTTGCAGACATGCACCCTACACTCATTGAGCCCTTATGACCAACACTTTGCAAGCATGCAATTAAAAGTCATTGAGGCATTTTTTTCAAACACTTTGCAATAATGAATTTAAGATTATTCTTCAACATATTTATCTCATAAAATTCAGAATTGAAACTTTAAATGTTTCCATCTTAAAAAAGGGACTAAATAATCTTAGTCTTTCATCAAAGACTCAACAACAGGCGAACATAACTCACAGCAGCAATCTGCTAAATCGCCCAGATTTCCGATTTGGGTTCTGAAAAGTATTTTTTTGGAATGAAATCAGGGGTTACATGTCCATTAGACATGAATACCCCCTGATGTTGGGCTGAATCGAAATAAAAACGCCCAGGAATGCGATTCTTGAAAACAACAAAATTTATATCCTAAATGTTTCATTTATGACTTCTGTCAAACATATGGAATGAAAACTTACAACTACACCTCTACATGAGGAAAAACAACCCAGAGTTATGCTACTAAGATATGCTCATTGAAATCACACATTTCTAAATCCACCATATGAGTTCTTGAAACATTTTATCACCCACAAGCTAATTCATTTGACATGATTGACAAAATCTTTGCACCAATTGCTACAATTTAACAAACATATGGCAGCCTTGAATGATACAACCATTAAGGCTTTCTGTCAAAATTCTGATAGTACTATTGCAACAACTTTAATAAAAAAACATTGAATTATTGATTAGAATATGAAACATAAGCCATAACTGAAATTTATCTCCAACTTACCTCAAGCATTTGATCTTCCAAACCATATTTTAGTTCCCATTATTTTTGCATTTTCTTTTAAGGGTTGATTCTATAATTCCTCCAGGTATGTTTTGGGTATATGTCCATTTTCTTATTTCTGATGTAAGCTGCAAGTTACCACTTATTCATGCATAAATAACATTACTCATTCAAGGACTTTGTCAAACACTTTGCAAACTATCCTAAAACCATTTCTAAAACATGCATGTAATTACTTGAAACAAAACCATAAACCATGAAATACTTACCCAAGTCCTTTGGAATTTATTTATTGCAATTACCTTCAACAATATTTGGCTTTCCTTTCTCAAATGCTACAATACCAAGATTAGTACCATAAACTACACCAATAATAACTCCAATATTGAGATCTAAACATCCATACATATATATTAATCTAGTCTTCATTTTTAACTAATCAATAATATTCTAGATAACATAAGCCTAAACCAAAATTAGATGCTTACAACAATTTAAATGTCTACTTTTTATTTTATGCTAAAGCTATACTATAATTTTAGGACAATGGAAATTATACCTAAAGAGATATTCAGCTCCAATTGTTCAGAATATGATCCACCTTAGATCCCTTAACCAACTCATTTGAACCATCCGGTTTTCCACCCAACCATATCCAGGGAGAACTCCTCCCCCTGGAACCCCCGAGCTGTAAAAGCTCACAACCAGTACCAAAATACAACAATAGAGAGAGAGAGATGCAAGGAAAACTAAGGAAGATAGTTTTCACTTCCTCTAAATACCACTCATGTTCAACCTCAATAGATACTTAGTAGATTAGTAAGAAATTCAGACTTGTTTTGGAAGTAATTGGATACTCTCCATATCTCTCCCTCTCACAATATTCCTCAAGTCTCTTCCACTCTTGGCATTACCCCCTCCCCCCAAATGAGAATACATGAGACTCATATATAGGAGTAATTTGCATGCATTGTATTCCTTTTAGAGGAGTGTAACTTATGCCATTAAGGAGAGGTATGCATGTCTTATTTAAGGAGAGTGTAACATATGCATTAAAGTGAGTGTAAGAGGAATATTTTATGACACATATTTAATGAGTGTAAGAATATTTTATGACATATATTTAATGAGTGTAAGAGGAATATGCCATTCCTTGATGAGTGCATAAAAGAGAGTGTAATGTAATATTTAGAATAGAGAGAGTTACATAGAGCCAAGAGAGTCATGAAGGAGAGAGGTGTGAAGTGATTGAGGAGATATAATTTGCTTTTAATAATAATATCATAGTCTCATAAAAGATAATAATAATATTAATAATATTGAGGATTAATTCAAGATTGAACTATTACAATTGATTAATCATAAGTTAAGTGATTTTCCTTCAAGTATACTTGTTTACCCATTGATTGGAGGTGATTTACTATTTTTGGAAAGTCATACTTGAAATGGTAGACATGACTTTCTATTTTTAGAAAGTCACTCCAAAATTGTTAGGAATTAGATTATTAAGGGAAATTCATCTACGAGTTGCCCATGAGTGGTATTTTTCTTCCGGATAATAGGGATTCCGCACCCCTATTGTATGCATCTTCATGCCTTAGTAGATTGAGGACTCTGCGCCCTGATCTACTCTAAAGATCCAAGATTCCACACCTTGATCTTTTTAAATATTCAGGTCTCCTCGCCCCAAACACTTCCTTATAGATTCAAGACTCCGAATCTTTATATTTCATGGATTTAGGACTCCGCGTCCTAATCCTTTTATCATATATCCAAGACTCCACGTCTTTATATTTCATGGATTTAGGACTCCGCACCCCATTTCCAGGGCTTCTCATCTATTCTGCTTTGAAACTCCATGTTTCACCTTAAGGTACTGATTGTGAGCTCATACGCATCTGATGGTTCATTGGTAAGGTCTTCTTCCAAGACCTGCACACATCACAATCTCATTGATCAAATAAATAAAATGAATTTCATAATTAACTTATTCAAATTTTACCAAATATTGTGCATGACTTCCACAGTCATTTTGGTTTTGGAGAAATGACTTCCGCAGTCATTTATAACTTGAGAATCCCTGTTGGCAATGACCAAGTCCCCTGCCACATCATGCTTAGTACAAGACTACACACATATAATCATACAAATCATGTATCATCCATAAATCATAATTAACCATATGTTCCACATAACTATGATCATCCATGGATCTGTGTCTCAATTCTGAATCACCATTCATGTCATACACCTATGTCCAAAATAGGATACCAAAAGAGAAACCATTGCTAATATTCTCTTAACCAAAATAAATTCTTGTGCATGCAACCATAGATATTATCGTAAGCACACAACAACCAAGTGACCAGGTCATAGCATATAAGCATGTACATAAGTCTTTCATACATAATATTATATCAAAATCACCATCTCTAAGTATCATCAAAGCTATCTCACTAATAAGGGACACTACAATTTCAGTTGATTCTTCAATGAAACAATGTTTGCATTCTTCTTCTTGATAAGCTCTTTAGTTGCTTTTATGTTCTTTGGATCATATCCAACCTCCATGACCAATTCTTCAAGTGATTTTATTATTTTTTCCTTGGCTTGTGAAGATGCCTTCTCTAGATTTAATTTTTCTCTGATATTTTCTAGATAATTTTGCAGTTTTTGTACACTCATAGCTTTGTTGGTCATAGTGGAGTAGATCATTTCTCCATCTTGCTTATGGAATTCAATCTGGTCTATGGGTTGGAGATATTTAGCTTGAACTTCAAATGTTGTATTCTTGTAGTCTGCTGATGATTTTGGAGCCTGCACTATTGGCTGCAAAAAGGTCATTTGCATCTTCTTGGTTTTACAATCAAAGTCTGAAAGTAACCTGTTTTGGTCACTATGAATCTATTTCCAATATTGGGCATAGGTTACAGCTTTCAATTCCTCATTCTTGTTTTTGATTTCTTATACTTTTCCATTATATTTTGTTCTTTATCAACTAGTTTTCTTGATTAAGATACTTCTACATTATGCTTCTTCTAAATGATCTGAGCACTAGAAGTTGATGGTTGGTGTATTTCCTCTGAAACTGTAGGAGGTGCATTATCCATGACAATTACATCTATATCAATAATCTCAACAGTGTCAATTATTTCTTTTTTCTCAACTACTGGATTTAGCTTGGCCTTTTTCTTATACATTAGTTTGACTTTGGTGTCAGTAGTAGTTTCAGCAGAAAGTGAACCTTCTTCTATTGGCCTTTTTGAGTTCCTGTCTTGTGGGGCTGGGGTATGCAAAATGGAAATAGTATCACTTTTCTTGTCTACCTCTTGCAAAGTATTTTCCAACCACTCTGACTGGCTGGAATACTTTTCAATCTCTAGTTTTGACTCATGGACAAAAGGAGTTAATTTGAATTTTACTTGTAACTTGCTGATAACTCCCAAAGGATCATAATGCCATTTAAAACTATTACTGAACTTGAAATATTGTAAACACTTATCTGCTTGTTGACCAACATTCCTGTTATTGCAAATGAAAGGACCAAGTCGAAGTACACCTTAAACCTATTTTTGTCATAGAAAATTAATCATCCTAGCCAGATTTTCCTTATGTACTTAATGAAATAACTCGTCAGAGGTATTTATGTTGTGTAACCAGCTCCAAAATAGAAGAAATAGACATGAACGCCTGTAAAATGAAGTCACTTTATGGGGAAACTCAACACATTACATAAACAACAATTTCGACGATACAAATGAATAAAACATCCTTCTATATATAGGAGTCCATGGGGCCACAATATAATCCTAGTGGGGCCACAATGTAATCTTAGCCGACCTAGCAATAATAATGTAAGGGCACAATAATAACAATATGGGGGTTACAGGGGTACAATAATAACAATAAGGGGGGCTACACTAACATAATAAGGGGCTACACTATTAATATAGGGACTTAACATGCCCCTCTCCTTCAAACAAGTGTTGTCCTCAACGCTTGATTATTTCTTGATGCTTCTGTATAAAATTCTCATCCTCCCATGTGAAATATTCTATAGGAAATTTCTTCCACTTGCTGAGATACTCTAAAATTGATCGTACTTGTCGATTTCTTGTTTCTATGACTGCTTCATAACTTCTTTCGATGTCATGTTGATCTTCCTGTTGTTTCATTAGATTCTGCACCAAAGTTGGGTTATCCTTTGAGAGTTGGAGAACTTGTTGTTAATGCTCGATGTGATCTTCCACTAATTTATCATCCATATTTGCTATTATTTGATCCTTCAAACCATCCAACTTAGCCTCCATTTCTGCTTTTAAACCATCTATTTCATCTTCAATTGCTCTTCGTAAGATCAAAACTTGTTGCACTTGGTACCGTAATTTTGATATCTCATACTGCAACTCTTCCTCTTCATGCGTCATAGTATAGCTTTTTGAGGGATTAATGGGTATGGAATTGTTTTTTGGAGGCATTATAGAACCCAATACTGATAAAAATTCTAAAATATGCACTTGGAATCACTTCAATTTCTTTTTCAAACAAACGTTATGCAATTTTAAAAACCAAATACACACCTTTCTCTTGCTTTTGAGGAGCTAGATATTGAAATTAAATTATATCTATAATTGAAAATATTCAATATCTGAAATTTAGCCTTGTAGTATCCTTCTAAAGCTTCTTTCAAATGCCACAGGTTTGATCTAATTTGGATTCCCCAAGACAAAGTTGTGTCCAATCTCCCACAATGACCTAATTCTAGACTGGTTCAGTAGAGCGAACTTGTACGACTTGCCACGTGTCACTTTTTCATCCTTTGTCTCTGAAATTGATAGCAAAGAAACTAAAGTATGTGTACTTGCGACCAATTTTTACGGCACTCCAATCCGATGCTCAGAGAGAGAGTTATTGAACTTTTCCCACGATCACCTCTTTGAGATGAAATTCAGGAGCCTGAAAAAGCACTACCTTCCACAGATCATATCTCCAAAAATATTGCGAACCAAGCTCTGAATTTTTTTGAAAAATTTCCTCAGGATTTCAGCTTCGCACCATATGAATTGCAGCTTCTGAAGCTTCGTAGAAACAAAGTTATAGCGAAAATTCCACGATGACCTGTTTGGAGCAACGAAACCCTAGAATCCCAAAGCTCCGATACCAAATGTTGTGTAACCAGCTTCAAAAATAGAAGAAAAGAGATATAAACGCCTTAGAAATAAGCCACTTCGAGGGGGCAACCTCCAATACATTACATAAATGCACAATTCTTGGATGATACAAATGAACAAACCCTCCTTCTATATATAGGAGTCCATGGGGCCACAATATAATCCTAGTGGGGCCACAATGTAATCCTCGCCGACCTAACAATAATAATGTAAGGGCACAATAATAACAATATGGGGGTTACAGGGGTACAATAATAACAATAAGGGGGGCTAAACTAACATAATAAGGGGCTACACTATTAATATAGGGACTTAACATTTGGGAAGCTTGTATGGAGTAAGTTAACATCCATATACCCTAATTTCTATGTGGTTCTGATATAAATACCAGTCTCTTGTTCTAATTTGTTCTAATAATTGCAAAACTTTCTTTATTTTTTCACTAATCCTAGGTTGACTGCTACTACTTAGCATGTTGACAAATGGATGAACAAATTAATCAATGAAGTCCTTGTAGGTGAATTATGAGGAATCCTTTATGATTAATGAAGTCCAGAAGACTACAGATTGGGGGTTACCCTCTGTGTCCATTTTTTGAAGGCTAACTGCAAACATTTGTGATTGGAAATACAAGAACATATGAAACAAAATTGATAAATACTTAAACACTCCTTCTTCTGGTAATTTAACTAATTTCTCATGGATGACATATGATAAGTATTGAACAAAGTTAAATGTAGAAGTTGGAGGTTGTCTTGGGAAGAAAATGGATAGAAAACCGAAGATAGATGCATCTACATATTCATCAGTAAGTACCCTAAAATTCAAGATAGCATTGCGACAATCTGTCTAGTTCTCTCTGAAAAAATTGAAGCTGAATAAGGAGGGCTACTCTTTGGTGTTTCCATTGATGGAGGAAGAAAGTTTTGGATGATTTGAAACCTCTTGGGAAAGTCCAGCTTTAAATATAATTCCACAAAGATTTCAATAGACAATGGGGCTTCATCAGGCTTGGGTTGGATTTGTAACATTTGATTTATTGATTCTACAATGATTGTGAAGAATATCTCTTTGCTAGGGGTTACTATGGCTCTTTCATTGGGCAATTAATTAATCTGTCAGAGTTTGATAATATCTAGAAATTAGAAGGTCTGTGGGAAAATATATTTAGGAAAATTTGATTCCCAAAGGTAGATATCATTAGCCTGGTCTATGGATTTATCATGGCTCTAGCAGTGGATGTCTAAGAGGTTGAAATCAGTGACCGTATCACTGATTTTGAAGTATTTATTAGAAAGGGGGGTATGTTCAACATCAATTATAGGTGGTTGCAGAGGGTTAACAGAGATTATGCTCTTCGAAGCCATTTAAACTTGTTCAATTTAGCAATTTATTACTTTCTGGGTTTAAGAAATGGTCTTAGGCACTTAGGAATACCTGTGAAATGGTTGAATGTGGTTTGTAGAAGGAGTTCTGGTCGCAACAGAAGTTTTCTTGGTCTTATAGAGCTTCAAATCTAAGTCAGCATGGTAGTAAAAGGCATGAATTTGAAGTATGGATAGGCTTCAAAATAGGTTGACAGAAGTTCTTTTTCGCAATTGTTTAACAAAAATAGATAACCAATGGTAAAAGGAAGGTTTTAATACTTTTTACTAGAAGAAATAAATTACATGGCATGGGGTTGAATTCAAACAACAGGGTTGTTTCATCACAATGGGCGAAAAACATGTTGGTAGTTATCTTATTCCAAAAAGTGGTTAAGTGGTTTTAGTCTGGGGGACGCGATAAAATGTGGGACTGATGCATGGCAGGGGAGCGGGGGTGCAAAACCACCCATTTCACACCCCCTATTGGTTTTAAACGTCAGGAATTTGAAAGTGCGAAAGGGTTCGGGCATGGTCAGATCTTGGTAGCGCCAATCGAATGGTTGGATGATGTGGGATGCTTTAATAGGTGGGGTCGGGAAAAATTATATAGTGGGGTAGGATATATAATCAGCAAGGAGGGGATTTTATATATGTAATGGGTTATAATATATAATATGGGGTTTAATTAAAAAGTGGGACCTGAGATCATATATGCGGGATATTAATGTATTAAAAAGCGGGGTATGTGTATATATATATAATGTGGGTTATATAGTGGAAGGGTTGAATGTATATTAAATGGGGTTAATTAGAATGGGGGGTTAATGAAATATGTAAAGCGGGGAGTAATAACATATTAAAATACATTATACGGGATCAGAATATTAGAAATATTCTAGGGATAGATTAAAATGATATCGAGGAGGGTTAATAATACATTAGGAATGGAAAAAGGATATTAGGGAGTGATTTTGCAGTGGGGCCCGATACAATATTTTAACCATTTAAAACTATACAAAGTGGCTTTTGTATATTTTTTGAATGAAAAGGGGAATTAGTAAAGGGGAGAATGATTTTCAAAGGGAGATGTGTTTTTAACTATGGAAAGGGGTTTTATGAAGGGAAAAGGGGTGAAATAAAGGGAAATGGTTATTTTACAAGGGGATATGCCTTTTAAGAGTGGAAATAGGGTTTTAAACAAGGGGAAGGGGATATTGGGGGATATTAGTGATATGAAATGACCAATTGATGCTCTCCATGACTTGTAAAAGTGCTTCTGCCTACCCTTTATTTACCCTAACATTTTTTACTTCATTTATTGGGTGCATTTGAGCTTGCTGACCCTTTTGTTTTATTTTGATAAGAAAAATCTAATTCTAGCCTTATAACTTCCAATGGCTCAGATTAAATTGATGAGCTCATTTTTATTCTCTACCTAACTACTGATCTGCCAAGATTAAATGGTTTTGCTAGATATTTATTCTCTAACTATTATGACATGAAATTTAAAGCATGAATGAATCAATATTAAACTATTTGACCATCATGGATTGTGTCATTTTGGACAAGTTGCACACAATTTTATTTGCAAAAAGTAAACTAAGAGTAGTGGAATTTAAATGTGCAACACTTTCAGGATCTATTGTTATATCTTTTTTTGTGGGGTTCATATTTTATATTTTTTTTGATCTTTTTGTTTTAGTCATTTTAATTTTCTTTTAGGATTTACCCTCTTTACATTTTTTAATATGGGAAATTTTTTTCAGAAAGCAAATTATGCATACTATTATAGGACTTTACATAGTCAATTCAAAATTATGATGCCTATTATTATAGGACCATAACAACATGATGTAATGGAAATTCCTAAAGATTCAAACTAAATGATAAGAAAACTTTTCAATTTAGCTTTTTCAATGAAAATCCTAGCTACTTAGGGAAACAAAAATCAGTTTTAGAGAAAACAACAAAGAGCACAAACTAAAATGAAACTTTCTTAACTTGTTCCTATGCAACACACACAATTCACTATATACACATGAATTTTTTTCTTTTTAGCTCCCTTAATGTGAATGTAAGAAATAAAACTATATGCATCAATCAATAAAGCAAGTGTTTTCTTCTTTGAGAAACGAGGAATGAAACAATAGTTTCTATTTTAGGAAAAATGAAGAATGGAACTACGATTTTTACTGCAGGAAACGAGGAATGAAAGAACAATTTCCTTTCCAAAAACAATTTGATCTAATGCAGAAATTAAATAATTTGAATTTGATTTTCCAATGATAAATAAAAACACTACATAGACATTGAACTAATTTACTTTTCAAAGGAGGAAGAATCAGGAAAGCTTACTGGTCTCTAAGAGGTATCATACATTTGAGAATATAACAAAAAAGTGGCTGAGAATGATAGAAATGAAAAAATTAGATGGATTTTGGTTGTTTGAGGGCCCAACACAATCTCTAAGGGGAGACAATGAGTTACAGAGAACCCATGAGTGGGATACAGTGCATTGCAGTGTACTGTGTCTTGACCAACAATGCGTTAGGCGCAGCAAGGATTGAAAAACAAAGCAATAGAACACACTTCTAATGTAATTATTTCATTCAAATGAATAATAAATGAAATTATCTGCTACTGATGAGGATAAACAGAGGAAAAAACACCAAGAATGATATGATACTCCCCAACGGAGTCACCAATTTGTTATGCAGAATTGTGATCTACAGATAGACCAAATTCCCTAGGTGTGGTGCTAGCCACTTAGAACAAAAGAGGAAAGAATTACTATCACTATCTATAAAACAAGCATATATACGGAATGGTAAAGGAGCCTCTTTTTGATTCAATCTCTTCTCCTTCTCCTTCTGTCATTGTTGTCGTTACTCTCAATCCAACTCAAATCGCCTAATTGATTCATGCAAAACACAAACAAAGAACAACAAACAACATGAAATATACAGATATTTACTTATCTTACTCAATCAAATCGATTAGATATGAAATACATACATCATTCAAGAATCCATAGGACAAGAAATAGAGACATATGTATGGGAAAATGAACAACAATGTTTATTAAACAGTAGAAGGGGGAGGTTACAACAATGGATCGATTTGTTTTCAACCAGCTCTAGCTTCATTCTAGCCTCATCACATCCAACATCATACCAAAAACATGTCAGTACTTTCACTCTCTCAAATGAGAATATAACAACATAAATTTACCAAATTTCTTCCTTCCTAGCACTAGAATGAGTGCTAATTTATAGGGAAACTAGTGGTAGTTTCTCAATGAATGAATTTCTAATAATAGGAAATACATGTTCCCAAGTTCAGAGGTGCTAATGGACACTTGGATTCTAAGTTTAACACATATGGACTCTTCTAGAAGGCACCAACCATGCAGATATTCACAGAACAATGATAATTCCACTCCCAGGTGACCAACACACTCTTGAATGTATGTAAGTGCACTGCAATGCACCCTTAAATGGAGGATTTTGCACTACAATGCAATTAGTCCCTTTAGAGGTTGCGTTGGTGAGTCAATAAGTGATATAACATATACTTCAAACCTTGGAAATCTCACAATAGAAGCCATGAATGAAATTTCTTCTCTTAGGGCATACAACAACTGAAATATAAGGGGATGATAGACCCTATTTCATTGGTCCCAATGATGATGTCCATTTTGACCAGGTCATGGGGGATGATGCCCAAATTAACCTATAACAACATACCTTAGTGAGCGCAGTCTCCAATATCTTATTGAAATCTTCAATTACACAATTTTCCTGAGGATGATAAAGAGAGCTCTTCTGATGGCACATCTCGAATTCTTCATTCAAAGCTTCAATAGTATCATCTACAAAATGTGTACCCTGGTCGCCAATCAGAATCTTAGGACAACCAAACCGAGTCACTATATTCTCAAAATTAAACTACGAAACAGTATCAGCAGTACAATCTTTCACCGATTTGGCTTCATCCCATCTGGTTACATAATCTGTCACAGTGATGATGTAGTGTGCACCACTCTTTCTTCCTAGAGGATTAATAAGTCCCAGAAAATCAATAGCCCATTTCTCAAAAGCTTGCAGTGCCATCTGTGGATTTAGGGGCATCTCGTCCCTGCACGAATGTTTCCCCATTCTCTGACAAACATCACATGTGTGACAGTGAGTGTTGTACCTTAAGAGACAATCCCTTAGCTATGATAAGGAATCCGTGCTTAAGACATTTGTATAATTATGTCACAGAAATATTGGTCTTTGTTTAATCACCTTTGAATATTTATCATTAAACCCTCAAAGATCAAATACAATGAATGTCCCACAATGCTATTATCTATTGATATAGAATGGAATGATCATAAGAAAATGAAAGAAAGAAGTCCAAACTAATATGCTGTTGTACAGAATATATCACCTCAAACTCCAAAATAATTATAAGAAAAGGAATAGTTAAAATGAAGGAGCACCTATTAAGTGTTTTAACTCTTATTCACACAAGTAAAAAGAGACCTATTTCTTCATTACTTCATTTTATTCAAAGACAGAAAGGACACAATTTAAACTTGAAGACATATCAACATAAAAAAATTCCATAAACTTGCTTTTCATTCATTAATAATTTGAAATCTGAGTACAAAAATTATAGTCTAAAGGTCCAAAACTTGAAACCCTTCTCCTTCTTGTCTATCTCATTAAATACAATAGAAAGCAGTTTGTAACTGTTGTAACTGATCCTAACTACTTCAACTACTTAGGACTTCGTCAACTATCTATTACATATCCTCAAAATGTCTTATTAAAATTACATTCTCTTTAAAAGAGTAAAATAACATGAAATTAAAATGCTAATATATATGTTGAATGTGAATTGATACGATGCTGCTACATTTCCTTGACTGGCTGGTTTATCCTTCTTTGAAGTCAAGGGGTCCTTTGGTAAATATGCCATCCAAGCTCTGCATTTCTTCCATATCTCGATGTTTGTCTTCGGTGAATGGACTAGCTTGTGATATTCCAATCTGAAAGCAGTGATTCTGTTGAAAGATGGCATTTCTGCAAATAAAGTTTTCACTAACCATAGTAGTTGAAAATGTATTTGAATGAAATTGATCACTGTTTCTCCTTTAAGAACCTAAGTCTTTTCATGAGTATTGTCTACCTTACTATTTTCCAGCACCAATAAGGGTTCATAAGAATCCCATGACAAAATACTACCTCTAGGTCCCCAACATGATGGCAAACCTGCTCTTGCTATTTTGTCAAACAACTTATCAAACTGGCTCACTGCTTCCTTAAGCTCAATCAACTTCTTTTCTATGGACTTCCTGTAATCATTCTTGACAATCATCTTATTGATTTCCACTGCATATAAAATCTTGTCTTTAATTTTATTTTCATCCAACACTTGATATGTTTTGGAATCAATGAAATCAATGAATCTTCTTGCCCACATGGCCTGATTAATTCTCTTTTTCTTATCTATCATGACTTTTTCTTCAAAATCCATAATAATACTTATTTCCTTCGCAACAACAGTTAGAAAACCCCAAATTTCTTTCACTTCTACAATGATATCATTCCAGATGATATCCTTAGCCTATATTAAAGATATATTTCCCTTCAGTTTTTCTTTGAGATTTTTAATCTTAGCATCAGCATTCTGGCAGTCTATTTTGTATTTATTGACTTCACCCTATATGGCTTGAATGATATTTGTTGCAGTTTCTAAATCAGCTTGTGTCTTTTTCCGATCTTTCTCTACCATCTGCAATTCAGTGGTTAATTGAGATATTTTTGCTAATGGATCTTCATTACCTGATGGAAAACAAAAGTGCAAGTTTGAGATTCAATATGGTTCTGCAATGACAATGCAGTTTGCTTTAATTTAGTGATTTCTTCTTCCTTTTTCAAGACCTTTTGAAGAAGTTTCTCTTTCTCATTTTCCATCTCTGCAACCTCTGTTGCCAAGGGGTGTTCTCCTTAGGAAATTTCAATTTTTTCTTCAGTACAAATATTTCTTATTCAAAACTTTGTGGAAGCTTCTGTACAACAGACCTGTCATTGGGATCTACTCCAATATTCACTATAATATTCTTGAGTTCTTCGTTCTCGATTTTCAAAGCCCTGGAATTGGCTTTCTCTAACTTCAACTGCTTGGTCATTTTTCCAAGAATATTTTCAGCCTTCAGTGCCATTGCATTAGTTTTGGTTAGGTCATTCAAAATCAGTTGACCTGTTTGCATTTGTAGATTTACTTTGTCAAGCAATGGAATTTTCTTCACATCTACAGTCATATTTACAGTATTAAAATTATTGGATGAACTAATTGACATATTAGAGGGATGTGAAAGGGAATTATTAAATTGCTCTTTTTCAAGATCCATTGTAGTTTGAAGTCCCGTTTGATCTGGGTTGATCTGGTACTCAACTTGAGCCTCCATGCTTTCCTTCATCTTCTAATTTCTTTCTGCAATCTGGGGAAACATTTTTTTGATTAAGGGCAGTTTTTCCTAGGTGCTTTCATGTCTCTTGGGTGAAGCAGGAAAATTTTTCTCATCTCCCAATTGTAATGAGAAACCAGGTTGAGCATCTACAAAATCTTCATTGAACTTTGTTCTCTTCTTAGTCCTCTATTCTTCATCCTCTGAATCAATCACTGCCTCTTTACCTCTCTTATTGGACTTCTATGATATGACAAGGGTCTAAACATTTGAGCTTATTGAACCTACAAAACCTTTACTTGCCACTTTTTCTACACCAGGTCAGTGTTCATGAATGAATGTTGAATACCCATTTTCAATTCTCCTATTAGAAATCACACTGTGAGGGTCATAAGCCCATTTCTCTCCTAAAAATAGGTGCATTTCATCTAACATCTTAGTGGCTTCATCAATTTCTTGTCTCATATTAACTATAAAAGGACCCAAAATCATTGGCAATTTGAACATATGATCTTTATTCATAGGCACAAAATGTATTTGATCAACGTTTAAACTTTTCCTAATGAACTCCAAAGCGAATAATATCGTAGCCACGAATATAGGAAGCCTATAAGGTTCTACACTAGCTCCATAAAGTCTAATTTTGGAATAATCTTCAAAGATAACCCAATCACCAAACTTAAAATTTGTCCCCAGATGCTAGAAATCTTGAGCTTTTGGGAGAAAGCAGGGGGAGAAATTCCATTCAAAACTTTATATGTAGTAGACACAAAATGACCAGAAAAATCAAACAGACCACCCTCATTTTGTTTTTTTCTCACTATGTCTATCCAAAATACTACTGATTGTATTTTCTTATTCACATCCATAATTTTTAACCCCATATGCATGAATTCTTCTACATTTTGATATAAAAAGAGGTAAACAATAAGAGAGGGAAACCTGAATGAACCCATCAATGATAATCTCATGAGCTGAGAGTTAACAACTTCTTGCCAATAAGATGGAATATCCAGCACCACTCTTGGCTTCATCATTATGGCGAGCATTCCCAGAACTGACTTGTCCACTATACTATGATCATCCTTTCCCAAAATATTTGCAATGCACCTTAGCACTGGTCTAACTTCTATATCAAAAACCTCCATGGGGAATTATTTATTGTTAGGTGAAAACTGTTTTGTATTTGGCTTCTGAAAATAAATGAATTGGTTGAACTCCTAACCTGCAAGACTATAATAATGTGCCATCAATGAATCCTCAGTAAATTGAACATATGACTCTGACTCAGGGTAACACAGAGCTTGACGAATTAATTGGGTTGAAACCTGTAGAATATTTTCACCTTGACAGTTCATTACAAAACACTTCTCTGGGTACATAACAGACACTAGCCAATACATGAATTCGGGGAAAATATGCGTTCTTGGAATACATGTTGATAATACACTAGTTTTGACCATGGCGGTATAAATTAGAGAGGCCTTATCGTTTAAGAAGACTTGCTGATAAAACGAAAGGTGGTCAAGGGAAAAAATAGTATCCTGGATATCCCTCTCAGTGTCCATGAGAGGGATGTGACTGGAAGAACTTGATAGGGATGAGTGCTTAGCCATAATTCAACTTAGGATAGCAGACAATCGACAGGGTGACAAATAATTGACAGGGTGATAGATAGTTCAGGAAAACACAGCGCAGACAAACTTCAAACACAAAATAACAATAATAACCTCAGAAAAATGAGAATCCTTCTCAAATAGGTGGTGCGAGCTTTAAAATTAAGTGCTGATAAGACGCGCCAAAAGACCATTAGCAAAACCTGACATGAACTACAACTGTCACCAACTTGGCTGTGTATGTCACTACGGGAGGCCTCGAGGTACAGAGAACTCATTGGGCTTATGCCCCCATAGTGAATCTCGACCGTTGATCTGGATTGCCCCCGCAGTAAATAGGGTCAACTGCAGAGGAACCCTCCTCGTTAACCCACATGTTGAAAGTGCCCGCGGGTTGAGCCTTTTACTCACTGTTTGATAAATCATCGAATCTCGCTCCATAAGATGCTTGATATTTAGTCTGTGAACTGGGACCCGCTTCCATAAAGACTTAAAGTATTTAAACTTTAAACTTTAATATAATGAGCAGATACATTTAAATGCTAAAGTATATGAAACTTGATACCTTAACATATCTTTTGATAATTTTCTATTTTTTGTATTTTTGAAAATTAAAAGTAAAGGATATTGCAAATGAGCCACAACATCTGGCCCCACTTGGGGATAGTGTTTTTTTCTGCGAAACAGTAAGAACCGCAGATTAGTGCCTTCACTTTAGGCATGGAGTCAAATATTATTTAACGAAAAATGTACAATGAAGGAAACCAGATATGTACAATGGTGAACCATCAAATCTCAATGCTAGAAATAATGTTTTAGATACTTCCATTCATAGGCAGCTCTATAGTTTCTCCATCAAGAGTCTCCAGCATAAAAGTGTTATTTGATCTGACTTCAATAATCCTATATGGGCCATAACAGAGAGGGTCAAACTTACTATGCTTTCTTTTTTCTTCTCTTCTGGTATCCCATCTTAATACCAAATCTCCATTTGGAAAAGAATCTCCTTTGCCTTCCTATCAAAAATGGACTTCATATTTTCTTGATAGGTGACCAAGTTTTCCATGACTTTATTCCTACTCTCACTCAATTCTATCACCTTATTCAGTCTTCTTATCAATGAATTAAGTTCTTCTTATGATTATTGAAGAAAAGAAATTACTGGTCTAGCTAGCTGACTGGGAAACAAAGCTTGAGTACCATATACTAATTCATAAGGGGACTTACCAGTATATCTTCTAGTAGTCATTCTTACTGCCCAGAGAGAAAATATCAACTTTGAATCCCAGTTCTTCTAATTCTCATTAATTGCTTTCTTCAAAATCTTAACCAATGTCTTGTTTGAAGATTCAGCTAGCCCATTCCCTTGAGGATGATATACTATAGAATGAGACAAAATGACATTATATGTTTGACAAAAATTTATGAATCTAACTTAATTGAATACATGAGCATTTTCTGTTACAATCTTCACTAGACATCCAAACCTGCTGAAGATGTTCTCTTCTAGAAACTTCATTACTACCAGATCATTTGCTTTCCTGGTAGGTATTGCCTCCACCCACTTTGTAAAATAATCAGTGTCAGTTAGAATCCATTTAAACTGCCCACTTGATGGTGGATTGATTTCTCCAATGAAATCCAATCCCCATTATCTAAAGGGTTCTTCAACAAATATAGGGAGAAGAAGTAGAGGAGCTAACCTTTTATTTTCTGCAAACAACTGACATTTTTGCAACTTCTAACCACTTTGTATACATTAGAAAATAAGGAAGGATGGTAAAAACCTGATTTGAGGATTTTATGAGCAGTAACTTTCCAGCTTTAATAGCCCCCACACAGACATTCATGGTACTCTTTGATAACTTCCATTGACTCTCCTTCTATCAAACACAACAAAAAAACACCATCAGGATCCTTCCAATACAATTTAGCATCAAATATAACATAAGGTTGAGCTTTGAGTTTAAGAGCTCTGTAATTTGTTCTGTTTATTGAGGGAGAACAAGAGAAAAAGCACAAATAGTGAATAATATCCTTATACCAATCAAAGCAGAGAAATTTGTACTTGATTTCAGACTTTGTGCTACTTTGACTTGTTTGATCAACAACTTCATCCAAGGGTACAAGCAGATTAATTCCCAGAGCTTGAAAATTAGACTCTGTCAACAATTTTTCCAAGCCCTCTCCTTTTACCAACTTAGTAGGCTTAATATCTAAATCATATTCTTGGATTTTAGCAATCCATTTTCCTCTTTTTCCTTCCACATCACTTTGAACTAACACATCTTTTACAGTTGAATTAGGTACATATGCTACTATTTGAGAATGAAGCACATAAGTCCTGAAGGCTTTTAATGATTTAACTAAAGCATATACCTGTTTCTCCAAGATATTATATTTGAGTTCTGCATATCTGAGGACTTTACTGAAAAATGCTAAAGGTTTTTCCTTTCCCTCTTCGTTCTTTTGCAGCAACATAGTAGCAATGGTAGAAGGTGACGCAAATGAAAATATTTGGAAAAGCTTTTGATAATTTGGGCTGATCAAAACTGGAGCTTCTTGAAGAGCCTCTTTAATCCTAGCAAAGGATTCTCTTGCATCTTTATCCCATTTCACTTTAGCATATTTGTTATGTTTCTGACAATCTCAACATAATTTGGGACAAATATTCTTAGGAAATTACTTTTCCCTAGAAATATTTGGATATCTTTCTTACTTCTAGGCAATGGGATCGTTTACATAGCCTCAACCCTTGCTGGATCAATTTTCACCCCCTGATTTGAAACTATATGTCCCAACAACTTACCTTCCTCCAAAGAAAACAAATATTTCTTAGGATTCAATGATAACCCAAACTTCTGCATTTCAGGAAAGCCTTCTGCAGATGCTCCAAGTGCTCATCACCAGAACTTGAAAAGATAGCCACATCATCCAGATATATGACTACAAATTTGTCACCCAAAAATGCTATATCCATTGCCCTTTGAAAAGTATCCCCTACATTCATGAGACTGAATGGCATCCTGGCATACATGAACGTTCCCCAAGGTGTGCTAAAAGTTGTTTTCTTTTGATCTTCCTTTTCAACAGCTACTTGGTTGTACCCAGAGAAACCATCAACCATGGATAACCTATGAGCTCCAGTCACTTTATGTAGAACATAATCCATCTTCGGAAAAGGCTAATTGTCTTTTAGAGAAGCTCTGTTCAAGTTCCTGAAATCAACACATAACCTTATCTCTCCATTATTCTTCCTTACAGGAACTAGATTAGAAACCGAGTCTGAGTATCTAAGTGGGACTATGATTTTTTCTTGCAACAATTTCTTCACTTCTTTTTCAATGGGGGCAAGTAACAGTGGATTAATATGCCTGAGCTTTTTCTTGTGAGGCTTAACCCCATCTTTTAATGGTATTTTATGCTGAATAATATCTAAATCATATGTCTTTAAATATTCATAGGACCATGCAAACACATACATATACTTCTTGAAAAGATCAACATACCTTTCTTTATAATCCTTAGGAACTCCTTTGAACAACTTAACCATATTGGGCTCCTGCTGAGTTCCTAAATTACAATCTTCCATTTCGCCCTCTTGAGATACTTTCTTCTGGTTCACTGCTACATCATTTGCATCAAACATTCTTTCAAGAGGAACCAAATTGTTGGAACAGGTTCCACCAAAGGCTGTGAATTGGGACATTTTTGAGTATTTTTGTATAGTTTTTGCATATCTTAGTCTAGTGCAGGGGTTTTGGGGTGGGTCAAAGCCCTGAAAGCATTGTAATGGGTCAAAGGGTAGACCTAGAGTCCGCAAACCACAGTTTGCGGACCACATGAAAGATTAGGCTAGATCGTTATAAATATAAGGACATTTTGAGTCAGTAGGAGAGAATGAATAGAGTTTGAACAAAGTACGAATTGCTAGATCTAGGTTGGGTTGTTTTGGGTTAGGACTCTTGCTGGCTGTGTGCGCAGGTGGTATTAGGGGAATGTATGAAGATTTGGATATATAATATATGCGAAGTATTGTTAAACCTTGTGCTGTTATATGAGTCTGTTATGTTATGAGTAATGCGAACTAAGATCATCTGATTAAGCTGCGAACTTGTATATTTTATATCTATGATATGAACGTCTTTACATTTAGTATATTATTGTGATAGGATTGAAACTGCACTGGTTGATTACATCTCTGTTAATGAACGCAAACTTTCTATGTTGACATCATTGGCTACGATTATGCTATTTTATGGTTATAATTGATGATGCACATGTGGATGCGAGCCTGCTAGTGTAGATCTGACAAGAACTATAGGCTGGTTACGTCTAGAACCCAACGGATCACCTTTTGCGTAGATATGATAATCACAGGCCTGTGTTATTACCTTCTTCCTCTCTCAGGGTGCGGAAACCTGGTTCCAACACCCACCCATACTGCTACGGGTGAGACTTTGACCTGCGCAAGCAGGTCACTGCCAAAAGGGCCAGTAGTATAGGGGTTTGTTGGCAAACCTTCACCTCTAAACCTGGGTTAGGACCCCTCGAGCCAAAAAATTGTTTTGTTGCCGGGACAGGGAGCATTTTTAGAGAGGGACTAGGTAATGCCAAGGCCGTATTGAAAACCTGAAAGAAAATAAATCGATGAATGGTTTGAATAGCAAGTTCAGGAATTCACAGTAAAATAAAACCGTAGTAAGAGGTTGACCACCAAAGAGTGGAAGAATAGGTATATTTTCACAGATATCTATGAGATCTTCTTTGTAACAATTGTGATCGAGCTCCAGGAGTGGGTCACAAGGTTGGTCGAATTTTAGAAGTGTTGGAAGGACGAGCGGGTCACACAGTGGACCCCTGAACTAATCCAACAGTTAGAGAATACTGATAACACCATCACTCGCATGGTGGACCACTGGGTGGACAGTGTGCTAGGAGAGTTCGTAATAGAATTTTCCATCGATTAGTTTGTCTCCTACTCTGAAGCAGAGCGAAGATTCTTCAAGGGTTGCTGGGGTAAGTTTCTAAAGACCTTACCACTACTGATTAAGATAGTATTGTGCGAAAAGAGTATTCTGTGTAGCCACACTGAATGAATGACCTCTAATTTAGACGGGAGTACGACACGAAGTGGAAAATACTATCGAACCAACCAAGAAGGAGATAGATTTGTCTACAGCTCGGTAAGAGAAGTAGATGCACAGATTCCTCCAACCACACCACTTTCCAACCAGCATAGGGGTAAGAAATCACCTACACCTTTGCCACCGCCGGAAGACGACATAGTTGTGCACATGAAGTTGCCTAACTTTAAGGGTGTGGGAGATGAAGACATGGATTAGTTTTGGTTTGTCGCAGGATCAGTCTGGACTGTGCAGAATGTAGCTAGTGATACGGTGAAGAGGGCACAATTGTCCCTTGCCTTCGAAGGAAGAGCTTTGGACTAGTACATGGGATACATCGGCCATCATGCAAACACGACCATTGAAGAGATTAAGAATTCCTTGAAGCAACAGTTCAAGAAGCCTAAGTCCTACTCTCAAATTGTGGTTGATCTAAAATACTTCAAGTAGGGGCCCTTTGAGTCTATGTGGGAGGCCGATCGATGACTAAAGAAGGTGATCAGAGAAGGAGGGTTTCAGTATGATGACAAACAACACACATAATGGTTCATTGCTATGTTGTTTCCTCACCTGTGTGTACCTATGGGTCATCAAACTCTCGAATCACAGGAAAAATATTTGGAGGTCGCTATAAAATTAGAAGTTTCACCCAGAGATGATGCCCAGCTAGGCATCCAACAGATCCAAGGACAATTGGAGGCGATGCACATGGATATCCAAAACCTGTGAAAGGAGCGAGGAGCAGAAGCTAGCCCCAAAAGATGGTGCATACGATTCGGGATGAATGGTCACACCAAGGATAACTACCCTCTTTTAGTAGACTATATGCAGGTCGGGGGACCTAGTCCATTGCGCCCTAGGGAAGTTGTAGGATCAAGTGGGCCAGTGTTAGGGTGTGATTATTGTCGCATTGCGAGGCTGCACAATACAAACCACTATCCCCGCCTTGAGTTAAAGAAACAATGGTGCAGGTTCTACAGGTCGGTAGGACACGATGAAAAGAACTGCCGTACGTATGATTTGATGATTGATCAGGGGAACCTCTATAGGGTACAGTTAGATCCATCCTCACCAATATCCCTCTCGAGCATAGGTGGCTCCCCAGCCAAGGGTAGGGGAGGTGAGAGAGGAGGAAGTGCAGGTCGGGGACAAGGGAAAATAATCTGTTATAATTGTGGGGAGGTAGGTCACTTTGCTAGGGATTGTCCAAATCCTACATGGCAGTCCTGCCAGTATTGCAGATAGTTGGACCATGAAATTGAAGATTGTCCAATCTTGATAACAAAGATACAGGAGAATTAGCCGACACCTACGTAGAATGTGCAGAGGGTTAAGGTTGAACTGTGAGACAAAGATCCAAGTGTGAATGTCGTAACACGCAGTGGGATGGCCACCGCGGGGCCTGGGGAGAAGACTGCGATCGAACCTCTGATCCGATAAGAAGTTATCAAGAAGGAAGGTTTGGATCTAAGAAAGGAAAAAGAAACATTGGTCACCACTCGCACAGACTCTGTTGAGGCAGAGGCATCTACTTTACAATCACCAGGAGGCCTCAAGGCAGGTGAGGAGGCCAAGCCCTTTTTACAGGCATGTATGAAGCTGTTACGCAACCCGAAGGCTGTGGAAAATCTTCAAGAATTAATAGATAGTTGCGCAACATGACCTAACCCCCCTCTGGAAATCAAGGACGTACACAAACTATATAGATATAATAAATGCATTGGTAGGGAGATGTGGTTGACTGTGCAGGTTGGTGATTATGAGATGGATCAGGTTATTTTTGACCTAGGGTCTAAAGCGAATGTATTACCTAAACAGACTTGGAAACGAATGGGGGAACCTAAGTTGGAATGGTCCACTATCCTGCTGCGTATGGCCAATCAGCAGAAGATCATACCCTTGGGGAGACTATCAAAGATTGTGGTAGATATCGCAGGGGTCAAGGTCCGGGCTGATTTTGAAGTCATTCATATTTTAGAATATGCGGACCCCTACCCTGCACTTCTAGGGTTAGATTGGGCCATAGATATGGGAGGTATCATTAATTTGAAGAAGAGAAGCATGGTGTTTGAGAATAAAGGTACCAGGGTGATAGTACCATTAGATCCCGTGGAAGGCGAACGATACGTAGAGCCAGTGTGCGATGAAGAGGAGGTGGATCACATCTATAAGTTGACTGCACGGGATGAATATTGGATCAACCCCACGGTAGAAGAATTACTCTGATGGGAAAAGGACAATGAATGCTTCTCCGAATCTAATGGGGAGATAGAGAATTGGAAAAATCGGTTACATGATGTCTCTGCGCTACGATATCTTCGGGTCACAAAGGAATTCCACTGCGTTTCCTCAGAGGTAAGAGACCTACCTTATTTTGATGGTTTTGGTAATATTATGGAATTTTTACGAGCATTCAAAGCTGAGGTTCCAAGGGAACGAAGGCTATGGGCTCTTACGCTAGTGATGCATGGAACACCTGTGCAATGGTGGGAGATGCATGAGGAGGCGTTCCAGGATTGGGAGGAGTGTCAGGATATGATGATCCTACGATTCGAGGCCCCAAATAACGTACGAATCAAGACATTCCTTGGGCTAGAAAACCCAAGCGAATATCTGTTCGCTTGGATAGAACAGTGATGCAACAAAACTACCAAAGAGTGGGTTCATCTGTTTATTCATGCCCTAGGACCAATTCCCACGGCGTGGTACTTAGATGCAGAGCTCAATCAGCACACCCCCCACTTGGATACCTTGAAGGATGAATTTATGGGAACATTTGGGTTAATAAGCTGGCCATAAGCGCTTGACACAACTCTACAGAACATTGATACTGTAGCATGGGGTGAATCGCACCTGTATGACGCACTTGAAGTGCCCACATGGGAAATGTGGGTACCAAGCATGGTCAACTATCGCAGCCTAGCCCCAAAAGAAGGTAAGGATGATCCAAAAGCTATTTCTAACTTAGAATTGAATGGGACGCACACAGTTATTAGACCGCTCGGGCTGCGAATAGGTAGCATCGAGACACACCCCACGTTGGATAAGATTGGGGATGTGGAGATGGGAGGCAGAGTTATCATATATCTGGAAATTCCTACAATAAGGGAACAACTACGTTCAATTCTTGGCCACGCAATATATTACAGAAAGTTCATTCGGAGGTGTGCACTGATCACAACACCTTTGAAAGATTTTCTTACGAAGGAGGCCTGATTTTGTTGGGATGACATATGTCAAGAAAACATGTTTTTGTTTTTGAAGTACCTAGGGATCAAGCCTGAGTTGGGGGGGGATGCACAGATATTTAACCCAAGCGTAGCAGGTATGCCAAGCACATAGGAGGTGCGAAAAATAGCCATTGGCACAATAGCATCTGGTAAAAAATAGAAGTTACCGTTGAAAGGAGCGACCCACTAGCATTTAATGAGGAAAATTTTGGGGATTTTTTACCATTTACTTGATGGTAAGTTCCATATGAAGTGTACCCTACCATTGGATGATCGCAGGCACTATAAAAAGGGCAGGATAACTCAGATAAGGATTCTGTCTCACTTTCCTAGATTGTACTTATCATCTTTGTCTCGAACGAACTTGAGCTATAAGATTTTTCAGGTCTGCATTGTTCCCTTCATGTCTGATCAACCTTCCCCTTCTAACAGTAGCCACCCAGGTTTGGGATTAATTTTTCACGCTAGGATGACGACCACTAACCCTGCTAAACCCTCGGCACCTACAGACCCAGAAATTGAGGAGGTAATGGAGATTGGGTCTAAGGATGAAGAAGTCCTCTCGACGTCGATCACGAGGAAGGGAAAAGAGATAGCACAGGGTTCAGGGAAGCCCCTGAAAGCTGCAAAATGGGCTGCGGGGAAGCCTAGGACTTCCCCAAGGCATGTCAAGTCCCTGCAAGAAGCACCTCAGACTCAGGATGTGCAAGAGGAAGCCCAGCCCGCCAATTCGATCAACTGGTTACCTCCCTTCATCCAACCGCACAGGCCCTCAACGTGCACACCAAAGAACCTCGATGGCCTGATTACCTATCTTGAGACACCACTAACCCTGGGAGAGGTCCCTATCCTTGGTGACCCTTGTAGAAGGCTCCATGAGGTCAAATTCGATGATCACGACTTGGCGAATTATGAAGCCTTCCCTGAGCTAGCCCCCGCGTTTTACTTTGACACAATTTATGCATGATGGGGTCACAGTCATTCCTCACTTCTGGGCATGTGGATTGGTCGGATCTGGGCTCTTGAACCTACTGCGGGTGCCCCACTTTAGCCACTACAACGTCACATATTGGCTGGCCTGATAGTTGCTTGCCTTAATTCATGATGGTTGCCTATGGATTCGGGACAGAGTCCCCATTGGCACTATGCTGGTTCACAGAATTACGAGCCTTCCCATGAAAGGGCCGCACCCTCTGGAGCGTGTGGGAAAGATATATGAGGGGGGAACCACTGAATATGTGCATCAGACCTACCACGTGGAAAGAAATACGTGGGGCTTCATCATCCAATCTATCAGTGGCCCTGTTATGCAGATGGGTACCATGTTATTAGCATGCAAGCTAATGCAAAAGTGCGAGGTCGCAACTGTCCTTACTTATGTCATTCGGTTAGCAGGATGGTGTGCGAAGGGGGTCTACCTCAATTGGGCTCAATACTTATGTGATGAGTTCTTGACCAACGTATGCGAATCTCAGGAGCAGGGAAATTCCTTTTGCTATGCTTGGCTACTGTTCCTTATAGCCCTAGTCACCTGGGAGGCCCCTGCGGAGTCGGTCATCCCTGAGCTCACCCCAGATATGTGCGAGGGAGCTCGGTATGCCCATTTGTGGGATTCTAAGGACGTGCAGCGCATAGAAGATAACCAAGTCTTCTGGGTCCTTTTTTAGAGTAGTGTGGCAACAACCATCAATTCTCAACCTCAGCTGTCCCCGACAGTATATGAAAGATACAAAGGTATTGCAGCATTCCAGGTTACCATGCACAACATTCATATCTGTGGCCTCAAGGATAAAACATGGACCTCACTTCCTTATATGGTAACAGACGAGGAAATTGACAATGTGATTGCGCTATGGCCTCCTACCTAGAAGATAAGATTCAAAACACTACAAGGGGCACAACAGGTACTAGCACGACACATGGGCTCCCAACTATTATCATCAAGGATACTAGAGGCCCGAGCAAGAGTATAGGGAAGGACTCAGGCACAGCTACGAAAAAGGACACGCAACCAAAGAAGACCACCAAAAAGGACACCGAGGCCGCATCCCAGGTCGACTCACAGCCAGATCTAGGCACAAAGGAAGTAAACATCGGAGGTGCCACCTCCCCCCAGAATACAAAGCAAACAGGTGAGCCTGTCAAGGGGCCCCGAAAGAAGCAGTGCACCCAGTGAAAGGACCAAGATGAGATGGTTACGTTGACTGAGGGAGATCTAGAACAAATTACAGATGCAGTCACACTGGCCACTGAAGACAAATGGGTCTCTTTAGAGGAACAACAGAAGGTTGCGATCAACACCATCCAGGCCAAGATTCGCACCCTATAGTTAAAAATAGACACGCTACAGACCAACATGGTTTTGGGATGGATTCCCTTGACATCTGGCAGTACAATGCTAGTTATAGAGTAAATTCTTCTCTATTATTTACCTAGCGCTACCCTTGTGATCAGTTCACTTGACCAGGGAATACAACTCCAAGTAGATACAGGAGTGCAGTTGAATCTAGCCAAGTTGCCCCATGGAGCATTACAGGGTCTCCACACCACTGTGTTTCAGGAGATTCTTCATCGGGACTAGCAAGTACACCAACAACTCAATGTGGCCGAGTAGACCATTGTACAACAAAACACAGAAGTGATCCTTTCTATCATGCAGCAAGCGGAGCTCGAAACCTTGATCCACCAGCTCTGCACATAGGTCATAGAAGAGATCCCAGTCACAGCTACCCCCCGGGCTAAATTTGAAGGCTTGGTCGCAGCATTGAAAGCTTCTAGGATGGAAATGCAGGTCATTAAGACACAGCTGGAGCAGCAAATCACTGACTTACAGGCCAAATTGCAGCCTGAAACACCTCCGGAGGTATGAGCCTAGCGCGCTGTGCTGGTGACCACGGCTTAAAACACCATTATAGGGTAGATAGCTCAGGGAGCCCAATTACTAGAGAAGCCATGCAGTTATGGACCAAGGTCTAGTATGACCTGATCCTCCCGAAAATAAATCAGGACTTGCGGCAGAAGGAGGAAGCTTTCAAGCAGATCGGGGCTACATTACCCACCTTGGTTCCCGCACAGTGTTTGGCACAATTGAGGACTAGAAGCACCCTCCAAGATGAGATTGAGGAGCTCCGACATAAGAAGCACGTCATTGGAGAATGCTTGAAGCCTTGGGCTGACGCAGCCTTCCAGCTCTCACAGGATGTTGATGTTGCTGTTAAGCGACTAAATTAAACACTAGAGAGTGTCACCACTATAACAGAAGGGCCGACATCATAGAAGCTTGTGGATATTGCGCAGAGTGCTGCAGCTCAGAGTCAAGAAGTGCTGCCCCCGTTGGTCACAGTCAACAAAGAACTGCGCACACAGGTGGGGACCCCACCACCATAATGACTCGGGACGAGTCACAAGATTGTGTTGGGGGACTGTTGGAACAGGGTCCTCCAAAGGCTATGAATTGGGACAGTTTTGAGTATTTTTGTATAGTTTTTTCATATCTTAGTCTAGCACAGGGCTTTTGGGGTGGGTCAAAGCCCCGAAAGCATTGTAATGGGTCAAAGGGTAGACCTAGAGTCCGCAAACCACGATTTGCAGACCATAGGAAATATTAGGCTAGATTGTTATAAATAGAAGGACATTTTGAGTCAGTAGGAGAGAATGAATAGAGATTGAACATACAAATTGCTATATTTGGGTTGGTTTGTTTTGGGTTAGGACTCCTGCTAGCTATGTGCATGGAGATCCTCTGTCCTACTGTGTGCGGACCCTGCTGGCTGTGTGCATAGGTGGTATTAGGGGAATGTATGAAGATTTGGATATATAATATATGTGAAGTATTTCTGAACCTTCTGCTATTATCCGAGTTTGTTATGTTATGAGTAATGCAAACTAAGATCATCTGATTAAGCTGCGAACTTGTCTATTTTATCTCTGTGATATGAACGTCTTTTCATTTAGTATATTACTGTGATAGGACTGAAAATGCACTAGTTGATTACATCTCTGTTAATGAACGCAAACCGTCTATGTTGACGCTATTGGCTGCGATTATGCTATTTTATGGTTATAATTGATGATGCACATATGGATGCAAGCTTGCTAGCGTAGATATGACAAGAACTATAGGTTGGTTACATATAGAACCCGATGGATCACCTTTCTGCGTAGATCTGATAATTGCAGGTCTGCGTTATTACCTTCTTCCTCTCTCAGGGTGTGGAAACCTGGTTTGAGCACCCTCCCATACTACTTCAGGTGAGACTTTGACTTGCGAAAGTAGGTCACTGCCGAAAGGGCCAGTAGTATAGGGTTTTGTTGGCAAACCTTCACCTCCAAACCTGGGTCAGGACCCCTCAAGCCAACACAAACCTCTGGGAAATGTATTATCTTTCAACTAAATTATCTTCTGATCACCTATTGACTGCTTCAGGTTTTTCAAGACATTATTCTCATTAGTTTGATCGCTTTCTTGATCTATTTCGCTGTCTTCAAAATTTCCAATCATTGTTAGGAAATGATTGATCTGCTCACCATCCTCAAAAGCTTGCCAATGCTTTACATTATCAGGAATTGAAGGTATATGCCTCAACTCAATCTCATACCTCAGTCTTGGATTAATGGGTGGATTAAATGTATTGGCTGCAACTGCTGGTGAATCTATCATTTTGTTTTATTATCTTGGAATAAACTAAAGATTCAAGGCTTCAAAATAATTTTTGATTAGGTCCCACATTTCATTTCTATAAGACCTCAATCTGGGGTGTTTGGTTTGACACAAATTCTTAATCTGTCTTATAATTAACTCAGAATCACCAAAAATGGAAATACATTGAATTCCCATTTTTTTAGCAGTTTGAAGACTCAAAGTCAAGGCTTCATACTCAACTAAATTATTGGTTGATTCAAATTCAAGCTTAAAAGAAAAAGGTAAAATATTACCTTCTGGAGATATGAATAAAAACCTAGCTCTTGTGCCATCCTTTGAGTAGGCACCATCAAAATAGCACTTCCAAATTTTATTTGAATCCAGCTCTTCATGTACAATTGCTGAAGAGAGCTGCTTCTATGAGTCTTCAGCAAATTCTATATCTTCATGCAGCATAAAACAAAAGAGATCCTTCTTCTCTTGGCCATAGATAGGGGGAATTTCCTACATCCTTCTTTGTGGTAGTCTTAACAAATCTGGTTTCTCTGTATAACCTTCTTTCTTCCCCATTGAACACATGAATGATTACATATGTAAAGTCCAATTTTAAGACACCTCCAAGATTTACTCCCCAAGATCTAGACAACAGCATACCAAATCTGGCTGAAATATCTGCAACTACTACATCCATCATGATACTCTTGGCTGGAATTTGAGCCAGGGATAACACCATGTCTTTGATAAGCCCAACACACTTCACCCATTTTGAATCAAATGAATAAAGGTGTCTGTGGGGCTTAGTGATTTGTAAATTTAATTCTTTCATCAAAGATAATGGCATAAGATTATGTGATGCACCAGAATCTAACATTCAATTATGTAGAATGAAATCATGTAGAAGCACTGATATATAAAATGGAGGAACAGAAGAATCTAACTCTTCCACATGTGGACCAAAAGTGACTACTAGTTTTTCTTCTTGCAAATTCTCAATATCACCAATATCATCAGGCTGAGAAATATTAATAAATTATGCAATTTCCTTCTTGTAACCAGGTGTCTTAGCTAACTCAAGCAAGGGTACTTGAATTTTAATCTTTTCTAATTCTTCGGAAAAAATGAAGGTTTGATTTTTTTTTAATAATCTTCTCAAGTTCTTCTTGATTTCTGTTAGGATTAGAATTCTGCTCAGGTACAGTAACAATATTCACCAAAATATTAGAATCAATAGACTTACGTTGGGAAGCCTCAACCTGTTGCTTTTCATTTTGTTTCATTGAATTCGTGGGTTGTTTTCCCTTGTCTGATTGTTTTACTGAGTTCTTTGGTTGTGGAGTCACCATTGGAGAAGGAACTGACTCTGGTTATTTTTCCTCATCATCATGAGTTCTTAATCTCTTTTTTGATCTTAAGTCATACTTCTTATGCAGTTCCCCTTGCATAAAATTAGTGAATTGTTTACAATAATCATCCATTTCTTCCTGGTCAAATGATACATCAGCCTCTGTACATTCTTCTTCACATTTCTCTTCCTCTTCATCATCTTCCATATAAACAACAAAGATTTGATCTTCAACCTCTTTCTGATCATCATAAACAGACTGTGAAGGTGTTGCTTCTATATATAAGGGTGCTTTAACTTGGTCCTGATCTCTCCTTTCCCTCTGCAAAATCTGCAAGGGCTACTTTCTGAATTGTGTATTGAAAACCCCTCTATTTTGTTGTGCATGTTTCTTATTATCCAATTCCATCTTCACTAATTTTTTTGACAAGTTCTTGATGAATTTAGTCATGTCATCAATTCTTTGATCTTGTGATGACTCTTCTTTGGCCTTACCTTTACCTTGAACTGACTGCTTTTCTTGTGTTTTTCCAGCAGCAATCATATTTGCTTCAATCTCCAAAGCATCAATTTTGATTTTTTCAAGAGTAGTAGTTCTTATCTCTCTCAAAATAAAACTAAAATCTGATACAATGCTCCAGCAAAAACAACTTTTTCTCCAACAGGAGGAGGTTTTATTTCTGCGAGAAAACTATTATACAATTTGTTAAATCTCTTAATAAAATCAGTCATGCTTTCATCAGAATTTTTCTTAATATCATTAAACTCTGTCAATGAATAACCATGATCTCTCTTTTCACCCCATCTTTGGATGAATTATCTTTCTAATTCGTCCCAATTATTAATTGAGCCATTTGGTAATCCTTTAAACCATTTTCTTGCCTCTCCATTTAGAGACTATACAAAAAGTCTCATTACTACATCAAGATGTTCAAAATTTAAATTTTCAGCAAAAGTGAAAAACAAAGGAAAGTGTTGTTCTGCACTTATTTCATCTTCACCAGTAAATCTAGGAAGCAACTTAAGGTATTCCTGAGGCATTGCATTCATAGGTTGTGGAAGATTTAATGGTGCATATATATTCAACAAGAAAGCAGGAACACAGGTTGCCATGTTTATACCATGATTAACTGCTCCTTGAGTAGGTGGAATCTGTGTACCAGTTGTAGATGTGGATGAATGGGGTGAAACAACTCATATGGGAAGGGGTTGATGAACAATAGCAGAAGAAATGGAAACTGTATTAGGCTGAGATTTTGTAAATGTGAATGAAACAGACTCAAAATATTGTTCTTCTAACTTTGGTTCTTGAAAATGAATATGTGGGGAAAAGGATTCTTGTTTCGAGAAAATGAGTTTCCAGGAAATATCCTTGGATGAAGGGTTATGGGAACTGGTGCCTGATGTAGGAAGTGTAGCATCAGGTGTAGAAAGCGTTCTTGATTTCTGGCCTTTTTTAGAAACCAACTTTTCAGGATCTAAAATAATAGGAGCTTTCTGCTGAGAGGTATCTGATCTCGTATGTGGCCTTTTGTACGCCAGAATTATGAAATGAAAACATAGCTTGATATTTCCTCCTCTCTGAACAACCAGAGGAAATATAAAATAAACCCAAGGAAAAAATTTTGCTTCTTCGTCCCGGAAACGGCGCCAAAAAATGTTGTACCTTAAGAGACAATCCCTTAGCTGTGATAAGGAATCCGTGCTTAAGACATTTGTATAATTATGTCACAGAAATATTAGTCTTTGTTTAATCACCTTCGAATATTTATCATTAAACCCTTAAAGATCAAATACAATGAATGTCCCACAATTATATTATATGTTGATATAGAATGGAATGATTAGAAGAACATGAAAGAAATAAGCCCAAACTGATATGATATTGTACAAAATATATCACCACAAACTCCAGAAGAATTATAAGAAAAGGAATAGTTAAAATGAAGGAGTGCATATTAAGGGTTTTAACTCTTATTCACACAAGTAAAAAGAGACTTGTAGCTTCACTACATTTTATTCAAAGACAGAAAGGACACAATGTAAACTTGAAGACATATCAACATCAACAAATGCCATAAAATTTCTTTTCATTCATTAATCATTTGATTTCTGAGTACAAAAATTATAGTCTGAAGGTCCAAAACTCGAAACCCTTCTCCTTCTTGTCTATCTCATTAAATACAATAGAAATCAGTTTGTAACTATTGTAACTGATCCTAACTACTTCAACTAATTAGAATTTTGTCAACTATCTATTACATGTCCTCAAAATGTCTTATTACAATTACATTCTATTTAAAAGAGTAAAATAATATGAAATTAAAATCCTAATCTATATGTTGAATGTGAATTGATGACGATGCTGCTACATTTCCTTGACTGGTTGGTTTATCCTTCTTTGAAGTCTAGGGGTCCTTTGGTAAATATGACATCTAGGCTCTACATTTATTCCATATCTTGATGTTTGTGTTACGTGAATGGACCAGCTTGTGATATTTCAATTTGAAAGCAGTGATTCTGTTGAAAGATGGCCTTTCTACAAATAAATTTTTCACTAACCACAACAGCTGAAAATGTCTTTGAAGGAAATTGATCATTGTTTCTCCTTTAAGAACCTGAGTCTTTTCATGAGTATTGTCTACCTTAATTTTCGCCAACACCAATAAGGGTTCAAAAGAATCCCATGATAAAAGACTACCTCCAAGACCCCAACATGATGGCAAACCTGCTCTTGCTATTTTGGCTCACTACTTCCTTAAGCTCAATCAACTTCTTTTCTGTGGACTTCCTGTAATCATTCTTGACAATCATCTTATTGATTTCCACTGCATATAAAATCTTGTCTTTAATTTAATTTACTTCCAACTCTTGATCTGTTTTGGAATCAATGAAATCAATGAATTTTCTTGCCTATATGGCCCTATTAATTATATTTTTCTTATTTATCATGATTTTTTCTTCAAAATCCCTTATAATACTTCTTTCCTCTGCAACAACAGTTAGAAAACCCCAAATTTCTTTCACTTCTGTAATGACATCATTCTAGATGATATCCTTAGCCTGTATTAAAGATATATTTCCCTTCAATTTTTCTTTGAGATTTTTAATCTCAACATTAACATTCTGGCAATCTATTTTGTATTTATTGACTTCACCCTCTGTGGTTTGAATGATCTTTGTTGCAGTTTCTAAATCAGATTGTGCCTTTTTCCGATCTTTCTCTGTCATATGCAATTCAGTAGTTAATTGAGATATTTGTGCTAATGGATCTTCATTACTTGATGGAAAAACAAAAGTGCAAGTATGAGATTCAATATGGTTCTACAATGACAATGCAGTTTTCTTTAATTTAGTGATTTATTCTTCCTTTTGCAAGAGCTGCTGAAGAAGTATCTCTTTCTCATGCAAACACATGCTTGCCAAAGGGTAGGGAAACCTTCTCCTTCAGGTGAGATGCCATTACAACCTCAGGTACACATTGAACCTTTTGAAAAATGGGCCTTGGATTTTGTAGGACCTATTAGTCCTCCATCAAGACAAAAGAAATACATATTAGTTTGCACTGATTATGTTACTAAGTGTGTAGAAGCTAAACCATTACTTGTTGCTAATGAATCATCTGTAGTTACTTTTCTTTTTGAGGATATTTTTACTCGTTTTGGTGTCCCAAGGGAAATTGTTACAGATCAAGGAGCTCAATTTACATCAAGGCTAGTGGAGCAAATGATGGAGAAGTACAAAATCAGACATAGAACATCTACTCCACTTCCTTGGGTACATAACAGACACTAGCCAATACACAAATTCAGGGAAAATATGTGTTCTTGGAATAAATGCTGATAATACACCAGTTTTGACCATGGTGGTATAAATTGGAGAAGCCTTATCGTTTAAGTAGACTTGCTGATAAAATGAAAGGTGGTCAAGGGATCAAATAGTATCTTGGATATCCCTCTTGGTGGCCATGAGAGGGATGTGACTGGAAGAACTTGACAGGGATGAGCGCTTAGACATAATTCAACTTAGGATAGCAGAAAATCGACAGGATGACAAATTATTGATAGGGTGACAGATAGTTGAGGAAAACATAGCATAGACAAATTTCAAACACAAACTAACAATAATAACCTTATAAAAATGAGAATACTTCTTAAATAGGTGGCATGGTATTTAAAATTAAATGCTGATAAGATGCACCAAAATACCATTAGGAAAACCCGACGTGGACTACAACTGTCACCAACTTGGCTATGTACATCAGTGCAGGAGGCCTCGAGGTACAAAGAACTCATTGGTCTTATGCCTCCACAATGAATTTTGACCGTTGATCTAGATTGGACTCGCAGTCAACAGGGTCAACTGCGGAGGCACCCTCATCATTAACACATGCACTGAAAGTGCCCGTGGGTTGAGCCTTTTACTCACCGTTTGATAAATCATTGAATCCTGCTCCATAAGATTCTTGATATTTAGTCTGTGAACTGGGACCCGCTTCCATAAACTAAATTATTTAAACTTTAAACTTTAATATAATGAGTAGATACATTTTTATTCTAGAGTATATGAAACTTGATACATTAACATATCTTTTGATAATTTTTTATTTTTTTATTTTTGAAAATTAAAAATAAATGATATTGCAAATGAGCCACAATAGTGAGCATAGCCATCATTGTCCAGTATGGGCCACCAAAACTCAGCGTGCAATATCTTGTGAATAGTGGCCTTACCTGCATAATGACCACTGGCAACTCCTCCATGAGCTTCATTGAGGATTTATCACCTTTTATACTCCAATACATACCTTCATAGGACCTCATCTGCACTTAATTTGTAAAATTATCCAGCAATAATGGTGAATTCAGCTGTGCGTTCCACAAGTTATTTATTATTCTCCAATGTATACTCCTCAGGCACGTGACCAATAGTCAAAAATTAAATGATATCAGAGAAATTATCATCAGCCACTTTTGTCGCAAAAACTTGCGCATCAGGAAATCCATCGTCTATGTTTGTGGCCTCTTCTCCTGATTCAATACGCGACATATGGTCAACTCCATCATTTAATCATCCTGGTTTTACAATAATTTCAAAATCATATTCCTAAAATAACAACAACCACCTGTCGATCTCCCCCCCAAACACATGCTTGTTGACTAGGTACTTCAAAGAAGAATGATCATTGAACATTTTAAAGTGACCTCCCAACATATAGTGGTGGAATTTCTACAACGAATATACCATTACAAGCCCTTCCCTTTCCATGGTTGAGTAATTCTTCTTCGTGCTTGATAGTTTTCAGGTGGCATAAGCAATAGGATGATCAATTTATCCTTCCCCTGACTAGGCTAGCACAACTCTGAATGCAATACAGGAGGCATCCACATGTACATGAAATGCCTTGGACCAATTCGGGAAGACCAAGATGGGCATAGTGACCATCTTTTCCTTGAGTAGCTCAAAACTCTTTTGGTAGTCTACATCCCAGCAGAACGTTGCATCCTTAGTCAATAAATTTTCCATGGGCATAGTTATTAGTGCATATCCATGAATAAGCTTTCTATAATACCCAGTATGCCCCAATATTGAATGCAAACTGCTTGATGTTCTCAGGTACTTCCAAATTGAATATGTCAAAAATCTTGGCATGATCAACCATCAATCCCTGCTAGCAGATAATGTGTCCCAGTAGTATCCCAAAGGATACACATAAAATAAACTTCTTCAAATTCAATGAGATTTGATAATTCCTAAAATTATCTAGCATTAAGCATAGATTGGACACATGCTTCTTTAACAACCCAAAGAAATTCCAATCATAAAAATATACCTCCAAAAACTTGTGTATGTATTCTTTAAAAGCAACAACTACTACGCGTGAGAAAATGGTAGGAGCATTCTTCAATCCAAATGGCATAATTGTATATTGGAAAAATCCCCATTCAGTAGCAAAAGTAGTTTTGCTACTATCCTCGGGCGCAATCCGAATTTGATGATGTCCCGAAAGCCCATTTGTAAAAGAATATGCTTTTTGACCTCCAATATTATCCAAAATTTCATCTTAGAATGGAGTTGGGAATGGATCATGCACACAAGCATCATTCAATTTGCACAGATCAACATAGATTTTGATTTCTCCTTTGGTATTCTTATCTTGCACCACCATTGGACTTGTTGAGATTGCAACAAGATGATGAGCTTAGTGGAAAGAAGTCGCCTTCACTAAGTGGGCCCGCAGGCTATTTTTGGCGCAAAATCTATTTTTAGACTAGGTCTATTTTTAGACATATGGATCATGTTCTATGAGTTGCAGGATGCTATTTGTGGATGGTTGGTCAAGTCGGAAAAAATAGATGGACTTCTATTTTTAGACATACTGGGCGAAATCTATTTTTAGATTGCCGGTCTAAAAATAGATATGTCGAATATTATTAGCTCTTAATAATATTTGGACTATAAACATTATCTTATTCTCTTGGAGCACTTCAGTTAAGTGCACATATGTGGCACATCACGGTGACGAAGAAATTATTCTATTCCACGAAATTAGGTAAGAACTATTGCATGGTTGACTTCAGTTAGAACTCAAGTGGCCGAGTTTGGTGGAGTTGATTGAGGAAGTTAGTGGAGTTGTATTAGTTTAACTAGGTTAAACATGGTTAGACTAGTTGTATCGTCTGATTGATACACTATTGAAATTGAATTAATTAATTAATAATTAATTCACTAATTGTCAACATATAAATCAACTAAATAATACATCGATTGGAGGTGCATGGGCCGGTTCGGTGGAGACGTTAAGAGGTAGGTGAAAGAGAAAAGTGTGACTATGGAAGTTAGGCTATCTTTGGTGCATGAGTTTGCACCCATAGATTGATGGAGATGCCAATGAGGATTGTGCATTTCATAACCAGGTGGTCCGAACCGATCCAGGGCCAATATTCGCCGAGGAGATTGCCAGTAGAAGCTGACTAACGGTGGAGCGGTGGAGCATGTGTTTTGTTAGATCTGAGCTTGTGTAGTGTGTAACAATTGGAGATTGTACTGAGAGCTTGTGAGGAGTTTGTACAGTGATTGTTACATGATCTCTATCATTATAATATACAGATAGTTGGGGGTTTTCAGATTTAAGCTTTCCCATAAATATTGTGTTTATATGTGTGATTTTTTATGGTTTTAATGTGCGCATGCGATTGTTCATATTTCCACAATTAATGATCAATAGTAGAAGAGGTTATGTATTATGCATGAAGCTCAAATAGTGTGTGATCAGGATAATCTCGGTGAATAATATCTCAGTTATTCAAAATTTCTACATGGTATCAGAGCGATATTGATCATTGGAGCAATTGCAAAACATTGAAGTGGTTGAATTTTGTGCTGGTGGAATTTGAATTTGTAGTAGTGTTTTCTTGGTGTCGAAGTTGAGATGTCTTTCAACGGATTGCGATTGGAGTATGCCCTTAAGGGAAGCTTGAATTATATTGCATGGAAGGACAGGATGGAGGTGGTGCTAGATGACAATGGGTTGAAGGAGTTCATAGATGCAGAAATTCCAAAGCCTACTTCTGCGATCTTGATATGACGCATGAAGACGACAAAATGTCGAGATACATTGGAGGGCATGGATCACATGGTGTCCGGCCTTCATGGTACCCTGGTAAGGCTTCTCAAACGATAGGGAAAGCCTTGACATATTTGAGGGGCGAGAAAGCGACCGAGAGGAAGTTGAGGGATCAAGGATAAACTCGAAACATAAAAATGGAGAAAGGCGACAGTATGCCCAAGTACCTCACGAAGTTCATCCAATGCAGGGATGAGCTGGGACGTGTGGGGGTGACTGTTGATGACGAGGACTTGGTGAGCTTGGCTCTCCTTGGGCTTCTGAAGAGTTGTCATTCCTATCAGGACTCTGCCAATGGTCGGGAGAAATTGCCAGGATGGGAGCGACTTTGGTCGGATCTTGTGCAAGAGGAGATAAGGCGAAGTACCAGGGACAGATCTTCATCAAAAAAATCTGATGAAGAAAATTGCACTTTGGCTGCCAAAGAAAATAAGGGGAAGAGCAAGAAAGCTTCTCAATCCGGTGCAAAAGGCAAGAAGTAGGACATGTCCAAGGTGAAGTGCTTTCACTGTCACCAACACGGACATTACGCCACTAGTTGTCCACAGAAGAAGAAAAATAAGCAGGCTGCTGGATCTGCAGCTGGAGAGGCCTTAGCCTCACAGTTTGAGCTGGATTTTTCGTTGATCGCATGCTTGGTCTCAAGTGTGATGGGTTTAGTGTGGTTTCTTGATAGTGGTGCATATTTTCACATGACAGGAGATCGAGATTTGTTTACTGATCTGGATGAGAAATATCTTGGAGTGCACATCGAGATGGGTGATGATGGTAGATACAGTGCGACTGATATCGGTACCATTTCCTTTGAGAGAGATTCTGGTAAATCCTTCATATTGAAGGAAGTGATGCATGTTCCAATATTGAAGAAGAATCTTATCTCTGTGGCAATGTTAGAAGACAAGGGATATGATGTTGTCTTTAGCGAGGGAAAGGCTTTCCTGCGCAGTAAGGCAACTGGTGAGACGCGGAGGATAGGGGTTCGAGTTAAGAACCTTTATCAATTGTAGGTAGATGGCTGTGCAGAAATGGTAGGCAAGGCAGAAGGAGTGGTGAGCCAGGATGATGGCGAGTTGTGGCACGGAGATTGGGCCACCTTCACCATGGAGCTTTGAAGATACTGCAGTAGATTTCTACTGGGCTTCCTAAGGGTACTCTTGCGCAGTCAGATCAGTGCAAGGGATGTACCTTGGGAAAATTTTTGAAAGCCACCTTTCACAAGAAGGATAGTCACACCACGACGATCGTTGAGAGAATTCACACATACGTGTGTGGACCTTTCTCAGTAGCTTCGATAGCAAAGCACAGGTACTATGTGATCTTTGTTGATGATTTTTCTCGAAAGTGCTGGATCTTCTTCATGCAAAAGAAGAGAGAGACATACTCAAAGTTCTGTGAGTTCAAGGCACTGGTTGAGAAAGAATCAGGGAAACAGGTGAAGGCTCTTAGGAGTGACAATGGTGGTGAATTCATCTCTAGCGAATTCAAGTACTTTTGCAGCGTAGAAGGAATTCGAAGAGAGCTCATAGCACCTCATAACCCATAGAAAAACGGGGTTGCTAAGCGGAAGAACAGAACGATCGTGGGTACTGCACGAGCGATGTTGCATGATCAGGGCCTACCCATTCACTTGTGGGCAGAGGCATGCAATACTGCAGTATATGTGCAGAACCGTTGTCCTCACAAGATACTTGGCATGAGTACACCCGAGGAGGCGTTTTCTGGTAAGAAGCCTGATATTTCTCATTTGAGGATTTTTGGCTCACCTGTTTACATTCATGTGACGAAGGATGCCAGGAAGAAGCTAGAGCCGGCCGTAGAGGTTGGGATATTTGTGGGGTACACTGATACGCCCCACAAATATCATGTGTATTTGCTAGACAGTCGTAAGACTGTTGTGCGACGGGATATCAAATTTCAGGAGCAGAAAGCCATGAAGTGTTTTCTTGAGAGGGAGTCACACTTGCATGCAGATGAGGAGCTATTAGTTCCTAAGGATGAGTCTCAGGATGTGGATCAGCCACAAGATGAGGTTCATGGAGTGGAAGAGACCACTCAAGCAGCGCCAACCATCAGAGGGCAGAAGCGCACTATAGAAGCTGAGCGACTGGCTCAAGATGTAGAGAAGGTTGTAGGAGCACCTACATCACAACACAGACAGAGACAGTCACCTGACCGATATACTAGATACATGGCTCTTGTGAGCAAGTGTATCGTGATAGATCCATCCTCTTTCTAGGAAGCTGTGGAGGATCCCGCATGGGTAGATGCCATGGTGGAAGAGTATGATTTGATTGTCAGAAATAGTGCATGGTAGATTGTCCCGAGATCGGAGGGGAAATCAGTGGTGGGTTCGAGATGGATCTACAAAGTGAAGTAGGCAGCTGACGGGAGTGTGGAGAAGTACAAGGAAATATTTTTTTCCTGAGGCTTTTCACAGATTGAGGGGATCGATTATGAGGAGACCTTTGCACCTGTCGCAAGGTATTCTTCCATATGGATGATTCTTGCTCTCTCAGCACAGATGGGGTGGCACATTCATCAGATGGATGTGAAGACTGCATTCCTCAACAGAGTCATTGAGGAGGAGGTGTACATAGAGTAGCCTGAAGGTTTTTAGATCTTCAACAGCGAGTCGCATGTGTGCAGGCTCAAGAGAGCGATGTATGGGTTGAAACAAGCACCTCGTGCTTGGTACACACAGATAGATAGTTATTTCACCGGACTTGGATTCTCCAAGAGTGAGGCGGATCCTAAACTATACTAGATTGTGGTGGAGGGTAAGTTGCTAATCATTGTAATTTATGTAGATGATTTGATTTTGACAGGTGATGAGCTATTGATACTCTCATGCAAGGATGATCTTGCAAAAGAGTTTGAGATGAAGGACTTGGGCCTCCTTCATTATTTCCTGGGATTGGAAATTTGGCAGCGCAGTGATGGACTATTTGTTTCTCAAGGTAAGTATGCTCGGGAGATACTGGAGAAGTTCAACATGCATGGCTGCAAGCCTGTTGATACTCCTCTTCCTGGTGGATGGAGGAAGGAGGATGATACTTCAGCAGAGGTAGTGGATGCCACTGTTTATCGACAGTTGGTGGGGTCGCTTATGTATCTAGTCAATACACGACCCGACATATGCTATGTTGTTAACCAACTTTCAAAAGCTATGGTTAAGCCAACCAAGCTCTTCTGGAAGGCAGGCAAGCATGTATTGAGATATCTCATAGGCACATCGGGATATGGATTATGGTACATATAGTCAGATGAGGTGAAGTTGTGTAGCTTCACGGATGCAGATTGGGAAGGGAGCCCAATGCACAGAAAGATCACATCTGGAGGGATTTTCAGTATCGGGTCGACATCAGTTTCTTGGTACAGTAGGAAGCAGAGATCCGTGGCACTTAGTTCAGCGGAGGCCAAGTATATGGCAGTGAGTTTGGCTGCATGCGAGGCTATATGGATGAGGAAGATCCTGGTCGGGTTGTTCGGTTCACACCTGGATCCTACTGTGATTTATTGTGATAATAAGAGTTGCATCAAACTCTCAGTTAATCCAGTATTTCATGATAGATCTAAACACATTGACATATGGTATCATCATATTAGAGATTGTGTGTAGTGGAAGGTCATGTTACTTTCATACATTCCTACGGAGGATCAGGATTCTGATATCTTGACGAGGGCGCTCACCAGGAGCAAATTCGAATACCACAGAGGTAGGATAGGGGTTGCAGATAATCCATATCTTGTTGAGAGGGAGTGTTGAGATTGCAACAAGATGATGAGCTTAGTGGAAAGAAGTCGCCTTCACTAAGTGGGCCCGCAGGCTATTTTTGGCGCAAAGTCTATTTTTAGACTATATGTATTTTTAGACATATGGATCATGTTCTATGAGTTGCAGGATGCTATTTTTGGATGGTTGGTCAAGTCAGAAAAAATATATAAACTTCTATTTTTAGACATACTGGGCGGAATCTATTTTTATATTGCCAGTCTAAAAATATATATGTCGAATATTATTAGCTCTTAATAATATTTGGAGTCTAAACATTATCTTATCCTCTTAGAGCACTTCAGTTAAGTGCACAGATGTGGCATATGCAGCTGACAGAAGGAATTATGCTATTCCTAAGGGTTAAGTGGAGCTATTGCATGGAGACTTCAGTTAGAACTCATGTGACATAGTTTGGTGGAGTTGATTAAGGAAGTTATTGGAGTTGTATTCAGTTTAACTTAGTTAAACATAGTTGAGCTAGTTGTATCTAGTCTAACTGATTGATACACTAGTGAGAGTGGTGTGAATTAATTATTAATTAATTCACTATTTATTAACTCATAAATCAACTAAATAATACATCAGTTAACTTCAGTGCATGGACAATTTCAGTGGAGACCAGTGGAGAGGTAGGTGAAAGAGCAAGTGTGACTATCAGTTTTGACTATACTGGTGCATGAGTTTGCACCACACATTGATGGAGATGCCAATGAGGATTGCGTAGTGCATACCATGTGGATTCGAACTCTGTCAGGGCCAATATTCATTAGAGATTGCGCAGTAGAGGCAGGCTAACAGGTGGAGCAGATTGGAGCATGTATTTTGTTAGATCTAAGCTTGTGTAGTGTGTAACAATTAGAGATTGTACTGAGAACTTGTGAGGAGTTTGTACAATGATTGTTACATGATCTCTATCATTATAATATACAGATATTTGGGGGTTTTCAGCTTTAAGCTTTCCCATAAATACTGTGTTTATATGTGTGATTGTTTATGGTTTTAATGTGCGCATGCGATTGTTTATATTTCCGCAATTAATGATAAATGGTAGAAGAGATTATGTATTATGCATGAAGCTCAAATAGTGTGTGATCAGGATAATATCGGTGAATAATATAACAGTTATTCAAAATTTCTACAGGACTTACCCAATCAGATTCTTCCACAGGCTCAATGATGCATGCTGCCAGCATTTTGTCCAACTCTTTTTTCACTTTCTGCTTATATCTATGGTTTGGCCTGTATGGAAGTTATTTTACTGGGCATGCATTAGGCTTAAATGTGATTTTAACTGAATCCTAGATCCCCACTGATTCCTATAAATTCTGAAAACTTTGTAGGGAACATATCCTGATATTCTATCAGCAACTCAACAACCTTTCCTACTGTATCATCATCCCATTAGTCTCCAATATTTGCTAACTTAGGTTTTTCTTTAGTTACAATATTCACCTGTCTTAACCTTAATGTCTTTGCACATCCATCTAGGTAATTTAGGGCCCGGCCATTGCAAGTTGGCCTTTATATTAAGGAATTATGATATTCCTTGGATCCTCATCATTTTCTTCTACTTTCAGGTTTCTGCAATTCACAATGGAATTAATCTGTGCATCCCAAACTGGTGGTGCCCACTCAATTGTAGGCTTAGTGGAATCAAATATGACTTCTTGAATATTATGCAAAGCCTGACCAATTGTTCAAACCCACTTTCAAAGCGGAAGGTAAGAAAAACTATCTACCAGTGCAGACTACTCGCTAATGCCCCTACGCAGCTCTGTTTCCAAGTACCATTCAGTTGGTACCTTTCCCAACATATGAATAAACATATGAACCCATTCAGGTCTTAGTTCTACACCCCATACCTGATTCCACTTGGCTAGATGGCTGTGTGGATCTTCTTTGCCATAATATAAATCCTCCTCTTTAGTTATTTGGATTTCAAATCATAGTCGCATTATATGTGCACATTCCTCCCAATATCCCATATTCTCCTTATGTGTTTCCCACCATATTTCTAGAGTAGTGTGTAAGCCAAGATCCAAAGAATGGAGTATATATTCTGTAGGAATGGACCTTTCCAACTCTCCCAGGAACATGTTTACATATGTTGAGCCATCATAATGTAGGAAATCACATGCCTCAAATGTTATACAATGCAGAGTGTGGGTCACGTGATTACAATGAAATGCAGACACCTCATGCAATCGGTTCTACCAATTCTCTAGTTCCTCATCAGAGTCTAAAAAAAAGAACTATCGTACTCCCATTTAAGGTTCCTATCTATTGTTGGATTAATCCAATCTTCCTCACGCAAAGTTAGTTTATATATTTGGTCAATCTCATCCTTAGCATGCACTGGTTCAGCATACCTTTGAAATTTTGTAGGATCCAGAGGAATGATGACCCTAATACCATTGCTCTCAAATTCCATTCTCCATTTCTTCAGATTGATAACACCATCCATGTCAATGGCCCAATCCAATCCTAGCAATGCAAGATAGGGATCAGCATCATCTACAATATGTATGACCTCAAAGTCAGCCAACACCTTAACTTCTTCTATATTGACCACAAATTTTGACAATCTCCCCAAGGGAATGATCTTATATTGGTTAACCATGCACTGTTGGATAGTGGAACATTCCAGCTTCGGTTCTCCAATGCGCTGCCATGTTGGTCTAGGTAGAACATTAACATCTGATCCCAAATCTAGAATGAATTGGTCCATTTCATAAGCACCAATCTATGTGGTCATACACATCTCTCTACCCATTTGTTTCTTGTTCTTATATATTTTGTTGATTGATTGTTGTTCTACAATAAGACGTTTTTTTCTGTGCAGTTATCTATCAATTCCTGTGAGTTTTCAACCACCATTTTTTTGCGTAGAAAATTTATGTATGCTTGTAAAAATGGCTTAATATCTTCTTCTCCTTCAGTGTTATACCACTTTTTGAAGTACCTCCTTTTGCAAATTCTTTCTTTGCTTCGATAAAAGTTTCTTTTGCACGCTAAAGATTAAGACCTTCTTTGTTTGCAGGTGCTTTTCGGATCCATACATCAGTGGCAAGTTGCTTTCCTTTATCTTCATTGGTAGCTACACCACTCCTGGTAACTACATTCACATAAGGATCTTCTTCATGAGTCTCTACGCAAACCATCTAAAGATTCTATGTTGAAGTTTCTTTTCCTGCATTTTACCAATCAATATAGGACAATATTCAATAACATGATAAAATTGTCTACAATACCTATAGGACTGACACGTTGGATTCAAATAGTCATGCGCATAATGACCAACATAACCACAATTATATAAAATCAACTGTCCTCTTCCTCGACTAGTGGATCCACCTCCTCGACCTCTTCCTCTACCTCAGAATCCTTCGCACTCAGAAGGGGATGCTAGTGATGTAGGCTCAACTTGCATTCTATAGATCTTAGCTTTATCCAACATCATATCATAGGTCTAGAAATGTTTCTCATCATTACCTAATGACGAAAAAATCTTGAAAAATGGTTTCTTCAAGTTAAACTGATATTTTGCAATCCCGGGGCAAGAATTTGTGTCATGTAGTCCATCAATCTGGCATATAGTACAACATATAGGGTTCTTTAATGGACTAGGACCTCTAGCATTTATATAGTTGTTGAAACCATAAGATTTGAATCTAATACACTAGAGCCCTCTAGTACTCAGCTAATTGTCTGATGTTGTCAGGGACAAAACTGACCAACACAGAGCCAATTCTCAGCCTCTAGACAACCTACCTTGCTTGCGAAATCACCGATGCATGAAATCCATAAAAATATAGGAATTTTGGTCTTCCTTGACTGTGCAAGTATCATGGGCACTCCAATAGGTTTTTGGTTGCATGTGTGCAAGCCAATAATCCTACAACTGATAGTCAACTTCCCTTTCACCTAGAAATCAACTGGGTCTCCACTGGATCTGACATGTATGCAGCTAATAATAGTAAATCCTGATTTTTATGTGAGATCACTGATTATGAATTAATTAATATTTAATTCACTTGATCTCTCACTAGTGTATCTTTAGTTACAACTAGCACAACTGAGTTTAACTCACTTAACTGAGTTAAACTGATTACAACTTGCATTAAATAATGCACCACTGCACTTAGAACTCTGTCACAACTGGAATTACTCTTCATGCCTCACCAACTATCTCTAACTCAAAATCCACTAGCTAACTGAGTTTATCAATCTCAGTTTACTATTTCAAGTCATTATTTAGAATATATTACATTTTATTTTCCATCTTAATTAAGGGATAACTAAAATAGACATGCACCCAAAAATAGCACTATGGGCCCCACCCTAGTTTGGGTGCTTAATGCAACGAGGCATGGGTGTTGAAATTTTCTTGTTGAATCTCAACACTCCCTCTCAACAAGAAAGGGATTATCCTTCACCCTGATCCTGTCTCTATGGTATTCAAATTTTCTCCTGGTGAGCGCCTTTGTCAGAATTTCTGCACCTTGATCCTCCGTGGGAATGTATTGAAGCAACATTATCCTTCTCTGCACACAATATTTGAGATGATGGTACCAGATATCTATATTCTTGGACCTATCATGAAACACATTATTAATCGAGAGTTTAATGAAACTCTGATTATCACAATGAATTACTCTCAGATCCATCTAAGAACCAAATAGACCAACCAAGATCTTTCTCATCCATATAGCCTCACATGCAGCTTGACTTGTTGCCATGTATTATGATTTCGCTAAAATGAGTGCCAAAGATCGTTGTTTCATGCTGTACCATGAAACTTCTGTCAATCCTATGCTAAAGATCCCTTCTGATGTGCTCTTTCTGTCTGATGGATTGCTTTCCAAATCTGCATCTGTGAAGCCTTGAAGCTTCACTCCCTCTTTCTGTCTGTACCATAGACCATACTTTGATGTGCCCCTTAGATATCTCAAGACATGCTTCCCCTCCTTCCAAAAGATATTGGTGGGATTAACCATAGCTTGACTCAGCTGTTGATCTCCATAGAAAATTTCTAGTCTCGTGTTCACCAAATACACTAGTGAACCCACTAACTGCCTGTAGACAGTAGCATCCACTAGCTCTCCAGAAGTAGCATCCTCTTTCCTCCAATTTCCTGGAAGAGGAGTATTCATGGGTTTGCATCTCTCCATGTTAAAATTATCCAGTATATCCTTTGCATACTTTCCTTGAGACACAAAAAGTTCACCATCCCACTGCCATATTTCCAATCCAAGGAAATAATGAAGGAGTCCCACATCCTTCATTTCAAACTCTCTTGAAAGATCATTCTTGCATGAGTGTATTAGCTACTCATCACCGGTCAAAATTAGATCATCAACATAAAGAAAAATGATCAATATATTACCCTCAACGAAAATCTGGTACAGGTTTGCATCTTCTTCACTTTTGGTGAAACCCAGTCCAGTGAAATAACTGTCTATCCGAGTGTACCAAGCATGGAGTTATTGCTTCAACCAATACAGTGCTATTTTGAGTCGGGACACATGCAACTCATTGTTGAAGATTTCGAAACCTTCATTCTTCTCTATGTACACTTCTTCCTCAATGATCCCATTGAGAAACATAGTTTTCACATCCATCTAGTGAATTCGCCAGCCCATCTGCACTGAGAGTGCAAGGATGGATCTTATGGAAGAGTACCTTGCAACAGGCGCAAAAGTCTCATCATAATCTATCCCCTAGATCTATGAGAATCCTCAGGCCAAAAATTTAGCTTTGTATTTCTCCACACTCCCATAAAAAACTTTCTTTACCTTGTAGATCCATCTCAATCCAACCACTAATTTGTCGACTGATCTTGGGACTATCTCCTATGCACTGTTCTTGACAATGTATTCATACTCCTCCACCATTGCATCAACCCAGGTTGGTTGCTGCATTGCTCCGTAAAAGGAATATGGTTCATTCACAATACATTTTCTCATAAGAGCCATATATCCAGTAAATCGGTCAGGAGACTGTCTCTGCCTGTGATGTGAAGTAGGGGCTCCTACATTCTCTGCAGCATCAAGTCTCAATCTATCAGCTTCCATGGTGCACCTTCTGCCATTTCTGATGGATGGCTCTGCATGAGTTTTTTCCTCAACTCCATGAACCTCCTCATGTGGCCGATCCACATCTTGAGACTCATCCTTGGGAACCAACAATTCCTTCTCTACATGCAATTCCAACTCCCTCAAGGGAAAATGCATGGATTTTTCAACATCAAATTTTATATCCCGTCGCACAATAGTCATTATACTATTTAGAAAATACACATAATAATTATGGGGTGTTTCAGTGTACCCCACAAAAATCCCAACCTCAGCTGTTGGTTCCAGCTTCTTCCTAGCATCCTTGGTCACATGCACATAAAAAGATGAGCCAAAAACCTTAAAGCATGAAACATCAAGTTTATTACCAGTGAAAGCCTCTTCAAATGTACTCATGCCAAGTACTCTATGAGAACAACAATTTTGCATATGTATTGCTGTGTTGCATGCTTCCGTCCAAAAATTCATTGGTATGCCTTAATCATGAAACATCGCTCGTGCTGCACCCATAATAGTTCTATTCTTCCTCTCTATGGCCCCATTCAGCTGTGGGTTATGAGGTGCTATGAGTTCTCTTCGAATTCCTTCTTTGCTGCAAAAGTTATTGAATTCATTAGAGATGTATTCTCCACCATTATCACTCCTAAGAGCCTTCACTTGCTTCCCCAACTCTTTCTCCACTAGTGCCTTAAAATCACATAACCTAGAGAATGTTTGATCTTTCTTCTACATGAAGAAGATCCAACACTTACAAGAAAATTCATCAACAAATATTACATAGTACTTATGTTTTTTTGTCGAAGCAACATATAAAGGACCACACACGTCTGTGTGAACTCTCTCAAGGATCCCTGAAGCTCGATTTTCCTTCTCATGAAAGGTGTCCTTTACATATTTTCCCATAGTACATCCCTTGCATATGTATAAATGTGCAAGTGCATCCCTGGAAAGACTAGTAGAAATCTTCTGCATGACTTTCAAGGCTCCATGGTGAAGGTGGCTAAATCTCCTGTGCCATAATTCGCCCTCATCTCGGCTCACCACTTGATCTTCCTTGCCCATAATTGTTGCGCAACCATCTACCTCTAGCTTCTAGAGATTATTAACTCAAATCCATATCCTCTTGGCTTGTCCTATTTTTTTATGTCGCAGGAAGGCTTTTCCTTCACTAAAAACAACATCAACCTCTATCCTCCAACATTGCGACAGAGACCAAATTTTTCTTCAGACCCAGTACACGCATTACATATTTGAATTGAAAGGGTACACCCGAATGCCTTTGAAATTTAATGGTACCAATATCGTTAGCACTGTACCACCCGTCATCACCCATTTCAATATGCATCTGGAGATGCTTCTCCTCCAAGTCACTGAAAAGTTCCTTGTTTACTGTGATGTGAAAGGAAGCACCACTATCCAAATACCACACAGATCCTAATGCACTGGAAACCATGCTGCGATCAATGAGAATTCAAGCTCAAATCGTGATTCAAGATCTTCACAAGCTGCAGATCCTCCAGCCTTCTTTTTCTTCTTCTTTTGTGGATAGTTAGTAGAAAAATTCTCATCCTCGTGATAGTGAAAACACTTCACCTTGGAAATGTCCTACTTCTTGCCATTCCTAGACTCGGATTTAGAATGGAATTTCTTCCCCTTCCCCTTCCTTTATTTGGAAGCCAAAGCACAATCCTCTTCATCTTCATTCTTAAATGAAGATCCATCTCTAGTGTTCCATCTAAACTCCTCCTACACCAAATCTGACCACAGTTGTTCCCAATCTGCTAATTTTTCCCTTCCATTAACAGAGTCTTGATAACTGTGCCAACCCTTGGGAAGTCCTAGGAGAGCCAATCTCACCAGATCATCATCACCAACGCTTCCCAATTCATCCCCACAATAGAAAAACTTTGTTAGATATTTTGGAATGGTTTCACCCTTTTCCATCTTGATCTTCCTGAGTTTATCTTTGAGCACCAATTTCCTATGGTCGTTGCTGCTTTGGAATAGATCCATCAAAGCCTTCCAAATTTAATATGCCATGGATTTCCCATGGAGGTTTGAGAGAATGTGGTCTCATACTCCCTCCAACAGGATCCTCCTCGCCTTTTCCACTTTCTTTTTCCATGCATCAAGATTTGCAGCATCTGCCACAACGTGTTTAGGAACATGATTGTCAATGAATTCCTTCAATATATTGTCTTCCAGTACTACCTCCATCCTATCCTTCCAAGAAATATAGTTTGAGCTTCCCTTGAGTGCATACAAGCCATTGAAATCCATTTCTATCTTGAATCATATGTAGCACCAAGAAAGTCTTTCCGCAAATTCGAATTTTATCTAGTCACAAACTTAGCTCCTATTTCACTTCTCCAATTTCTTGTGCTCTGATACCATGTAGAAATTATACAACATGCATGTATATCTTGGATTCACCCAATCTAAAAATGTACTAAATTTAAATATTGAATCACTTCTACAAATATTTTGTGGAATTAAAAACACAATCGCTAATCACATGAACATGAAGAAGAATCAAATCACACACAACACAAATAATTTCGTGGGGAAATCTTAAAACTAAAAACCCCACTATATTCTATTATATATTAAGCATGGATCATGAAAAAATTACATACAAAAATCTTCTCTCAAGTGCCCTCCAGTACTCAGCTAATTGTCTCACACTATCATAGATAAAACTGACCAACACATAGCCAATTCTTAGCCTCTAGATAGCCTCCCTTGCTTGCGCAATCACTGATGAAAGAAATCCCTAAAATATAGGAATTTTTTCCTTCCTTGACTGCACAAGTATCATGGGCACTCCAATGGGTGTTTGGTTGCATGTGTGCAAGCCAATAATCCTACAATTGATAGTCAACTTCCCTTTCACCTAGAACTCAACTGGGTCTCCACTAGATCTGACATGCATGCATCTAATAATAGTAAATATTCAGTTGCATGTGAGATCCCTGATTGTGAATTAATTAATATTTAATTCACTTGATCTCTTACTAGTGTATATTCAGTTACAACTAGCAGAACTGAGTTTAACTCACTTAAATGAGTTAAACTTATTACAACCTGCATTAACTAATGCACCACTACACTTCAAACTCTGTTACAACTAGAATTACTTTGCATGCCTCACCAAATACCTCTAACTCAAAATACACTAGCCAACTGAGTTTATCACTCTCATTTAACTATTTCAAGTCATCATTGAGAATAGATTACAATTTATTTTCCATATTAATTAATGGATAGCTAAAATAGACATGCACCCAAAAATAGCACTATGGGCCCCACCCTAGTTTGGGTGATTAATGCAACTAGGTGTGGGTGTTGAAATTTTCTTGTTGAATATCAACATTTTTTATATACAAAAAAGGGTAAGTATGAATGAAATAAAATTGGCTTTCCCTTCTATAAACTTTTATGACCTTAACCTCTTTTTCCTTTGACACCTGAAATGATATGACCTTGAAAGTGATGAAAACTATGGATGAGATGAGGGAGCATAAAATCAGACCTGAACTCTTTCAATGACCAAAAATTATTTTGAAAACTTTTTTGAAAAGAAAATATTTTAACCTTTGACTTCTAGGAAAACAACTAAATGAGAGTTATTTGATCATTGATATACTGACACTAACAGTGTGGATGGGATATGAATTATGGCCAACGACCCATAAATATTTTTATCTTGCAATCCCTCTTCTTCTAAGTGCACAGATTCACTAGAGTTACTTGTTTCAAAATCCTCGTCATTTTTATATTTACCTTTGAGAGGGTTATAAACAAAACCTTATTCTAGGTCTACCCTGTAATTTTTTCCACTGTGCGTAGTTGGATCTCTTCTAGAAATTCACTCAATGTGGCTACAAAGAGTACCCTTTTCACATAAAATCATTTTAATCCATAGTTTCAATGAGCACAAAAAATTACCGGTAGGTCCCTTAAAAAATATCATTTCTGCTTCAAAATACGATACCAAAGTATCAATATAAAATTTATTCATAAACCCACTCAAAACGCTATCAATCCAATAATCTACTACATGGGTAATTTTATTTCTAGATTTCTCTAACTGCTAAACCAGCTTAGGAGTCCACCTGGTGATCGCGTCCTCCTTTGTGTAGGTTTAAAACTCAATAAGCCAAGATATCCACTCTTGTAACTCAGTCACAAAGGAAGTAAAGAAAATTTTGTGGACCTCCGTATAGATATACCTTTTCTCCGAATCCTCAATAGGTAATTTAGGGTTTCGATTTTCTTGAATTGCAAATTTGCGCAACTTCTTATCAAGCCAATCTTTCAATTCATTCTTTTTCGGATGCCACAACATCAAATATCCCTCAAATAGATCCCGGTCCTAGAAATGGAACCATTTGTCGGCTTGAGGGGTCCTCACCCAGGTTTAGAGCGTTCTGCGCAACCAAAAAAACCCTCCAACTATTAGCCCTTTCGACAATGATATTCTTGCGCAGACCAAAGTCTCACCCAAAGTAGTATGGGGGGGTGATGGAACCAGGTTTCTACACCCTGAGGGAGAATTTAATGTGTGATTTAACCTTAATTATTAGAATTAATGCTTATCAGCCTACATGAAACTTCACAGAAACCAGTCTAACAAAGATAGAAACCCTTAACAGATAGGCGTAAACATATTATACTTGATTCAGATATAAATTATCAGAGAAGAAACCACACTTGTGCAATCACATAGATACTTTTTCAGTAAAAACCCTTAACACAGAAGAAATCCTTGTGTAACTACATATATTTTACACATATAACTAACTTAGATAAATGTGCATTCAACTGAAACATATTAATAGATAAGAAACGTAATCATGCATAACACATATAAATTTCAACAGAGATCGCCAACACTTCTTCTTTATTAATGGATCTTCAACTCAATAAAATCATTTTCTATCTATGCACACAGTAGTAGAGTCCTTGCACACAGCTCATGACTAGGTCTTCGCATGCACAACCAGCAGGAACCTTTCTACCCAGACTGATCACAGAATTGTGCAAAACTCATAAAAAAAATAATTAACATAAAACATATATTGATCTATATCCCCTTACTCGACTTAAATATTAAATATTTATAAGAATTTTATGTGCACATACCATCGTTTGAGACTCATGGTTTCCCTCTTTACCTATTAAAATGATAAAGGAGATTTGAACCACCCCAAATTCCCTTGACTTCAGTGCGCAACACGTTTCAACAAAATTTAACCCAAAATTATATAAAAAATTTCCCTTAGGGGAACCCATCCCAACAATGACGATGGAAAAATAAAACAAGGCTCAATCTGCTATAATAGGTCGAGAAAAAGTGGCAATCACAAGGGATAAAGTGTGGAATCCTCCTGGGGTATGGCCAGGAAAGAGACAAAGAAGAGGACATGAGGCTCAAATTCGAAGTCATGGAAGGCCAAAAGTAGGGATTCTGAGAGGGATAAAAAATGACTGCATTGATACCAATTCTGTAAGAGGGTTCTAAATATGGTATCCATGAGTGAGAATCTCTACCTCCATGCTACAACATGCATGTAATAAGTGGCAAAAGTTGCAACTTGGTGGGGTTAGACCTAAGGCATAAATAGTGTTGATCGTTAAAATGAAAAATCGGCGAAAATGACCTACCCCTATATGCTAGTAGAAGCATCATACCTTGGGCCTCGTGTAGTAAATGGTATCCACCCAAGATAAAAAAAAAATTTCACTCCCAAATCCTCCTACAAAAGGTAGACTAAAAAACATATTATAAAGCTCAAAAAACCCGTTTTACCCAAAAATTAAAAAATGAATATTCCTTAAGATGGAAAAAAAGGTCATAAAAGGAACTCATACCTCTCTAGTTGGTCATTTTTAACTTATGAAGAAAGGTGGAGAGAGCTTCCAAGGGTTTTAGAGTAAGAGAAAGGAGGAGCAAGTGGCCATCTTCAACCAATTAAGTAAAATTTTCCTCTTTCTCATTCATTTCCTACGTGGGATGTTGAACCACAGTCGTGTCCAAGTTGGGTTTATAGTTTTTTTTAGGGAAAAAAATCCTAACCACGGGCTTGCAATAGGAAATATTTGGCTAAGGAGGCACAACCGCAGGCATTCCATGAGTTGCTCATGGCTAGAGCCAAATTTGGGTCATTGCAAGGGTGCGACTGGGGGGAAAAATAAGAAATGTTTAAGACTTTTTCCCCCAATCAATTTTTGCTATGTATTTTCCTGATATTGTTCATGACTAATAAGTATTGTTTGGGTGTAGGAGAAAACATGGTGGTAGAATTGAGAGAGACACAACATACTGAGAATTAAATCTAAGCTATGGACCATGGGCCAATCATCAATGCTCTGAGGGATTGTGGTTTGCTTAAGTTATTCAAGATACCAAGCATGACTAGTCAAGATTATCTCATGACATACATAATACGATGGTGGGATGTAGAAACCCAAAAATTCATTGTTGGTCCATAGAGATTTACTAAATAGGCCTTAGACATATACTTTCTCATTGGTTTATTGAGGTGGGGAGCTCCAGTTGTGCTATCAGGGGATCACAACAATACTGGGGAAATTGTTAGAAGTTTTATGGTTGCCCATTCTAGGCAGATGGAAGGCGAAGGTAAAAAGAAAATCCTCATAGAGGACATACAATATTTGACACTCCAAACACTAGCCTATACTGTGACCTAAGTAGCAGGGTCTGTAGCACCCCATTCAATGACAATACAACACCTAGATTTGGGTATTTGATGTTTAGAGCCTACTTTGTTCAACTAGTGTGATGAGATGGTGGCCAACATGAAATATCAGCTCACAAAGCTGAAGAGGAGAAGAAGTGACACTTGTGGTTATGGGATCTTACTTGTAATTTTACCCTTTGAGAGGATTGCAGTGATGATGATTCCACTGGCAAGAGAAACTCGTATGGCGATATGATGTGTCATTTTACCAGGAGATGACGAAGTGCACACTAGCAGTAGATACCCAGAAACTTGTTGGAAATGGATGAGAGTAGCTACATTGCAAGTAGATGACTACCCATATGATGTAGTGGACCTCACAGGGGACCCTAACATAGTCTTTCCCTCTGGTGAAGGTTTTGATGGTAGAGGCAAAAAATTTGGATTTTTATGTTTTGTATTTTTTTGAGGTTTTGGGAATATATATATTTTTTAATTAGAGTATATAGTCACTAATTTTATGGTTTGTGACATGTATACATGGAACCTGCACACCTAGTAGGATACTCTCCACTAAGGATACATGTACCACAATCCCTGGCTTTAGCAGCGTCGACTGAGGAGACAGAAGATGAAGATGAGGAGTTGCAGGATTTTATGCGAAAATTCAAGGGATTGACATTGGGAATTCATCCGATGAGGATTGATGAGACTCCTCTACACATGCAGAGGCACACCATAGGGGTGGCCTCATCTCTTCATTATGGTATCCTCTACCACATTCTTAATGCAGTTCTATGTTACCATGAGCAACATTTAATGGGGGCAGTAGCAAAGGGTTGTGCAAAGTTTTGATGTATTATCATTTGTATGGCATAGCAACCAAGGCATCAGTTGCCTAATTTTGAACTATGTACTTAGACTCTTGATATAATAAAATAATGACTTATATGTGTTTGTTCTTCTGTGTATGTAGAATATATGTTGAATTGTTCATGTGAATGGTTTAATTTTTTTTAAATGTGAAAAATTCCAAGCTGAGAGGGTCAAGTTGAACAAAAATTTGGAATATGCCAATGGGACTAGCCTCGGTCAAGATTTCGATGACAACACTATATTCAGCCATGTTTTTTGTGACAGGGTGAAGAAAAATACCCCCAGAACTTACAAGTTCACCAGTGGGTGAAAAGAGCACCCAATCAGTGGAAACAAAATTCCAAGTGTAACTACTTGTACCATCTGCAAATCCTCTATAAGGGATTGAGGATGTTGACACATGTAGAGAAAATACCAAACACATGAATTACACACGGAAATAGGGCTATTGACAAGTAAAAATAAATTGAACACACTCACACCTATATACATAATATACATGTGCCCATGTGAAGAAACTAATCATAGTAGCATTTCAGATAGATCCCATTACATTGCTCTGACAGTGGATTCCCTTCATAATCAACAAACTCATAGGCCCCTTTGTTGAGAACATGTTTAACAATATAATGACCATGCCATATGGGTTCAATTTTACCATCTCCTAACTTATCATGGTCTTGTTCATAAACCAGAACAAGATAACCCTCAGAAAAGACATGAGGTCAGACAAATTTATCATATTGGGCCTAAACACGCTTCTTATGAATTTCGTTATTGAGTAGGGAGAGAAGGCGTTTCTCATCGATATTTTTAAGTTGTAACAAGTGTGCTTCCTCGGCCAAGGTGTCAAAGAGTAACTCAATAACTAATTTAAGAGAAGATATTTGTCACTGGATAGGAAGAACTGACTCAACCCCATAAACCAATTGGAACAGAGTAAATCCACTAGAAAATTTCATGGAGGTTTGGTATGCCCATAAAGCAGAAAATAACATAATATGAATGTAATATTTATTTTTTCCTACCATCCATTTCAACATGGTTTTCAAAGTACGATTCATATCTTCTACTTAGCCACTAGCTTGAGGACAATAAGGTGAGGAATTTTCATGGAGATAACCCAAAGTGGAAAATAGTTTCTCCTTCATATGATTTTGAAAGTGTTTTCCATGATCAGTCACGATGCATTTAGGCACACCAAACTTGGCAATGACATGGTTTAAAAAGAAAAGAGCAGCAATATCACTGTCATTGAGATGTGTAGGCATGGCCTCGACCCATTTGGTGAAATAGTAAACAACGAAAATGACATAGTGATGTCCTTGGGAAGAGGGTGGGTTGCATTACATAAATTCAATCCTCTCCAGGAAAAATTTCTGAAGGTGATGAATAGATGTAATGGGGTGATATGAGCACACATATTGTAAGAAAATATTTGACATGGATAACACTTATGGACTGCAGTGATGCAATATTTAAATAGTTAAGTCCAAAGATAACCGATGCGCAATATTTTCTTAGCAGTGGCATGCCCAGACAGATGACGAACACATGCCCCAATGTGGAAATCATTCAAAAAAAAATTAGTTTCGACATGAGTAAGACATCGACGTAAAAAAATATCCACACGACAACGGTAAAGATTATAATCGATAATGATATAGTGTCGAGACTAACATCATATGCACTGACAGCCATCATAAGACAACTTGGGCTGAAAATGTTGGGTTTGGAGATAAAGAAGGATGTCTCCATACCAGGGATCAAAAGGACTAATGAGTAACAAGGATTCGTCAGGAAAATGATCCATGGCCACACTTTCCTCATCAGTTGGAGGAAATTCAGCAAGAAGCTCGATGAATGATAGGGATTTTTTAGATTTAGAAATGGAAAACTCCAAGTAGAACTCCTAAAGGATGAAAATCCATTTAGAGTATTTCCCCCCTATGATTTTATAATTAAGGATGTGTTTCATGGGGTTGGAGTCAGAAATGATGGTAGTCTTTCATAGTAGAATATAATGCCTCAAGCGTTGCACAACAAACGTAGTTGCAAGGGCCAATTTCTCAACATGGGAATAGTGAATATCATGATCGATCAGGCCTTTTCTAAGGTAATATATAGGATTTTCATTGGCATATCGTCCTCTTGAATGAGAACCATGCCTAAATAATATTCTAAAGCGGCGCAATATAACAAAAAGTCTCGGTTGAAGTTAGGAGGGCTTAGCAAAGGTGCTGAGAACAAAGCTTGTTTGAGATCACCAAAAGAACGTTTGGGTTGATTGACCCAAATAAAAGGGGCTACTTTATTCAAAAAACATAAGAATTCATAGGAAATATGGGCATAGTTTGTAATGAAACATCATAAAAAATTGGCTTTTCCTTGAAGTCTTTGAAGCCGGTGAACAATATGGGGAGGAGATAGATTAATAATTGCCTCAACCTTGGAAGGATCAACATAGATTCCTTCTTGAGAAACGATGAACCCTAAAAATCATCTAGATCGTACGCAAAATACAAAATTATATGAATTAAGCCAGATTTTGTAAAAACAACATCGGAGAAATACCTCTCAAATGTGGGAAGTATGGTCCCCATGGAGCAAAGAACGAGCAATAAGATCATCAATATATACTTCAACGACGTGTTTTATATCATGAAACACATAATACATGGCCCACTAGAAAGTAGCACCAACATTTTGTAATATTCCTAAATTAGCTTACAACTAATTGGAATATTAAAGTTTTTTTTTTTTCACTTAGATAGGTGAATAAGTGGGTAGGGATACCCATAAATATCTTTAAGAAGAATAAAACCACTTCTCATGTGAAAGTGGATCATAATTTCAGCATAATAAAGCATATTAAGGTGTGAACAGGGGCTAGAGCATGTGGATTAGGTCAATGTTGACCAGATCAACAACACTATTATGGAGATCATGGAGGATTAATGGAGGACAACGCAGTCATTTAGGAGGAGTGTATGTCTGAGGGTAGCTCCATTATTGAGTGGGACCCAGGGTGAGGAAGCTCTCTAAGCATAAAATGAAGAGGATGGAAACATTAGAAGGGGATGGATTTGTATTATTGATTTTGATCTTTTTAGATCTGGATTTGTCACGTGACATTTATGTGCATGCTTTTGTTTTTTAGTAGGGTTTGTTGTGTTGTTTAGCACAAGGGTGTTTCCGAGCGGAAATGCCACCCGCATCCTAGGGGGACTTAGAGTGCCTACTCAAGAGATGTTATCTTGAGATGCATTACCACTATCTAGAATTTGACCAAGCTTTAGTCTCATATATAGCATATTTTTTTTTAGAGTTGGGTTGTGTTGCAGGGGTGTAGCAGTGGAGGAGAGAGATCTCCAATTTCTGAGCTAGTTTTCCATGGGAGGGATCATCCTTTCATCCAAAAGCTTATGAGTAAGTTTTGAGGGCCTCATTTCATATTTTGGCACCAGGCCAAGTATCTATCATTAGCTACAATGGAGTTTCCCTCAAGGACTGCATTATTTTAGAGAGCAGTTGCACCAATGGGTTTATTGCCCTATTTGGAGTGTTTGGGTTTCCTAAGTGGGGATCAACCCATCATTTAGGAGATATGTTGGAGGAGGACCAAACATCTTGTATATCATATCATCCATCTCCCATTAATGATTCAATTGCAGAGATTATTTATCCCTAGGGCCAAACATTCTATATTTTGTATAGTGTTTATTTCTAGAAACCTTTTCTCGGTTGTCCTAGAAATATATTTTGGAGCATGGATCTCTAGTCTTAGCATTTTTGGAGAATTATATCATAAACAATACATTTTTCTATCTTTCAACTAATATTTTCTCATAGACATCGCATTTTTCTGCATTCCCGTATTTCATGTATTTAAAACATTTCAGATCTAGGTGTATGCTTTCATGGGAGCTTGTTTTCCCCACTTGAGTGATATTTTCCTCAAGATATTGTACCTATTTTTCTGTTATAATCATAACGAAGAGGATATATTTTTTTCTCATGCTTTGATCTATTGATATTTCTACATATTTCCATGTTTATGCACTATATTCATGCTTTTCCCATTTGGGGATATTACAGTGGTATCAGAGCATAATATTGGCTTAACCTGTGTATTTCAGCCATTATGTCATCTAAGGAGGCTTCTCATAGAAAGGAGAAGATCTGTAGAAGATATGAAGGAAAAAATCCATTATCAGGAGGGAAGGAGTTCTCAAAACTTCTTATCTAAACTACGCAGCGCATTAATAGAGGCATCAAAGAGATGAGAATGGAGAGATGTAGAGATTCTCCAAGAGGGCTTGTACATGAAGAAAAATCTATATTTTCACATTATGGCTGTCATAATTCAACTACACCATTATATCTACAAAGTGGTACCATGCCACATTCTTGGCAAGAGAAGTAGAGGAAGGAGAAACACCAAAGGAGGAGACTCTTGGTGACTATCTCTAATAATACGAATCCTAGTCTAGAATATTAAAGGAGCAGCTAAAATTCCCAGGGTTTTTTCAAATCAAAGAAGATAGAAGACCCAGTAAACAAAATTGAAGAAGAGGGTGTAGACATCACACTTTGGGTAGATTCTTTCTACCTACTTTTGATGGGTCACCCAAGATCACAACTAAGAATTGGGTAGAGAAGCTAGACACATGTTTCCAGCTGCATCAAGTTTCATAAGATGAAGCCATTAGAGTAGCAACACTGCATCTTGAAGGTAAGGCTTATGCTTGGTGTTTTTATGAATATTCTTCACTGAATAATGCAAATATATCTACTTATGCAAAATTCACTAGGAGGTTAGTGAAAATATTTTATCAAAGACATTCTGAAACTTCTTTGGGTGAGCTAGCCAAACCCAAGAAATCAGAACCTTTGCATGAGTTGAACATGAGGATTCCTCCTTCAAGAGGGGATCAAGACAAAGGATATCTTAATGATGAGTTACTCTCCAATGATGAGGGGAAGGAAGAAGAGGAGTTGGAAAGAGCCTCCAATGTTGTAAAAGTAGGAGGAGATCCAACACTATTTAGAGATGGAGATGAAGTAATTGCTTCAACTAAAGGAGCTCTTGTATCTTTGTAAGAAATTCCAAAGGATATTAAATATGAAGTTTAGGAGTAGCATGTGTCTATGTTGATAGGAAATAAGAAAAAACAATGGAGGAAGTGTGTTCCAACATTGACCATAATTTTTGGGACATACACCATGATAGATCACTTCTATGTGATTAAAACTCTTGACACTAATAAGACCTTGGGTGTGCATGAGTTGATTATATTGGAGAAAGACACCTTAGGCTGTGAGATCTTGCAGAAGGTAGGAGAAGATGAGAATGAGGGCCATCATCAAGTGATTGGGAACATACATACCCATCCTTTTCAGGAGAATTATGCACAGAAGCAGGAGGATGATTTGCGCAGTGAGGGCAGGGACAAATCAATGCACTCACATATACAACCTGTTCTAGGCCTTGATGTTTCATTACATGGAGGCATTCCACAAGGGAGGCCCCCTGATTGGAAGTTGATCAAAGAGTTCTCTCAAAATGGTGCAGCATTAATATGTTTGGCTAAGGAAGGAGCCTTGGGAGGAGATAGCACAACACAGAGAACCTTTGATGGGTTCAAAGGAGGGATGAGCAATTTTCTGATATGGAAATTGCCATCTCCCACTCAGTTATTTGCATTGAAATATGATGATTCAGGAATCTGTGATGACATGAGCATGGTGTTAAAGGGCTACTTCATAATTAACCTTGGAGCAACAAATGATACTTCCATACATGAGGAACCAGAAGGGGAGGGTTGAGTGGTTACCGCGGCATGAGGTGGTTGAGTGGCCATGAATCCTTGTTGGGGGAAAGGATCGGTAAACACAGCGGGTTGAGATGTAGCTAGAATGGGAGAGACAGTAGGGTAGGAATGTTGTCCTCGCACGGTGGCCTGAGACTCCCACATCTGCCGCATCTGGAGTAATAGGGGACAATCGTGAGTGTAATGTCCATAGACACCGCAACATGAACTTGAATTATTGGTGCGAAGCAGCTGGTCCGACTTGGGCTGAGAGCCTTGTGGCTAGTTGGTGGTGTTAGGATCAATACTTGAAGGATTGGATCCACATGTCTGAGGAAAAGTCCAGTCCCTGCCTGCTCTGCTTTGGGAAAAGGGAAGAGGGTGTTGCTCTGTCTTTGTCACAATCACTACCCTTACTGGAGGGGTAGTAAGCATTTATGACGAGGGTTGAGAAGGCAAGGGGGTGAGAGGTCCAAATGCTGGAGGAGCTGGGACACCAGGTTGTGGGTAAGGATAAGGGTTAGAATGGGAAACATTGAGGTAAGTAGGAGTGGGGGCAAAAGGAGGAGACATGCCGTATCCTGGATACATGCTACCTGGATGGGGGAAAGTGCTGGAGGTGCTGGCCCCTCCTGGAGGGAAACCATAACCCATAAGAGGTTGATCAGAGGTATGTGAAAGAGCTCCAACGATACCGTCGGCAGAGTGAGATGCCCCCGGGGAGTTAGTGCCGCCGAGCTTGGGGAGGTCAGGAAGGACGGTATAAACATAACTAGATTGAGCATAAATAAGGTCATATTTCAAGGCTATTTGGAGGGCGGATTCTTTGGTTTGAGGGAAATGGGAGGCGACATATTTGCCAATGGGAGGTAGGAGAGAGCGAAGGAACCAGTCCATATAAACCCGATCTTCAAAGTGAGGAGCGCGACATAAGCTTCTTCTTCCCCGCCATTCTTGGACATGAGCAGAAAGGCGGGTCGAAGAGCATTAACGGAAGGAAGTTAAAAGCTTGGTACCAGTGTCGTATCAGAGAGGTAGTTGGAAATAATATAAAAAGGCTTGGGCAATGGTCACAAAAGTGGTATGGGAGGAGGTGGTCTGCTCAACATACCATTTAGAAGCTTCGCCGGTAAGTGTGCGTTCGAACAATCTAAGACAGATGGAGTCATCAGTAATGGAATTGGATGAACACCACATATGGAAAGATCAAATTTGGTTAGAGGGATCTTCAATAGCAAGGCCTTCGAGCTTGGGAATGTCGGAGGGGAGCTTGGTTGGCATAGCAGGTCAACTAACATCATGCCAGATAGGATCATTGATCAGCTGATTGAAGTCGGGGAAACTAAGGCCGGCCATATAAGGGAGCAATGGGGCAGTCGAGGTAGGTCCCGTAGTGGTTCCGCTGGAAACGGACCCAGCGATATAACTGGGGTTGCCGCTGGCACTAGGCCCTAAACTAGACATGGTGAAGGTAACAGGGGGAGAACCCGGAGTAGGGGGAGAACTCGAACAATCAGAAGAAGAGTCAGAGTGTGGACTCGGGGGAGGACTTACTCGATGATGACGAGAAGAAGGAAGTCGACCAACCGGAAACTGAGGGTGAAGGCCAAGAAGTCTCTGGGAGAAGCGCCTTGGGGGCACAACGATGACGGGAAGAAGAAAACCCGACAAGGGAAGGGAGGGAAAAAATCAAGTGAGGTCAAGGGCAGAGAGGTGCAGCGAAAATTGATTTTAAAGTCTTTGCCAGGTGGTGTTAACCAGGCTCTTCTTTACTTAGGGTCAGTGTGTGGCATGTGTTGATTTTAATTTTTTAAACCCAGACATTTAAAGAGTAAAAGAAAAAGTGTGCTGCATAACTGAAAATAAATCTGTAAATAACAATATATAATGCTGAAAGAACAGGAAATTTAACAGCTAACAATGCATCGATCTAACCCAAGAAGGTGGGTCTCTCAAAACTAATCTAAAAAGAGGTAAAAATCTAGTCAAAACACACAAGAAAGAGGTCGATAGATCTAAGGTTGGGAGGGACAGGGATCTAAAGGATAAATCTGCTGGAAAGAGGTGCAGAGAACATCAAAGAGGCAGAGGCAAGGTTGCTGTAACAAAAGGGGAAATCAGCTAAAGGGAGGAGGGATGAAGAGGTGGCCCTAGAGGTAAACCCAAACAAAACTATATGAGGTGATTTGAAAGGGATAAGAGCTGATCTAAATGGATCTGAAAAGGAAGTATTAGATCTGACAATAAGAAGGCTGAAACTCTGAAAATTCAGATGTCTGAAACAGCTAAAACTCTACCACCAAAAGTGGAGGGTACTAAAGCCCTAAGGGGAAATATTCCCACTTAGTTGAGTGAAAAAGATCAGAAACAGGTCTAAACGGGCAGAGACGGAGGCTGGAAAATCCTGACAGAAGCTTCAAACAAACCCAGGAAAATTGCTGGAAAATTGCAGAAAAAAGTGCAGGTCGCAGGTTCTAACCTGTTTTCAGTCTAGGTCATAGGTTTGGGGCAGAAAAGTGCGTCCTCAGGTCCAGGTCACAGTTTTTGGGCCGATAAGTGCGACCTACAGAGCTGGGTCTCTCGGCGGCAGATTTCAGAAAAAAGTGTCGTCTCAGCTGTGGCTGATGTCGGTCACCTGTGCAATAGGGCCAGAAACACATGGAAATGAAATTTTTTAATGTTTGAGGGTTTTAGAGGTGAAAAACACCATAAAAATAGGAAAAAAAAAAAACTGAAGAGAAACCCTAAGGTCTGAAATAGCTGGATATGCAGGAATAGTTAAAACGATAGCGGTCGCAAAAGAAAACCTGTGTGGAGTCGCCAATTGTCAGTATGAATCTTTCGTCGCAAAAGATCACTTTAGCTACGCATAAAAAATAGCCCTAACATCAATTATGGCTGCCAAATATATTTAGATATGAAATCAGATGATATAAATAATGCTGCACAAATCCAGATCTAAGAATAAAAGACATTAAGTAGATAAAATAGAATGAGGCTCCATGCATCCAATAGACAAGACAAGAACGATGTATTTGAAAGAATTTTTATATTATATTGAAAAGGGGCACCTGAGAGGAAAACAGGAAAGGTGTTTTCCAGTTCTCCTCAATGGGATGGGTTCTTGATAGTCCTCAGCACTTCAGATCTAGAATCTCTCTCTCTTGTTGGTATAGAAAACCCAGACAAACATAGAACTCAATGGGAGCTCACAAGGAAAAAATGGAGAAAATGTGACCAAGTGTATAGATCCATAGTGATCTAATAGGAAACAAAAGGTGACTAATGAATGGGGAAAAACCTTCTATTTATAACAAAATATTAGGGCGATATGGAAACTTGGTGCATGAATAAAATATTATTAATCAAATTCTAGAACCATCCTTTAGTATTATTTTTTTTTATTTGTTAGAGGAAAAGGATTTTTGACTTGGGTGGAGTTGCTTTATTTATAAATAATAAATAAATAAATGATTTATTTACTATTTTAAGGAAATGGTGGGAATATAATTAAATAAATAATGATTTATTTAATTATTTATAAATGATTTATTCAAATTTAACTAGGAATATTATTTAAATAGGATTTAAATAACTTATTCCTAGGAAATAATCAAATAAATAAGGATTTATTTAATTGATTTCCTTGTTTTGGGTTAAATATTACCAGGAAATATAAACAAATATATATTTTTTTATTATTTCTTTTTGGGGTTTCCTCTTTAGACCATAAACAAATTAATAAAGGTGTTTTTACTAAGTTATTTCACATAGTGAAAGCAATTTTACTTAGGGTAAAATTGGTCTTACATGGTGTACTTGGGTTCATCTAATGATAGTAGGTTAGATGACCAAAAAATGGTGTAACACATGCATTGGCCAAACTATGGAATTTTTGGATGGGAAATACCTTTCAAGAGGAGGTTGACCTCCATGTACTTCAATATTGTCTTAGGCAAGATCAACTGCAAAGGAGGCAGCAAAAGTGGGGTAGCAATACTCCAACATGTGGCTTTGGCATTGAGCATGTGCTTCATTTCATATTTCTACAACATTGTCACAGTTGGGAAGGATGGATCCATATTGGGGGTCCCAACTATTGGTGGAGTATTCCAAGGACCTCTTCACATGTAAGGTTCTTGATGGGAAAGTGAAAGATGGGAGATGTAGAGTGGTTTATGGAGTCATTTATTTCCATGATCATATTTACTTGACTAGAGACTCCAAGCTCAAGGAGGGGATTCTACATGCAACATATGAGGCACCATTTTCAGGGCATGAGGATTCCATTGAGTCATATCTCAACATCATGGAGGGATTATATTGGGAAGATCTCAAAGAAGATGTGCTCCAGCATATCAGGAAGTATGTAGCTTGTTTGATGAGTGAGGAGAAGAGAAACCACCTTGCAAGGTTTTTTGAGTCACTTCCCCTTTTGATGAAGAGATGAGAAGGTTCATCTAAGGACCTATTCACCAACTTGTTTACAATATAAGGTAAATATTGTGTTTTGATGCTTATTGATCAACTAAAAATGTATGTACATTCCTTTACCATACATTTGTAGCACATTGCTCCACAAGAGAGCAAGCCTCTCTTTGGATTTCATGGTCCTTTTGGGACTACATTTGGTGATGGGATTGACCACTTTCTAGAGGACTTTGGGAAATATTTATTTTACTTGGTTCATATTCAACCAACTCCTAATGTCCTCCACTATTTTCAAGCTTTTTAGAAGCTTATGGAAGCAAGCAAGTGGTTGGATGGCCACTTATCATATGATGTTTTGAGACAAATAGAGGTAGAACAACGCTGGTCTCACTTGATGGACTATTTTCACCATCCAATATGTCATATGAAACTTATTCCATGCTTATTTTGGAGCCCATATGACGATGACACTCTATCCACTATATGTAGGAAGGATTGGACAAGAAATATTCCTAGAACCGAGTGGGATCATGAGATTCCAAGTATCTTTTGGCTTCGTGTGGACTATATTATTTCAGCCCAAGATCAATAGCTCCAAATTTATCATAAATGGAGAAAGAGACAATGTAAGTTGAACAATTTTATCTCTCATTTTTAGCCATGCAGCCCCTACACATTGCAGAAGTAGGGGATTGGCAATTATTTCTATGAGCTACCAAGGATGGATCACTTTTTTTGGATGATAGCATGGATTGAGGCACCCAACACTTACCGTCTCTCATGCCTTGAGGAGGCCAATGGAAAACATATAACTTTTTCCATATACCTCCCACTTCTTCATGATGAAAGCTACTTGGTTCATCTACCAAAGGCTAACTTGTATACTTGGGAGGAGACATATCCGTTGGAGGTTTTGCAGTACCCTTGCAATTTCTTGAGGACAAGCAACATTTTGGAGGGGAGGACTGTAATATTCCTAAATTAGCTTGCAGCTAATTGGAATATTAAAGTTTTTTTTTGTCACTTAGATAGGTGAATAAGTGGGTAGGGAGACCCATAAATCTCTTTATGAAGAATAAAACCACTTCTCATGTGAAATTGGATCATCATTTCAGCTTAATAAAGCACCCTAAGGTGTGAATAGGGGCTAGAGCATGTGGATTAGGTCAATGTTGACCAGATCAACAGCGTTGTTATGGAGATCATGGAGGATTAATAGAGGACATCGCAGTCATTTAGGAGGAGTGGATGCATGAGGGTAGCTCGATTATTGAGTGGGACCCAGGGTGAGGAATCTCTCCAAGTATAAAAGGAATAGGATGGAAACATTAGAAGAGATAAATTTGTATTATTGATTTTGATCTTTTTAGATCTGGATTTTTCATGTGACATTTTTGTGCATGATTTTGTTGTTTAGCAGGGTTTGATGTGATGTTTAGCACAAGGGTGTTTCTGATCGGAAATCCCACCCTCATCCCTTGGGGACTGAGAGTGCCTACTCAGGAGAGGTTATCTTGAGCTGCATTACCACTGTCTTGAATTTGGCCAAGCTTGAGTCTCATATACAACATAGTTCTGTTTAGATTTGGGTTGTGTTGCAGGGGTGTGGCAGTGGAGGAGAGAGATCTCCAATTTCTAAGCTAGTTTTCCATGGGAGGGATAATCCTTTCATCCAGAATCTTGTGAGGAAGTTCTCAGGGCCTTATTTCATATTTTGGCACCAGGCCAAGTAGATATCATCAGCTATAGCACATTTTCCCTCAAGGACTTCATTATTTTAGAGGGCAGCTGCAGCAGTGGGTTTATTGCCCTATTTGGAGTGTTTGGGTTTCCTGTGTGGGGATAAGCCATCAATTTAGGAGATCTATTGGAGGAGGATCATCCATCTAGTATATCATATCAGCCATCTCCCATCAGTGATTCATTTGAAGAGATTATTTAGCCCTAGGACCAAATCTGCTATATTTTGTATAGTGTGTATTTCTGGAAACCTTTTATGGGTTGTCCTGGAAATATTTTTTGGATAATGGATCTCTAGTCTTAGAATTTTTGGAGCATTATATAAGCAAAAATACATTTTTCTATATTTCAGCTTCTATTCTCTCATAGACAGTGCAATTTTCTGCATTCCTTTATTTCATGTATTAACAACATTTCAGATCTATATGTATGATTTCATGGGAGGCTTGTTTTCCCCACTTGATTGATCTTTTACTCAAGATATTGTACCTATTTTTCTGTTATAATAATAACAAATTGGATCTATTGTTTTCTTGTGCTTTGATCTATTGATATTTCTGCATATTTCCATGTTTATGCACTATATTCCTGCTTTTCCCATTTGGGAATATTACACATTTTTAATACCAAAGGGTAGTTTACGATAGGAAAATTTACCCCAAAGACATATAAAAGCAGTCTTATGTTGGTCTTCTAGTTTAATTTTGATTTGGTTATAGCCAGAGAAGACATCCATGAAGGAAACAATATATTTACTGTCACAAGCATCGAGAATTTGGTTGATAAAGGGTGTAGGATAATTATCCTTAGGGAAGGAAAGATTCAAGTCACTGTAATCAAGACAGACTCGAATAGTTCCTTGTTTTTTTATCAACTGGGAAAAGATTAGAAACCCATTCTGTCAAAGGTACAGGATAGATAAAACCAACATCAAGAAGTTTTTGAACCTCGGCTTTAATAGTTGCTTCTTTACATAGGTTAACTGGCTGGAGATTTTCTCGAACAGGTTTGGCTCGAGGATATTTCTTGATTTCATGTTGGATAATATGTGGATCGATGCCAAGCATTTCCTCATAAGACCATTCAAAAACATCGTGGGATTCTTTGAACAAGGTGGTATAAGTGGAAATATCTGAAGGAGTGCGATCAACCTCAATCAAGATGTTTTCCACAACACTTGGTTTCATGGCAAATATCGATCGGAATTGTATCATAAATGTTGGTCAAGTTCCCTTCTGCAACGAAAATCAAATGAAAGTTCGGGGAAGGTTTGGCATTCCAAAGGAAGCCAGGATTTGATGAGACTCATCCAAATCCTAAACGTTTGGGAGAAATGAATAATTATGATGAAGAGGTCCCCAAGGACACTCAAAGACAAACATGACCTCTTTGATAGCTTCATCAGATGGTAACTGGAAGTCGATAAAGTAAAAAGAGGAAGGACGGTCAACAACCCAGGAAGACGAAAATAAATCATCAGTTGGTACTGAAATGGTATCACAAGACTCATCGAATGAAGATTCCAACTAGATAGCTTTATAAGCATGCTCTGCTAGGATTAAAGACATGGATAGGCCAAATTAATTGATCTCAGATTCAGCAGTCACCACCCAAGGATCATCGATAATCTGGGGTCCACAGGAACGTGAAGAGATCATATGGAAGTAGGAAATGGTAGGAGATGAAGGAGTGTTGGGTGAAGTAAGTTGAGGCAAAACCCCCATAAGAGTGGAAATTTTAAAATTCCAACTCCAACACTCTAAAATTGACCAAGATGGTCTCCCACAAGTGGGGAAGTGTTCTCCGTAGTGGAAATATAGGCTGACGACATGCAATAGTCAAGCAGATAAATGGTGAAGATTTTTCCTTCATGAGGAAAGGAAAGGACGTGAAATAAAGATGAGACTACTGTAGTCATGGCATAAAACCAAATAAAGCCAAGGAGTAGGTTGTAATATAATTAGGCATTGACAACTTCCACATCAACATATACCATTTTTCTACCTAACTCGATGGGAAAATGTGGAAGTACCTCCTTAGGAATGAAATTGTGACTGTCAAAGGCTTGGAGAGTAATATTTGATGTGGCAATTTCTAGAGAGCCAATATCTTTACAACAGGATATGGACATGACACATGTGTAATAGCCCTCATCCACTAGAGTGCAATGGATATTCTTCTATAATATTCATAAAATAATACGGAAAGAAATTTTATGGGAAACATGAGGAGCGAATTTCTTGGCATTGAAAGTGATGAGACTATAGTTGGATACATCAAATCCACCAATGGTAGACAACAAGGCTTTGTGATGTTGAGGACGGCTTTGCAAGACCTCCAAGGCAGACATGGCACAAGGTTCCTAGGCAATATATTCAACAATACTATAATTTTTAGCGGCCCTGGAAGAAGGGTTGTGTGTCATCTTACAGAAAACATACATGGGGAGGGAAATAGACAGATTCCAGAGGCTCATCCAAAGTGAGAGGTCGAGTGGAACTAGGTGGAGTTGTTGAGTCCTTAGAAGGAGAAATAAACTTAGGTACATCATAATATTTCGATCATGTAGTCACATTTACATTTTCCTTGCACATGAAGATGGATGAATTGTGAGGGGTATGTGAAGAGGACCCCTTGGTTCCTCCTTGTGGAGTTCAATAAGATTGAGCAACCTTTTTTTTTTGGGGTTATGAATGGAATGGATGAGTCAAAACATCATGTTTTTGAGTAGATGGTGGTGAAAGAAGCCTATGGACTTTATCCATCCAAGGACACTCGGGAGTAAGGTGATCGCCTTAACAAATTTATAAGGGAACTTGAATTTCCAGCGACGCTCACTAGTGCCCCCTCCTTGACTCTGAGGATTGATTTGAGACTCTTAGGAAGTTTGATTTTATTGTTTATTTCTCTTGTTATTCTTGTTTTTCTTACCGTTGGGTTGAGAGTTATTCCTTGGTTGAGTGTACTTCACCGTAAGAACATCGATGGACTACTCAGGAGGGCATGCTTTATGTTGGGTGTGGAGCCTAATTATCTTCTTTATTTAGATGTATCACCATGCTGGACCCCTTTTATTTATGAGCTAGAAATGTCGCCCATTGCCTAATCATTGTCAGGGGGGTCTAGAGGGGGGCGACAATGACTTTTTGGATCCCCCCCCTTGTCGGGGGGTTTCAGAGGTAGCATTCCCAAAGCTAAAAACAAATGTAAAATTTCCTTGTAAAATATTGTAATTTTGTAGTCAATTTGGTCTGTTCATTAGGAGGATTATTTGATGGTATAAGTTATGTTTGACTTATGGTTTTTTTCCCTAGAAGGAAACCCCTCTATTGTATGAGGGTGTTGTATTATGGCTATGTATCGGGTGTTATTCCGAGTCAGAAATAGAAAGGGGGATTGTGTGAGAGAGTTGATGATATTACAATGGATCTAATGTAGGTTGTGTCTCTTCATTTTGTTGGATAATAAAAAGGAAGGAATGGTTTTTTTTGTGGATGTATCCCAAGTTGGGTGACCCACATATATTTGTGTCTCTCTTGTTTTATATGTTATTTCTATGTTTGTGATTCCACATATTTTATGTGTTCCATTTCTCTTTAATATACAATTTTCTAACACTTTAGTAGAGCCATATGCAATTGTTGGGGCTTGAGATGTAATAATAAATTTCTCGAGGTGGGAAGCAAGTTGGCCCATGGGATCGAAAATGGACCCAATCACTCGATTGTCATGTGGGCCAGGAAATAGTTTAGGTGGGTCAATGGAAGGTCTAGGGGTGTTAGGAAACATTTCATACAACATACCTGATTATGAATATATGAAATCCAACTATTGGACATATAGAATATATTTCTCCTTATTAACGGCTCAAAACATGGACACATCCTTAGCAAGTTGAGGTCAGAGAGATCGAATGAACCATTTACATAAAATATCATTAGGTAACTTGGTTCTCACTAACCTCTTGCGATGATGTCATTCATGAATTTGATCAGAAATTAGCATGGAATCATATTGTTTAAAGTTGGAAAAAAGGTCAGATTCGATATCAGACCGAGTAGGAATATAGAAATGTGTCAAGAAAGTTTGAGCTAGGGAGGAAAATTCACCATAGGATGCAGTATCTAACTCGATATACCACTTTGCATCATTCCTAGTTAATGTTCATTGGAACAAGAAAAGTTTAATAGAATCATCCACCAAAGAATTAGATGAGCACCATAAATTATAGGTGGTAATGTGAGTGGATGGATTCTCCCGGGCTTACCATCAAACTTGGGAATATATGATGGTAAATTGGTGGGCATGGGTGGCCACCAGAGATCATGACGGATGGGGTCATTAGTCAATTTTCCCAAATCCAGTAAATCAAGAGAAGATAAAAATGGATTATGGATTTGAATGAATGAGTCATAGGTAGGAGAAGCCCCTAAACAACCTTGCAGTCCCCCCATATACAGATTATATGGATGCACTTGCTAGTGGAGAAAATGGTTTTCCCCAGAAAAAGGTTATTGCAGGCCAGCATAACTAGTAGATGGATGTTTCCCCCTGGGTAGAAACCTACAGATATTAATGGACTACCAAGATCATGACTTCTTATGGGGTTGTACTGTTGGAATGGGGTCTCCTAACAAGATGCGAAACTGCTCCATTTTGATTACTTTTGATTATATTTAGTATAACACAGGGGTTTTGGGGTGGTTCAAAGCCCCAAACGCATTGTAATGGTCAAGGGTAAACTAGGGGTCCAAAAACCATGGGTTGCGGACCATAGGAAAGTCGGAGATAGGTTGTTATAAATAGAGATGTATTTTGTATCGAAAAGGATAGGATATGATGAGATATTGATGCGATTTGTTGCTTAAGCTATCTGTTTGGGTTTTGGGGAATGGACTCCTACTGGCTGTGTGCGCGGAGATCCTAGTCCAACTATGTGCGCAGGTTGGGAAGGGGATTGTAAGGAAATATTGATGAATGAATGAATGCGAAGGATTATTAGAGATCTGAATCTGTGAGTTATGTTATGTGAATTGCTGATAATTGCTATGTTATGTAATTTCTGGCTTTAATCTACGAAATATCTGTGTACTGAGCTCTTGGATCTAGATATGTTATGTTTTGTTTATGTACTACTGTGTTGATGATATAATAAGCCTATAACTGTAGATCTAGTGCACTGGATGCGAATAGGAACATAATTAACCCTGCGCAGGACAAGGTAATATAGGAATTATAGAAATAGGATGTATCCCTACTTGCCTTACCCTTCCTTTCTCAGGGTGTGGAAACTTGGTTCCAGCACCCACCCATACTACTTCGGGTGAGAATGTGACCTGCGAAAGTAGGTCACTGCCGAAAGGGCCAGTAGTATAGGGGTTTGTTGGAAAACCTTGCACACTGAACCTGGGTCAGGACCCCTCAAGCCAGCATGTACCCAGGGTTAAAATAATGACCACTCTACACAGTAGGAACGACATAAGGAGGATATCCCATGTGGGCGATGGTACTCACAATGGGGATTCCCCCATGTAAAATACCCCCTCCAATAAAAGTATTAGTAGGTGGCACCCCTCCAAAGAGTGAACTGTACCAAGATTGTGACATGCTAGAAGCTACATTTCCCCCAACGTTACTAGGGAAAATTGATGACCCTCCCCCCCCCCCCTCCAACATATTTCCTAAAGTAACTATGCCTAAATAAGGAACAAGAATCATTGGTTGGGAAAAACTCGGTGAATAAATTCCTAGACTTATTGGCTGACTAGGTTGAGGTACCATAGTCGACATAGAAGATGTTGTGGGAATGGAAACATTCATGAAATTAGTAGGAGTCATTGACGAGACTAGTGGAATTCCACAGGAATAAGTGAGAGGCATATACATAGGAATAGGAATATCCACACTAAGAGGTGGCAACACCGACATGGCAGTCGAGACTGCTGATGTAGACGGTAATGAGGTCTCAGACTTTGACATAGGGTGAATAGGAGACAAAGGCACATAAATGTATGCTAGTGTAGAACCGTCTAGTTTTATCCATAGTAAAGTAGGCCCTAAAGTATAGATCAAAGGCGGAATGGTAGGAGCATCAGAGTCGTCTGCCAAAGTCTCAATCAGATCAGATCACTATTAGTGGGACCAGAAACAGATTCCAACACTATGTGATCATATAAGTCTCGAGCATGTAAAATATTCTCTGTGTAGGAGAAATGATTCCACTTCATTCAAGAAGTAAACCTTGAAGACGATGTGGCCGTTGACAAATAAATTTAGTCAAGGTGATAATAATTAAAACACAATTACATTACTACAAACACCCTAGGGCCAAAACTATGGACTCGGACCAAACATCACATACTAGAAACATCCTACAAGATAGCACATGCAAAAAAAATACAAAGTAGCTGGCAGTTGAAAATTTATACTAGCAACCTGCTTCCCAGCCTTTTTAGCTACAAATTCGGAAGAATTTCCCTCACAAAATGTGGAGAACCCCATGGGAGGACTGAGAGATTATGAATAATATCTGTCCCACATACAGATAAGATGACCCTGACCTTGCACCTATATATGAGCCCTATAAAGAAAGGCCACTACAATCACCACATATAATAATATGACATTGGGGGACAATCATAGGACAAATCAATGTGCAAGGGTATGACACTTAACTCCAAAAAGGAGCCAATACAGAAACCCCCTTAAGAGTTACCTCCCAAGTGGTCCCCAAGTGATCAAACATTCTTTTAATGCATGCCAATTTCCCTATATCACACCACCCAAAACTAAGCGAAATGGGTCATGTCACTCCACCTAGCTGAAGTGTGACCTTGTGCTTAACCATTTTGTGAGGAGGGCTTCCCAGAAAACACTACTGCAAATGGATTTTACTCCCTACCGCAAGCTGCTAAGTTGATTTTGTGGCCTTGGAGTGGTTAAATCACACTTCTATCTCCAAGATCCTAACCTAAGCTAGTGTTGATTTAATACCATTAATAATAAAAGATGAATCTAGTTAATTTTATTATCGCATTGATTTTAATGGTTATTTTTTACACAAGTAGGAAGTGGCATGAAATTGAGATGGTGTGAAAGACTCTTAGTTAGTCACCCTAATGCAGCTATATGAAATTTTATTTTTCAAATAAATGAATGCTAGATATGAGAGGGTAAGAGTTTTCAAAACACACCAATTTCTACAATAATTCACTTGTCACTAAATCTTCCTGGATGCAAAATATCCCAAGAATTTGTGAATTAATGACCCAAAAACAAACAAAAAATAAAACCTATAAAGAGAACAAAACAAGTCTCCCAAGCAAGAACAAAAAAGCACTTTAAAAGTGAAACAACTAGCTAAACAAAGCCCAATCAAACACACTCAAAGTAATGAAACTGACAACCAAAAGTGAAAGAAAAAGAAGGCAATTTCAATCAAGCTAGGGCTGCAGTACAATGGCTCAACTAGGGCCAATGTTCTACAAAGGACTAAACCAAACCCTATAGGCAAGGTGGCCTATACAAAATCTAATGACGACAATACAATATCACAAAAAAAATTCGAAAGAACTTTATCAGATGAAAATTTCACAACCAGTCACAACACCATTGTTTGTGAGTGACTAATGACCAAAAAATCGAAGAGATCACTTAACAAGAATGAATGAAAATGAGAAGCAACCCCAAAATTCGAAGGAAAAATCTATATCAGGTCTAAAAAATTATTGAATACATCTAACAAAAACTGACAATGAAGTCAAGATACGAAACTCAAAATGAAATCTAAGGCACCCAATCAAAACTCAAGAAGAAAATGGCACAATAATGAGCAACAAAATACCTTGAAGAAATTGACCCAAACAAATCATATTAGAGACATATGATAGATGATATATTTATTTGGGTAGCATCGGATGAGCTCTAAGTCTCAAATTTGGTAGGTAGACTTAGAAACATGTATTCTAGAGCACTGAGATTTTTTTTTGTGAAATTCCACCCAAATTGTATGCTATTAAAATAATTAATTATCTTAAAATGACCCTATGTCTAAACTTAGGAAAATAAAATAATTGAATTGAATTAATATGACATGGATATGAATGTTATAGAAAAATCAGATCAATTCGAAATTTAATCTTATCCTTTTATTAGAGATGTAATATCGGTTGTTGAAGTTTCTACAAGAAGATTATAAGAAGGGCTTAAAGGGTCATTTGGAAGATACACCAAAGGATCAAGAGATCAAAATTGTTTAGTGAGCAGTGCTCAGAGAGAAGATCAATCAAGAAGATTCTTACAGAGAGGGGCAAAGATAATTTATGTTTGGAATATTTTCTGAGCCAAAGAATACACAATAGAGAAGACATAGAGAAGTACCAACAGAGGAAACATAGAAGCTACACAGAGCCTATGCAGAGCCAGCAGAGGTATCACAATAGCCCAAAATAAGTCTCTGATTCAGCTGAGGATCAATCATATCCAGTGCCAGAAAGCTGAGGTGTGAGACCGGAAGGAGCCACAGGGTTAGATCCATCCAACAGAAGAGCTAGAATGCAGAATCCACACAGTCCACATGCAGAGTGATGCAGAGACTACACAATGACTGTGCAGAGATTGCATAGAGGCTGTGGAGGACTTACCAGTCCAAGGTTTTGGCTAGTTGGCCTTCCAGTGTCAGTGTGAGATTTTTTTCACTAACTCTTTGTCAGCTAGATTCTCTATGAGGATAGCCAACAAGGCATCTAGTTTGTATTCAGAATATTACTGCATAATATATAAACCCTCAGTTGTTGCATCAATTTTCCTGCATTGGGTTTTTCCGTGGAAATTGGTCCAAAAACAATGATGTCACTTGTGTATATGTTTTACTCTTGTTCATATTTTGTTTCTACAATTGTCTTTTTCTGCAGTTTATTTGTGAAGACTGTAGTGTAAGAGATTTTGTTGTTTATAGTATAAAATCATAAATAATCTGTTAAAATGAATTAAAAAGATAGGATATTTCTCATCAGTGTTGTACTAGGATTCTGGTTAGTAATAATTTTCACATGGTATCAGAGCTTTTATAGGTGAGTGCAGGAGGAATAGAAGAAAAAATCCGTAGATCAAACATTGGTGAAGCTAGGATCAAGGAGTTGCGTAAGCAGCAGATTGATCTCCCGAGATTGCACAGTCCAAGCCAAGAGGGATAGTCCCTGCAAGGAAATATCTCTTTGATTGAGATGAAAGAGAGGTAGGATATTCTAGTTTGTATAGGTAGAGGGAGAAACACAACATATCAGCGCATATCAGCAGCCGGAGAGATGCATTTTTCTACGCAACAGTTATTATGGGTGTAGAAGAGTCAGGAAGAGTAGTTGGAGACACTTTCAGGGAATTTTCTTCCTCAGGGAATTCCTAGCTGTAGAATTCTATTTTTTGATACCTAAGCAACAATATTGAGTGCTTAGGGTGGGCCAGAGCTATGTAGAGGAGAGATAGGGAGCTAGTTCGACATATTTTTTAGTTGGAAAAGATGGAAGCAAGTGGGTTAAGAGATCAATATCGGTTGGAGGGAGCATCCGACTATGTGATCTGACAGGAAAGGATCAAATTCCTGCTGGATGAGCATGACATAAAAATCTTCATTGAAGGTGTGGTGGTTGTTCTGGTAGATGCAGATCCCCTGAAGGAATAAAAGAAGAACATGGCTCAGGAAAAACACCTTATCCTCGATGGAGTGAGGAATCATGTCATGTGTCACATAACTAGCAAATCGAAAGCTAGAGAAATGTGGTAGGCCTTAGATAAGCTATATCAAGGATCTTCTGAGCAACAAAAGATGTATCTGGAGTGTTGGGTGTGGAGCTTGATTATCTTGTTTCTTTTGTATCACAGCATTGTACCCCTGTACCTTAATGGGGTGGCAACGCTGCCCGAAATTAAACATTGCCTGGGGGGTCCCCGGGGGGGCAGCTACGACTTTATGGGAGCCTCCTCATGGGGCTTGGCGCCCCCGAAGCTAAAAACTGATGTAAAATTGTCTTGTAAAAGTATATTAATTTCTAGTCAATTTGGGTCGTTCATTAGGCGGATGATCTGATGGTAGAAGTTATGTTTAGTTTAGGGTTTTTTTCCCTAGATGGAAACCCCTCGATTGTATGAGGGTATTTTATTGCGGTTGTGTATTCTCGGAGCGAGAAATAGATAGGGAGTCTGTGAGAGAGAAAAAATGGTATTACAGTGGATTTGCATAGGTTGTATCTCTTAATTTTGTTGGATAATAAAAATGGACTGGCTATTTGGGGTGGACGTAGCCCAAACTGGGTGAACCACGTATATCTGCGTCTCTCTAGTTCTATGTGTTTTGTGTGCTTGCGTTTTCCACATATTTTATGTGTTTCATTTCTCTGTAATATTTAATTTTCTAACAACTGGTATCGAAGCCGAAGGTCTATTTGGCTGATAAACTCGTAGGAAAGAAGGGTTCCTAGTTCGAGTGGGAGCAATAGCGAAAGATGGTAAATTTAGGGTCAAGAAATTTAATGGCCAAAATTTCCTGCTGTGGAAGATGTAGATGTAATATTATCTATATCAGAAAGATCTATACCTACCATTGAGCGGAAAAACAAAGAAGTTGATGACCATGAAAGACACAGAATGAGATATTTTTGATAGAAAGGCACTCAGAATAGTACGGTTGTGCCTCACGACGTCAGTAGCCTTCAATATTTCTAAGGAAACAACAATAGAGGGTTTGATTAAGGCGTTGGTGAAACTATATGAAAAAACCTCGGCCTAAAACAAGGTATTTCTTATGAAACATTTATTTAATATGAAGATATCGAAAGATGGATCTGTTGTAGACCATTTAAATGATTTTAATACAGTTACCAGTCAGTTAAGTTCTGTAGGGGTAAAATTTTATGATGAAGTTAGAGCTCTATTATTTTTGTGCTCATTGCCAGAAAGATGGAATGGTTTAGTTATGGCCATTAGTAACTCTATCTCTGGATCTAGTACTTTAAAGTGTGATGATGTTGTTGGTGCTATCCTTAGCGAGGAAATGTGACGAAAAGCTCTAGTGAGACATCGGGTGATGCTTTGAGTGCAGAGTCTAGGGGAAGAAGAATGGAAAGAGGAAAGAGCTCAGGATATCGTAGTAAATCAAGGATAGGCAGATCCAAGTCTAGATCGGGGATAGTGTGCTGGAAATGCGGAAAGAAAGGACACATAAAGAAAGAGTGTAGATCTTGGAAGGGAAAAGAAGGAGACATAGAGCAAGAAAAAAATCATGAATCAGATGTGATAGGTGATGTGTCACAAGATGCTTTGATTATTTCTTTAAAAATGTTATTGATTCTTGGGTTGTAGATTCAGTGGCCTCATTCCATGCCACACCTGATAAGAAATATTTTCATGACTATGTTCAAGATTTTGGACAAGTCCGTTTGGGTGATGATAAACCCTATAAAATTGTTGGAATGGGTAAGGTTCTTGTAAAACAACAGAATGGAAACCAATGGCTATTAAAGGAGGTAAGGCATGTTCCAGATCTGAAGAAAAATCTGATTTCAACAAGGCAGTTAGGCAGTGAAGGTTGTGTGATAAATTTCATAGATAAAAGTTGCAAGGTCACCAAAGGAGCGCTGGTAAAAGAAAAAGGAAAAAAGGTTGGTACATTGTATTTATGCAATGGTATTTCTAACTCTGTTAATGCTTTAACTTCCAAAGGAGAAGATGCAGCATTATGGCATCATAGGCTCGGACACATGAGTGAGAAGAGGATGAAGATTCTTCACCCAAGAAATTTTTTGCCAGGTTTGAAGAATGTTGATTTGGATTTTTGTGAGAATTGCATTTATGGAAAACAGAAGAGAGTCAGATTTCTCAGAGTTGGGAAAGAAAAGAAGAGTGAAAAAATAGAGCTTGTGCATACAGATATATGGGGACCTGCTCAGGTATCATCTCTTAGTGTCTCTCGTTATTATGTTACTTTTATTGATGATGCAACTAGAAAAACTTGGATTTATTGTATTCAGAATAAATATGATGTATTTGATACTTTCAAGAAATGGAAAGCTTTGGTTGAGATTGAGATAGGAAAGAAGTTGAAGTGTCTCAGATCAGAAAATGGAGGTGAATATTGCAACAAATATTTTGATAGGTACTATTCAGAGCATGGAATTCGCAGAGAGAAGACAGTTCCAAGAACACCACAAGAAAATGGTGTGTCAAAAAGGATGAACGGAACAATCATGGAGCATGCAAGGTGCATGAGATTGCATGCAGGATTGCCTTTACAATTTTGGGCAGATGTTGTAGATGTTGTTGTTTATCTAATAAACAGAGGGCCTTCAAGTTCCTTGGATGGTGATATTCTAGAGGAAGCATGGACAGAGAAAAAGGTAAACTACTCTTTGTTAAAGCCTTTTGTTGTGAGGACTTTGTCCATATTAATAAAGAAAATAGAACAAAGCTTGAGGGAAAATCAAAGAAATGTACTTTTATTGGATATGGTGTTAATGATTTTGGTTATAGCTTATATGATTATGAAAATAAAAAAATCATTAGGAGCAGGGATGTAATATTCAATGAAAAGGTATTGTATATGAATCAGTTGCAGGAAAAAAAATAGGAAAAAGAAAATAAAGAATACACAGTTCTTGATGAGATCACAGAAAAGGTAAAGGTGCCTGAAAATAATAATAATCAAGAGCCACAACAACAACAACCACCAAAATAGCAACAAGCACCTCAAACACCTAAAAGTGGTGTTAGAAGATCTACCAAGATAAGTAGACCCCCTGAACGATACTCTCCTTCATTATATTATTTATTGTTGACTGATTCTGGTGAACCTGAATGTTATGAAGAAGAAATGCAGGTTGAAAGCAGGAAGAAGTGGGAGCTAGCCATGGAAGAAGAGATGGACTCCTTAATGCATAACCAGACTTGGGAATTGGTCAGGTTGCCTGCAGGTAGAACTACATTGCAGAATAAATGGGTGTACAGGCTGAAGGAAGAAGATGGAGGAAAATAGAGGTACAAATCTAGACTTGTGGTGAAGGGTTTTGCACAGAAGAAAGGTATTGATTTTGATGAAATATTTTCTTCTATTGTTAAGATGACTTCAATGAGAACTATTTTAATTCTTGTAGCAGTGGAATATATACATCTTGAACAGTTAAATGTAAAGACAACATTTCTCCATGGAGATTTGGAGGAAGAGATCTATATGCATCAACTAGAAGGATATGAGGTAAAAGGGAAATAAAAATTAGTGTGCAGGTTAAATAAGAGCTTGTATGGCTTAAAACAGACTCCAAGGTAGTGGGATCTAAAATTTGACAAGTTTATGTCTAAACAAGGTTATAATAGATGTCACTCTGATCATTGTGTTTATCTGAAAAGGAAAAATGATGGCAACTATATTATATTGTTATTGTATGTAGATGACATGCTTGTTGAAGGGTCTAACATGCATGAAATAAATGTGCTCAAAATAAAATTTGAAAATTCATTTGCACTGAAGGATTTGGTAGCTGCAAAACAAATCTTTGGTATGAGAATAACTAGAGACGGGAAAAATCGTAAATTAACACTGTCTCAGAATGATTACATACAAAAGGTGTTAAAATATTTAATATGTAGAATGCAAAACCAGTTAGTACACCTTTTGCCAGCCATTTCAAACTTACTAAGGAGATGTGCCCCAAGACCCAAGAAGAAATGGACTATATGTGTAAAGTTCCATATGCATCAGTAGCTGGAAGCTTAATGTATGCAATGATCTGCACAAGGCCTGATACTGCACATGTAGTGGGAGTTGTAAGGAGGTACATGAACAATATAGGAAAAGAACATTGGATGGCAGTAAAATGGATTCTTAGATATTTGAGAAGTACCAGAAATCAATCATTATGCTTTGGTGGTTTAAACATTTCTCTACAGGGATATGTTGATGCAGATATGGCAGGTGACAGAGATGACAAGAGGAGAACTATAGGATATGTATTTACTGTAGGTGGAAAAACTGTCAATTGGGTTTCAAAAATCCAAAGTGTTGTTGCGCTTTCAACAACATAAGCAGAGTATGTTGCTACTATAGAGGCTAGTAAAGAAATGATTTGGTTACAAAGGTTTATGGATGAATTGGGTAAGAAGCATGATATGGGCATGTTATACAGTGATAGCCAAAGTGCCATTCATCTTGCAAAGAACTCAAAATTTCCTTCCAGGACTAAATACATACAGCTTAAGTACCATTTCATATGGTCAGTATTGGAAGATGGACAGCTGAAGCTAGAAAAGATACCCATTAGCCAGAATCCTGCAGATATGCTAACAAAATTTGTAACCAGGGATAAAATGAGATTATGCTCTGTTTCAATTGGTCTTCAAGGATGACGATGAAGATGAGAAACATCCAGGTCTAAAGAGGAGTCATTATCCAGCAAATGAAGCAGTGGTGCAATTGCTATAATCAGTCTCCAAGTGGGAGATTGTTGGGTGTGGATCCTGATTATCTTGTTTATTTTGTATCACAGCGTTGGACCCCTGTACCTTAATGGGGCGGCAACGCCACCCAAAATTAAACACTTCCTGCGGGGTTCGGGGGGGGGGGCATCTGTGACTTTATGGAGCTCCCCCCCGCCCTGGTGGGGGTTTCGGGAGCAGCGCCCACGAAGCTAAAAACATATGTAAAACTACCTTGTAAAAGTATAGTAATTTCTAGTCAATCTGGGCCTTTCATTAGACAGATGATTTGACATAGAAGTTATGTTTAGTTTAGGGTTTTTTTCCTTAGAAGGAAATCCCTCACTTGTATGAGGGTATTGTATTGCGGCTGTGTATTCTATGTGTATTCTTGGAGCGAGAAACATATAGGGACACTGTGAGATAGAACATATGATATTACAATGAATCTACTGTAGGTTGTGTCTCTTCATTTTTCTAGATAATAGAAGGGAAGGATTGGCTGTTCGGGGTGGACGTAGCACAAAATGGGTGAACCACGTATATCTTGTCTCTCTGGTTTTATGTGTTTTGTGTGCTTGTGTTTTCCACATATTTAATGTGTTTCATTGCTTTGTAATATTTAATTTTCTAACATGGAGGAGAAGATGAAAAACACAATGATGTAAAAAGGTGAGAGCATTGATACGTTCTTGGTTAGACTTCAAGAGAATTGAGATCAACTTGCAGTTGTGGGATTAACTCCTCAGGCCACAAAGACGGTCTGATTGGCCCTCAACTTAGTGTCTAAAGGCTATCACGTCTTTTTCCAAAGAATCCTAGGTGGATAGGATTTACTAGACTGAGATTCAATGTGGACTACTCTTCAGCAAGTAGAGACGAGGAGGGACTTACTCAAGTGTCAACTTGAGGGAGCTAGTAGTAGTGGGAAGAAGCTGAAGAAGGAGGAGGATAATGTGGCCCTTGAATCAAAGGGGCAGTAGGAGCAATGCAGGAGGAAGAAGGAACTTTCCAATATTCTGGTGTGGCGATATGGGTCATTATGCCACATAGTGTCGTATCAAGAAGACGAGAAGTACGATCCGCAAGCCGCATGTACCAGGATCTATGAGGAGGAGTTTTCCATGATAGCCCATATACCTCTAGGAGGGAGGTGGGGTGACTTGGATTTATAGAAACAAATATGTACATGATGGGAAGGATCATTGAGGAGTCCACCTCTCAGATCAATACCTTGCTATGGTAGCCCAAATAAAATGTAGCAGGATCGAAAAGTGCCATTTGGTGCAGAAGTGAAAATGTACTGGTTAGCAATGCCAGAGTCTGAGCAACGTAGAGCATAGTTGGAAATAGTGCAAGATGGCATAATGCAGAATTCAGAAGCAACACAACAGCTTTAGAGAGACAATGCATAGGCTAGAAGTAGTCAAGTATTTAGTACCGATATGCATCGTGTTGAACACTTGTTCAATTTTGGATGTTTTTTCAGCTGCAGTAAGAAAAATGGTTGTAGTGTAATAGCAGTTGGAAGTGGCAGGGTCAGTAGCAGAATGGATGCAGAATTTGAGAGGGATTTTCAGTACATATGTAGTGTTGATAGTGGCATTGTCAACAACAGTATAGATGCAGAAGTTTGCATAAATTTGGTGGGCAACAGTGTTAGACATCAGCAGTGTAGAGGGAGATGTTGCAGAATCATAGCAGTACTCAGGAGGGGGTATTTCTAGAGCACGTTCCTCGCTAAGAGGGAGTGTTGATTTGGGTAGCATCGGATTTTATCTAAGTCTCAAGTTTAGCAGAGAGACTTAGACACATGTATTCCAGAGAACCAATAAATAATTTTGGGAAATTCCACCTTGATTGTATTTTATTAAAATAATTAATTATTTGAAAAGGACATTAAGTCTAAACTTAGGAAAATAAAATAATTAAAGTGAATTAATATAATATGGGTGTCAATATTATAGAAAAAGAGGATCAATTCAAAAGTTAATATTTTTCATTGATTAGAGATTTAACCTCAGTTGTTGAAGTTTCAACAAGAAGATTATAATAAGGGCTTGAAGGTTCATTTGGAAGATACACCAAAGGATCCAGAGATCAAAATTCTTTAGTGAGAAATGCTCAGAGAGAAGACCAATTGAGAAGATTCTTGCAGAGAGGGGTAGATATAATTTCTAGTTGGAATATTTTCTGAGTCGGAGAATACACAATAGAGAAGAGAGAGAAAAATACAAGAAGAGGTAGTATAGTAGCTACGCAGAGCCTATGCAAAGCTAGCAGAGGCAATGCAGTAGCCCAGAGGAAGTTCGTGATTCAACCGAGGATCAGTCATATCTAGTGGCAGAAAGCCGGGGTGTGAAACTGGAAGAGGCGAGAGGGTCAGATCTAGGCAGCAAAAGAGCCAGAATGCAGAAGCCACACAGTCCCCATGTAGAGTGATGCAGATTAGATCTAGTGATTGATTAGATAAATAGACATACAAAATCAAGAGTAAGAATATAAAATAAATCCAAATCCCATATGACCATCAAGCAACATGCAATTAGATTTACACTATGAGGAAGAGAAATGGAAAATTTCCTCCTCACAGATTGGGGACAGATATTGAGTTCGTAGCAGAATCCTCGCGCTCCATTCAAGTGACCTAATTCATCCACACTCGATATCAACACCTACACACAATCACAAACTCTCAAGGGTGACAATATATCTTCCTCTGAATATTGTTAGATCAACAACGATATAAACTAATCATAATATCTGCTTAAAATATAATCATGTAAGGGAGAGAACATAGATATTCATTAATCACATAAAATAATACAATGCTTTATACCTTCATTTCTATGTCTCCTCTCCATGGTCCAGCAGATTTTCTCCACTAGATCCAAGGAATGAGCCTGAAGGGCACTCACATAAGAGTAATACCTCACAAACTCTCTATATGGCAGCAAGATGGAAACCTGGGATAAAGATCTCATCTCATCAAAATCCTGGCTCTCCAAAACTCAAAAACTATCATAACCCTCTCATATTACATAGTACAAATAGGTAGAAGATATATCTTGGGAGGACTAATATGGACACTCAGGATGAAAAGAAGTTACATAAGCTTCTAATTTATGAGTCTTGGCTTGCTTGAATAGGTAAGGAATCAAAATGGTTTCCTAGGGATTACGTCATTTTGGAACATTCCCTTGGCCACAGGCACATAAAGGGAAAAATAGGTCCCTATCCACAAGCACCTGAGGACCTGGTAGTGGCTATAGGCCTTTGGTCACAGGCACAAGCCTGCCTACCTACAGCTAAGGGTCAAACTAGCTCAAGAAGTCACCCCCTGCCTAGAAAAAGTCATCTAACCATGAGGGCTAAAGGTCAATGATCCAAGGGTGGAAAAATAGGCTGATAACAATTAGCTAAAGGGGGAAGTAGTGTTCTCAAAGATTGATTTGAGACCTGAATATCATCAGGTATGCATCAAGGAAGAGGAAATTTACAAGACAAATTTCTGGACCAGGTATGGGTATTACGATTTTGTTGTAGTTCCATTCGGTTTGACTAATGCCCCATCTACATTTATGTGCTTGATGAATAGTGTGTTGCATTCGCATTTGGAAAGTTTTTTATTGTATTCATTGACGAAATATTGATATAATCCAAGAATGAGAAAGAACATGTTGAGCATTTAGAAATAGTGTTTATATTGATAATAGAGCGTTAGTTGTATGTTAATCTTAGCAAATGCAATTTATTTTAGATATAGGTACACTACTTGGGACATGTTATTTCCAAGGAAGTTATAGCAGTGGATCCAAAGAAGATAATAGCTACCATGGAGTGGGTAGCTCTTAGAAACATGGATGAGGTAAGATCATTTATGGGGCTAGTAGGTTACTATAGGAGGTCTATCAGGAAATTCTCTTGAAATGTATATCCTATTACGTCACTATAGAGGAAAATTATTAAATTTGAATGGACATAGGAATGTGCAACAAATTTTGATCAATTGAAGTAGTTGTTGACAAATTCTCTATTGTTAAATATTGCAAACTTGGACAAAGAGTTTGTATTGTGTACATATTCTTGCAAGAGAGTGCTTGGTCGAGTCGTCATGTAGGAGGGACATGTAGTATGCTATGAGTCACGAAAATTGAAGGAGCGAGAGAAAAAATATCTGACACATGATCTTGAGTTAGCAGTGAGCATTCATGTGTTGCATTTTTGGAGGCACTATCATCTTGGCAGGAGGTTTGTACTGATGAGTGATCATAGTGGGTTGAGATATTTGTTTAACCAGCTAAATATGAATTCCAGGCAAGATAGATGGTTGGGCACGATCAGTGAGTTTGATTTTGAGATCAGGTACATCAAGGGAAAATGGAACAGGGTTGAAAATTCTCTTAGAAGGAGGGTACAAGTGAATCATGTAGTAGCTATGAGTTTTTATGGGAGAGACTTATAGGATCTGATTTCACAAGAAGATCAGCAGGTCAAATTTTGTAGAGAGATTATGTACAAGTTACAAAAAATTACATGTATAGACACAAGTAGTGGTATAGGTGTAGATACATGTGCAAAGGATGTGGACTATCATCTCTCATCAAAGGGCTTGATCAAATTTACAAATAGGATATATGTGCCAGATATTATCAAGATAAAGAAGTTTATCTTGATGGATTTTCATGTGAAAATGTATTCAGGTCACCCAGGATACTAAAAGACATTGACAGCAGTGAAGAAATTTGATTAGTGGTTGAATCTGAAGAAAGATGTGGCAGAGTTTGTGGCCAGTTGTTTAGACTATTAGCAGGTAAAGTTAGAATGTAAACATCAAGGTAGATTGCTACAACTGATTTTGATTCCATAGTGGAAATGGGAGGTCATTTCCATGGATTTCAGTACAGGTTTGTCAAGGACATCTAGACAACATGACTCAATCATGGTTGTGGTGGACATGTTGACTAAGGTAACACACTTCATTCTAGCACTTCAAATTCCTCTTTTTCTAGATCTTCACAAATTTATGCCCTACGTGGGTCTTTGTTTGCTAACAGATTTATATCAGCATCATGAGTGGGCTCCTTTTTGTATGTTTGTTCCTTAGTAGAGCAGTTCTCTTCATGATCTAAGTCTAATTTTTGAATTTTAGACTCATTTTTGGATTGCAGGAAATCTTGAATTGTTGGTCATCTTAAAAAACTTGCCAATATTTCATATTTTCGGGACTGGTGGTCTATATTTAACCTTTACTGTGTATTTTTTGTTAGGATGAGGCAGTTGAAAAGTGTTGGCTGCAAATGCTAGTCCATTGGAAAGGATATTTTTATTTCTTGGGATAGAGGTAAGGTCATATTATTTAAATGTTTTTAGGAGGTCAAGGGCAGCATTTCTGTATGCTCTCAATAGAGGATGCTTAGCTAAATATTCTCCCTTAATTTTCCTAATGACTAGCTCAGAATCCCCATGGACAGAGATACTTTTGGCTTCTAATTTCTTTAGTAATTGTAGCCCTAAAAGGAGTGCCTCATATTCTGCCATATTATTTGTACATTGAAAGTTCAGTTTGTAAGAGTGACCCTCTGCGTGGTTTTTCTTAGTGTTGTGTACCAAAAAACCTAATCCTGATCCAGTTTTTCCACAATAGCCATCAACACTCATGCTCCAAAGAGGTTCAGGTTCAGACTTGTGTTGTTCATTTTTTATTTGGTATGATTGTTCTTCCTTAATTTCTTCTTTTTTAGCTATTTTTTCATTGACTGCCACTTGTTCATTAATGTTTTCATCATTGTAAAGGATAAATGAATCAAGGTCTAACTGGACAGAGTAGGGAGGGGAGTTATCAGGCTTCTCTTGACTTCTCACCATGTATTTCATATGGGTTTCCATATACAATCTTCTTGGTTGGCTAAAGACTGGTATGGTAGCATAGGTCATATCCATTTAGAGGGTGCCTCAAAGCTTGGCTCCCCATGAGTGTGATAGAAGCATGCCATATTTCAGGGGAATGTCAACCACCACAATATCCATTGCTAGGATTTTGGATGGTATTTGTGCTAAAGTAACACAAAGATCATTGATCAAGACTAGACATTTAACTCTACTAGAGTCAAAAGAGTACAAGTCTTTGTATGGCCTAGTTATCTCAATGCCTAGCTTCTCCATAATTACCTTTGGCATGAGGTTATGAGATGCTCCTAAATCTAACATGGAATTATGGAGGATATTATCATGAATATTCAACCTAACATAAAATGGGGGCACACCTCCCTCTTGGAACTTACCTTCTACTTCAGGTCCAAACAAAAGTTCAGTTTTATCATCATTCAAACTTATAGTATCATCATCTTCTCCTATGTTTAGTGCCTTTAAAAATTTGGATCTATATACATCTTGGCCTACCAATTCAGTGAGAGGTATGGAAATATTTATCTTTCTAGTTTCATTCTCGATACTAAATGGTGTCTGTGTTTTTGGTTGATTTGAATAATTTTTATCAGACATCATTTTAGCAGCAACTTCAGATCGTTGATTTGTTTTAGGGATATTAGTTGGATCAGTTTTGTTAGGGTTGATATTTGATCTACTAGTGCTGCTTTCTAGACTATTTTTATTTTTATTTTTATCAGAACCTTTAATCATTTGATTTGAACTTTCTGCTATCATTTTAGGATCAGTTTCAGGGGTCTTTCTAGCATAATTTTCAGGGTTCCTTTTTTTGGGAATGTCTTGGAATTTCTTTCTTCTGAGGTCATACTGTCTATGTACTTCCATGATAACATTTTCAAATCCTTGGATTCTTAGGATTATTCTCCCATTTGAGTTGGGGCAAACATGCCTTGCTCTTGCTCAGTGAGGAAAACAATATCCTCATCATTAACCCCCATTAGATTAATTTGACATTCTTCTGGTTCTTCAATCACCCCCTCATCCTCATCAGCATAGTTTTCTTGGAAAGGAGGCTTGATTTTCTGGTCAGGTCCTCTTTGTTCCCTCTATATTATTTGAGGGGGGTTTCTCTTAAATTTTTGGTTTTGGTTTTGGTTCTGATTTCTATTTTGAGGAGCTTCTTGGTTTTCTCTGGGAAAAGCTCTCTCATTTATATTGATTATCTCCATCATCCTCTCCATGGTTCTAACAAGGTTATCAATCTTAGTATTAGATGTGGAGGATATAGCCTTTTCTCTATATGTGACTCTCTTTTCATTTTTCATTCTATCCCTTTTGGCAATCAAATTTTCCTCCACACTTACTGCATCCCTCTGCATGTCTTCTAATGTAGGAGGCTCTCTTTCTCTTAGTTGATAAGCCATCTCTGGGTCAAAAAAATCTATAAATTTCATTAGGGCCAGATGTTGTGGTGGTTTCATGTGAGGCGGGAGTGCATTATATACAGTGTTGAATCTAGTGCAGTAATCTTGGACACTCTCTCCAACATTTCTCTTGATGTTTTCATATTCTGATAAGATCTGGAGAGGATTTTTCTTGAATTCCCATCTATTTAGGAATAGTTGATGAAAAACAGGGAGGTCATGTGTACTATTAGGGGTCAGGCTCTTAAACCATTTTCTTGCTTCTCCCCCTAGGCTTTGGGCAAGCATTCTTATCTTAATAGTTTCATCATATATCTATTTCCTATCAAAATAATCATTCATTATATCCACATGTTGTTGAGAAGTTGTAGAACTACTTTCATCAAATAGGGGGACTTTGGACTGGTAGATCTGTGGTAGAGGTACTAAAGGCAATGGTAGGACTAATGGGGCGTACCAAGATGCCATGACTGGTGGTTGGGGAAAACAAGGAGGGTTAAAAATTGGAGGGTTGACAAAAGGAGGTGGAGGGTTGAATGGAGGAAGGTGGACAGTGGGTGTATGAGTTGGGGTTGAGGTTTGTGTAATGGGATTGTGCTGGTCTAGGTTATCCAATTTTGGGATCTAGTCCTAAATAAGCTTCGTTTTGAGTGTGAGTCAAATTGGATATCCTACAATTTTTTGAGTTTTTCAGGTAGGGAACTTGCCTTGTGAATAGGCTTTCTAACAATTGAAATCTCAGATCTTGGAGTTTTCCTTAGGATTTTCTCTGAATTGTCAAGTATTGAAAGAGGGTTTGGGTTAGGATGGGATCTGGTACAAATTATTCTAGAAGCCAAAATTCAGACCCAAGGCTTAGAGATTTTGAAAGTTTTATAATAGCTGAAAGACAAACCAATTTGTCAACATAATACTTAATTCACACAGTATTTTTGACTAGGTTCTTGAGTTTAGCTAATATTAGGTTTTCTCAATAGTTACCCAGTATGGTCGCCATTATATTAGGTCCCTGTAATTTGTAATATTGGCAAGAAAATATAGCAGAGAACCACATCAAACCACTTTGGAGTCCAATACCTAGCCTTCCTGGACTCAAAGAGGGCTCTCTCTGTATTTATGATTTAACTGATTTAGCTTTATGATTATATTTTCTAATGTTAGGCTAGTTATGAAGATTGGGGTTGTTTTTTTTTTTGATTGATTTTAGGTTGGATTGGTAGATTGAGGTAAGCTTAATCCATTGGGCTATGGAGTCATAAAAGGTTTAAATTGTACATCAAATTTTCAAGGGTTTTCACAGGACAAGCTAACTATATCAAATGGATCTTTGTGGAAAGATGAATATGAAATGACGTGAGTTTTGTAAAGCTAAAGAGCAGATAGTCTCTGAATTCTTTAACTATACTTCAACATAAAAGCATAGCAGACAGTCTCTGAATTATGCATTCAGGTCTTTAGAGGAAAGCATTCAAGATAACAGTTCAGTATATGTTTAACTTAACTTCATAATAAAGATCTTTTAGAGAAACTAAAGAGAAGTTAAGAATTATTTAGTTAAACTTAAAAAGAAACCTTAAGATAACAGCTAGGTGAAACTAAAGAGTAGTTAAGAATTCCTTAGTTAAAATTTGCAAAGGAAAACATTAAGATATAGTAACAAACAAAATTAAGGTGCTCATTCAGTATATCTTAATCTAAAATTTATGTTTATGCTATTAGGGATATTGATGTACAATATGGAAAAACAAAGGAGAAACATTAACAAAAGAGGGATAACATCACCATTAACATAGCTCAAGAATCATATGAAAGTTCTTGCATTATTGATGTCTAGCTAAAAATAGTTATAGTGCTCCAATACAATAATATTTGCAACTCAGAGTCTAAGAAAAATCCAACCTAACAACCAAAAATGATAATGAACAATACATGCAGTATTTAACTGCAACTGAAGAGGTTGCCCTAATCTAGGTTGACAGACTGCATTTACTACAGAGTAAATGAAGTCTTGACAATTGAGACCATGCAAGGCCCAAGCCAAAAAATATCATTGACATACCTACTGTAAGAATAACTTTCGAATTAACTGTTGAACTAACTTTAAAATATCTTTGACTAACATGCCTGTAACATTACATTTTTCAATAACTTCTAAACTGCTACTAAAATATCTCTGACTGAAATATTAGTTGTAACAACTTTTATTAAATAAAAATTAAACTAAAGGTGGCTAATGTGATTGGGAAGAAGTAAATGCTGAGTGGCCTTGTCATTTGGCTCTGCCTTCCTCGTCGTTTTGTTCTTTGATCTGTCCTTCAAACCTTTAAATTGTCTTTATCTGCATAAGTTTTCCTTTTACTGCTTCTGTTGTCACTATAATTTCTCCTTTTACTTCTTTATCTGTTTTCTGCTTAACTCTGTCCTTCATTTTTAACCTGTCTTCATCTTTACCCTGGCTGTTCTGTTTAACAATTTTGCCTTTACTATCCTTTGAATTGAATAAATATTGATGCTGCTGGAATGAATCCATAGTCACTGATAATCATTAATGCCTCCCTTTCTGTTCCATTGCTGCTTTGCTTATCTTTTGCTCCTAATCCTTTAATGAATAAGGCTTCCAAATCGAAATCTGAAGAGTCTGGATTAAACAAGTCTTTGGGAACTAGAACCCAAAGTTTGTTTATCTCATATGTTGGTGTGCTAATCACCTGCACAATCCATACAATTTGTTAATTTAAAACACAGGTCTTTCTGCGGGGAAACGATATGGCTTGAAGGTAGTCGGGAAATCTTTGGAAAGAGTCCAGATATTGGAGGCTTTTTTATTTCCGCATTTTAGCAATGGCCTTCCAGGTCTATTAAAAATGATGCGATGGCTATCACAGAGATTCGGCGGCTTATCTTAATAGTGCAGAGTCCACCATATTTCAAAGGGGTTAGCAGTTTCGTTTTATGTTGCGGAGGAAGTTTCTGGTTTTGCACATGGTCGTTAGGTGGTTTGTGGTTTTTTTCAGAGGGTATGCGATGAAACGTGGTGGTGATGTGTGGCGGATGGGAGGGTTGTGAAAACGCCCATTTCGTAACCCTCTGAAAGTTTTAACCATCGGGTGGTTTGGGTTGTGATATGGAGCGAGGGTTGTCGGATTAGATGATGGGGGATCGGACGGTGGTCAGTGTTCTATTGATTGCGGGTTAGTTTGAAAGGGTGGGGTCAGGATTTAAATGAAACAGAGGTATAAAGAGCGGGGGTTAAATATAAGGTTAGGTTTAAATATATTCGGCGGGTAATACGTGACAGTGGGGCCAGTGGAAAATATTAAAATGGAGGGACTAACGGGGGTCATGGTTTAAATAAACGGGTTTTATTTAAAAAAAAGTGGGACCGATAGATTAAATTTACTCAAAAACAATGCAAAAATGGGTTTTTACATTGTTTTTAAATGAAAGAAGGGAAATGAGTGAAGGGGAAGGGATTAATGAGGGGAACAGGGTTTTTAAGAAGGGATTTCAAGGCATTAGAAAGTCAGAAAAGGGTAAAATGAAAGGTAATGGAGAGGTTTAAGAGGAAAATAATGAAGGAAATGAGATTTGGTTCTTCATCATACTCAATCAGAAAAATTTTCCTGTTTCAACTAAATCAAATGGTAGATGGACCTGTTTGTCCCATTTGTTTTCTCCTCAAAAGCAAACTATCTAACTACTAACCTTATAGCTTCCAAAGGCTCAGCTTAAACTAATGAGCTCTTTTATTCCCTACCTAACTAATGATTTCCAAGATTAAACATTTTGGCCATATTTTTATTCACTAATTGTCAACATGAAATTTAGAACATGAATGAATCAAGATTAAAAAGTTTGATCATCATGAATTGTGGCATTTTGGACAAGCTGCACACAATATTATTTGTAAAAGTAAACTAGACTAAAGGTAGTGGCATTTTAGATGTGAAACACTTTTAGGATTTTCTCTTATCTCTTTTGTGGGGTTTTATTCTTTATTTTGGTCCTTTGATTTATCTTTTTAGGATAAGCCCCCTTCTCATGGTTTAATATGGAAAAAAAATTTGCAGAAAGAAAAGCTATGTGCCATATTACAAGCTTTGATAAATATTCAATTCAAAATTATGATCCCTATTATTATAGGAACCTAACAATGGCTCCTACTGGGGAGGGAAGCTCCTTAGGAGGTGTCAAGAACCTTGCATATTAGTAGCCTGTTTTATTTGGCTAATTTCCACTCTGTAATCCTGATTTTGCTGCAAATTCTGTGACTGTGACCTTAAAACTGAAATCCAGGCTTTTAGCAAACTGAGGTCTGAAACATACTTGATCTTGGGCCTGATTATACAATCTGATTTTGAAAATTCTAAACATGCTCAAGTGTTAAGAGCTATTCTACATACATACCTACCCAATCTATGATTAAAATAAATTTTCTTCCTTTTGAGCTCCATTTAGACTTGCAAACCTTGACATCATTTTTTCTTTTGAATTTATAACTTACCACCTATCCTTATTTCTCTTATTGGTTCAAATTAAGCTTTTGAACCAGTGTCATTTTCTACCTACCTACTGATAAGCCAAGATTGAATAGTTTGGCATATCTTCACTTTCTAACTTATCAGCAAAAATTCAAAATTTGTACAATCATGTTTAGACTGTATGACTGAACAAGGCCTTCTTTAAAAAGTAGTGGCATTTTGATTTGCACACTTTCAGAAACATGCATCTTTTGGTATGGGGCAGCTTACTTTTTTCTTTTCTACCTGCCCTCTTTTCTTCTTTTTGCTTCTTTTATTTCTTTCTTTTTTGGATAAAATTCCTTTGATATTTGTTTAGGAAATGTTTATATACAATGAAGGAAATATAAACTGATATTTCTAACTGAAATGATGCTTTAACATCCTTCCATTGATAGAACCTCCAAATAATTTTGTTCCATCCATTTCTTTCAAAAATAATGCATTATTACCTCTTGTAGAATGAATGATGAATGGACCTTTCCATAGGTTATCAAAATTTCCATGTTTTCCTTTTTCCTCCCTTCCAGAATACCACTTCAACACTTTGTCTCCAATGTTGAAATCATTTACCTTGGTCCTTTTGTCAAAGATTTTCTTGATGTTTTCTTGTACCAGCTGTGTTCTGTTGTATACTCCTTCTTTAGTTTGCTGCAGCTAAATGGTTTGGTTAATTCTTCTTTGTATATCATTCTCTTCAGACTGTAGCTCTTGAATGAGCTTCATTACTGGCACTCCTAAGGTGGCTGGGAATATTGTAGCCATTACATATACTAGCTAATAGGGTGACATATCAATTGACTTCTTATTTGTTAGCCTGTCTTCCCATAGTGCATGTACCAATTTGTTGTGCCATGATTTCTTATTTTCCTCCTGCAACTTCTTAATGATGTTCACCAAACTTTTATTTGAGGATTCATCCAACCCATTACCTTGTGGGTAATAATCTGTGGAATGTCCCAAAGTAATGTAATATATGTGGAAAAAATCCACCATTTTCTTGGATTTAAAAGAAACAACATTATTAGTAATGATTTTCCTAGGACAACCAAATCTAGATAGAATGTTGGTTTCAAGAAATTTGATAATTAATGAGTCGGTGGCAGCCCTGGAAGGAATGGCTTCTATCCACTTAGTAAAATATTCAGTTGCAGTAAGGATCCATTTATTCTGGGCAGAGAAGGAAGGGTGGATTTCTCCAATGAAATCTAGACCCGATTGTTGAAAAGGAGCTTCAAAAAAGATAGGTTTTAATGGAAAAGGTATCAGCTTTATTTTTCCCTAAAAATTTTTGCATTTGTGACAGGTAACCATCATATTGCGGGTGTCTGGAAAAGGGTAGGCCAATAAAAACTAGCCCTAAGGATATTATTAACAGTGGTCTTCCAATATAGGTGGCCTCCACAATCCCCTTCATGAAATTCATCCATAATCCTATCTGCATCTTCTTTAGGCAAACATTTAAGCAATACACCACCAGCATTTTTCCAATATAATTTTTTTTCCAAAATGCAGAAATTACAACTTTTAGTTTCAAGAATCTGGCTTTTGTTTTGGACAAACCAGGAGGAGCATTTAAATTAAAAAGCACATACAATATGTCTGCATACCAAGGATAATTCAGGAATTCTTCCTCAATAGGTGGATTCGTGATCTCCTCTTGTTCATCCAATGAGTGAATCATATTGATGTCTAATGCTTGAAAATTTGTTTCATCCATTAGTTTAGCCAGTCCTTGTATTTTAATTAATTTGGTGGGCTTGATTTCTAGATCATACTCCAAGATGAAAACAATCCACTTACCTCTTTTTCCATCAGTATCTTGTGTTAGGATGTCTTTAACCACTGTATTGGTCACAAATGCAATGATGTGTGAATGCAAAATCTAAACTCTAGAATAAATTAGTGCTTTGAATAAGAAAAAAGCCTGCTTTTCAATGATATTATATTTCAGAGGTGCATCTCTTAAAACTTGGTTGCAGAATGCTATGGGCTGCTCCTATCCTTTTGTATTTTTCTGCAGTAATACATCAACAACTGTGTGTTCTGATGCAAAGGAAAATATAAAGAAATCTTTGGTGAAGTTAGGGATAATCAGAACTAGGGCTTGGGTTAGTGCTTTCTTCACCAAGTCAAAAGACTACTTTGATTCTTTGGTCCAATTGACTCCTGACTCACTTTTGAGCATGTTGGTGATGTTCCTCAGGAGTTCTGCAAGGTTTGGTATAAACCTTCTTAAAAAAATTATCTTCCCAATGAAATATTGCAGCTCTTTGATATTTCTTGGGTGACTGATTTGAAATATTCCCTTTGTCCTATTTGGGTCAATCTTGATCCCTTCTTCAGATATCATGTGGCCTAGGAGTTTTCCTTCTTGAAGGCCAAATAAGGATTTTTTGGGATTCAGAGACAGAACGTAATTTTTGCATTTCTCAAAGACCTTTCTCAAATGAGCTAGATGTTCTTCATTAGTTTTTTAATAGACTGTGATGCCATCAAGATATATTACAATTAAGAAACCTATTTCTTCTGAGAAAGTAATATCCATTGCTCTCTGAAAAGTGGCTCCAACATTCATTAACCCAAAAGGCTTTTTTACATACATAAAGGTGCCCCAAGGTGTAGCAAAAGTTGTTTTGTATTGATCATCTGGATGTACTAGCACCTGATTATACCTTGAAAACCCATCTAGTAGAGAGATCCTTTTGGAGCCTACTACCCTTTGCAATATGTGGTCCATATTTGGTAAAGGGTAATATTAGGGATGCTTTGTTTAAATTTCTGAAGTCTATGCAGAGCCTAATTTCTCTTGTCTTCTTCCTCACAGGTACAAGATTTGAGACCCATTCTGAGTACCTGAGTGGGACTATTATCCCAACATCATACATATTCTTCATCTCTTTCTCAACTAGTGGCATTTGGACAGGATTTATTCTGCACAGCTTCTGTTTAAATGGCTTTTGTCTTTCTTTGAGTGGAATTTTGTGCTGGATGATCTAAATATCATAGGACTTCAAGTCTTAATAACTCCTGGCAAAAACATCAATAAATTATTTGAATAACTCAATATATTTTTGTTTTATAGGTGTTGGCATTTTTTTTTATAGCTTTACCATCTTGGGTTCTTTCTTATTTCCTATATTTCACTCCTATACATTTTCTTCAATAGATTCCATCTTTGGCTTTCTAGCAACATCATTGAAATCAAAAATTTCTTCTAGAGGGACAAGTCCTCTTGGCAGGGTATTATCTCTGAATTGCAGCACTTCAAATTCTTCTTTTTCTGGATCTTCATACATTTTTGTCCTATGTGGGTATTTATTTGCTAACAGATTTATATCAGCATCATGAGTGGGCTCCTTTTTGTATGTTTGTTCATCAGTAGAGCAGTCCTCTTCATGATCTAAGTCTGATTTGGAAATTCAAACTCATTTTTGGGTTGCAAGAAATCTTCAATTTGTTGGTCATCTTCAAAAACTTGCTAATATTTCGTATTATCAAGGACTGTTGGTTTGTATTTAACCTTTACTCTGTATTTTTTGTTAGGATGAGGTAGTTGACAAGTGCTAGTCCATTGGCAAGGATATTTTGATTCCTTGGGATAGAGGTAAGGTCATATTCTTTAAATGTTTTTAGGAGGTCAAGGGCAAAATTTCCGTATGCTCTCAATCTAGGATGCTTAGCTGAATATTCTCCCTTAATTTTCTTAATGACTAACTCAAAATCCCCATGGACAAAGATCTGTTTGGATTCTATTTTCTTCAGTAATTGTAGCCCTAAAAGGAGTGCCTCATATTCTTCTATATTATTTGTACACTGAAAGTTCAGTTTGTAAGAGTGACCCTCTACATGGTTGTTCTTAGTGTTGTGTACCCAAACACCTGCTCCTGATCCAATTTTTCCACAAGCAAGAGCCATCAAAACACATGGTCCAAAGAGGTTCGGGTTCAGACTTGTGTTGTTCATTTTTTATTTGGTCTAACTGTTTTTCCTAAATTTCTTATTTTTCAGCTATTTGTTCATTTATTGCCACTTGTTCATTAATGTTTTCATCATTATAAAGGATAAATGAATCAAGGTCTAAGTGGACAGAGTAGAGAGGAGAGTTATCAAGCTTCTCTTGACTACTCACCATGTATTTCATATGGGTTTCCCTATACAATCTTCTTGGTTGGCTAAATAATAGTATGGTAGCATAGGTCATATCCATTTGGAGGGTGCCTTGAAGCTTGGCTCCCCATGAGCATGATAGAAGCATGCCATATTTAGGGGGAATGTCAGCCACCACAATATCCATTACTAGGCTTTTGGCTGGTATTTGTGCTAAAGTAACACAGATATCTTTGATCAGGCCTGGACATTTAACTCTACTGGAGTCAAAAGAGTACAAGTCTTTGTATGACCTAGTTATCTCAAGGCCTAGTTTCTCCATAATTACCTTTGGCGTGGGGTTATGAGATTCTCCTGAATCTAACATGGCATTATGGAGGATCTTATCATGAATATTCAACCTAACATAAAATGGGGGCACACCTCCCTCTTGGAACTTTACTTCTACTTTAGGTCCAACCAAAAGTTCATGTTTATCATCATTCAAATTTACAGTATCAGCATCTTCTCCTATGTTTAGTGCCTTCAAAACTTGGGATCTATATACATCTTGGCCTACCAATTCAATGAGAGGTATGAAAATCTTTATCTTGGAAATTTCATTCTCGATACTAAATGGTGTCTGTGTTTTTGGTTGATTTGAATCAGTTTTATTAGACATCATTTTAGCAGCAACTTCAGATTGTTGATTTGTGTTAGGGATATCAGCTGGATTAGTTTTGTTAGGGATGATATTTGATCTACTAGTGTTGCTTTCTAGATTTTTTTTGTTTTTATTTTTATCAGAACCTTTAATCATTTGATTTGAACTTTTTGTTGTCTTTTTAGGATCAATTTCAAGGGTCTTTCTAGCAGAATTTTTAGGTTTCTTTTTTTTGGGAATGTATTGGGGTTTCTTGCTTCTGAGGTCATATTATCTATGTACTTCCATTTTATAGCATCAATTATCACCAGCTTATACCTGATGATTTATATATTGGCCTTGGGCAACCCTTCCCTTCAGACTTGGACATATTTCTCAAAAAACAGTATCTTAAAACCCATACGTGACTCTGCCCAGAATTTTATGGGTATATATGCAAGTCCATACATAGAGAATCGTGTATGTTGTTTTAAACATTAAAAAATATATATTTTCCCTATTTTAGAGGCGGGGTTTATGTTTGTTCCAGTAACTTAACCACCCCAGCCCATGGCCTAGCTGTTCCCAACTGTAAAAACTAATTTGAGGGAGTATAAAAGACCCTCAAGGGAATGGCCTAAGGGAGGAAGAGAGAGAAATATAGATATTATACGTTATTTGAGCCCTATGCAAGTTTGATATATTCCCATGCCTCCTGCACTTCCCAGATATTTGTAGGAAACCCTTGTTTCCTTGAGATGCTCATCACCCTATGTGACATCCATTATGCACTATTCTTGGAATAAATCTTGAGAGGCTAGGGCTAGACGAATCTAGAGGATGCTATGCTCGAAGGTCGTCGCAGATTTCAGGTGATCTCTCCACATTTTTTTACTATACATGTCATCAATAATAGAAGAGCCATCTTGTTCCTAAATTTTACGTGTTAATAATATTTTATACATGTGTAATGATCATTAATTGAACATTTAATATTGTTTTTATGATGTTATGCATGATTTCCACTAAGATCTAGAACATATATATGATGTAAAACTAGGATTTTGTGTTTTTTCTTTGTAGATTTACAGATTAAGGAGCACAAAGTGTTGCATGGGGTTTGCGCCCCGCAGGACATACTTCAACCGAGGGTTATCCGGGTAAGGTCTGCAACCTGTAGATTCTAGTTATTTGCATAGAATTTGGTTTACTGAGTCCTTCTTGTAATGACATGCACCTGATCTGTGAAGGTTCATCAACCCAAGACCTTTAGGGTAACATTTCCCGAAACAGAAATGACGACTCCATTGGGGAGCACATTATTGTGATTTCCAGTTTGGGTTGTTTTATCTGTCTTGTAGGTTCCTGACAGGTTTTATCACTTTTTATAGTCTAGTAAGTCATTTCTCAATCAGACAAAAGACCTGGTCCCTTGATCAGGCTTGAATTTTTATTTTTCCTTATCTTTATTCTCATACACTGATTTTTCTCTGCACAGTCATGCATACCTCATGTGTTTTCCAAAGGGACCCGCGTATACGCAAGTTTCCTTGGTTATAGTCGCGTATACACACTAGTTGCACACTGTAAAACCGCGTATGGCTAGAAAAATTTGAAAATTTAAGTTTTCAGCCTCTGTAGTCTTTTATGTCTGTGTTGTACCATTCCTGTGGTGTCTTTAAGGTCTCTGGACTGTGTTTATGGTGATTTCATATCCATTTCTCTCTTCTTTTTTTGAAAACCTAGCCATTTGGCAAATTGCCTTGTTTGTGTGCTTGCAATTTCGGCAGAAGCACCAAGAGATTTTCCTAAAGTTATTGGATTAACTAACCTATCAGAACAGTGAGCCTATGTTTGTTTTCTCTTCTTGGTCCTATGCATTGCTTCACTTATGGTCATTTCCTCCTTGGTCTATTTCGTTTTTCTTAATTTCTTGGACTTGTCTTGTTGCGAATCTTGAAGAATCTCTTTTTGTTTTTTTGATCGATTATTCGTTGCAAGATTGTGCTACTATGTTGAATCATTTGATTGAGTTTCTTGGTTCTTTTTTCTCATTTAGTTCCTGCTACGAAAGTTGATAAATTTGGGGGAAAGACTGTTAATATCGAAGTTGAGATAGTTGATGCAAGCTTAGACTATAACCTTCTATTGGGGCGAAACTGGATCTATGAGATGGATGCCATAGCATCCTCATTATTTCATATTGTTTTTTTCCCTCACGAAGGGAGAATTGTCACAGTTGACCAATTGGATTGTTCTCCTGTAGATCCGAATGCATATTCTGACTCAAACATTCCTTTGGTGAAGGATACCAAGCCACCTGTTGAGAATCTGGGGGTTGGAATGTACACTTCCTTGATGGGTACTTTTGATATTCTACCTCCTTCAGTTCATATCAATGCTATTTCATCCTCGAGGGCTCCTATTTGTTGAGATTTCTTCAGAACTCATTATTTTTTAAGCCCCTAGACCTTACCTTCTCCTACCTCCACATTAGCATAAGGTCAAGTGAGTGGAATGGAATTTCCTATGTCTAGAGCTGAGATTGCTTATAACTCTATTGTTGACTCTGTAGATTCCATTCCAGTTTCTCTTTCACCAAAGGAATTAGATGGAGATGTGGCTCCGACTTGGACTCTTAGTTCATCTTCGGCTTAGGATTTCCTTGATACCACTCTTCCATTTGAAGAGGCCATCCTTATAGCAATGACTGGTGTAGAGAGACCATGGGATGATTTGCATCATCGGTCTTAATTTCTCCTAGACTTGTGTGAAGTTGAATCAAGTTTTCCTAGCCCTCAGTCTTCTGGTCCTGTTCACCCAGTCTTGAATCCTTTAGCACCAGCACATGTTTTTGCTGAAGGGAACATGGTTGTGATTTCTCCTACTATCCTAGTGAACATCTCTAGAGATCCCAACATTATAGAGAATGTCATCATCAAAGATGAATGTTCCCCTGAAGAGATTCAAATTTACACCGATCTCTTTCGAGAGTTTAGAGATGTGTTTTCTTGTTCTTATGAGGAAATGCTTGGAATAGATCCATCTATTTTCCAGCATGAGATCAAGGTATACGAAAATGATAAGCCTATCAGGAAAAAGCTTCGTCCGGTCAACCCTAGGAAGGTCGTAGCTATCAAAGCTGAGGTGGAGAATCTACTAAAGAAAAAGTTCATTTACCTAGTTCCTTTGACTGAGTGGGTTTCAAATCTAGTTCCCATGGACAAGAAACAAGGAACAATTCGGGTTTGCATCGACTTCAGAGACCTAAATAAATAAGTTCCTAAAGATAACTTCCCCACACTATTCATAGATCAAATTATCGATGAGTGAGTGGGGAATGATGTCCTAAAGATAACTGCCCCACACTATTCATAGATCAGATTATCAATGAGTGAGTGGGGAATGAGATTTTCTCCTTCATGAATGATTTCTCTAGATATAATCAAATCACTATTCGTCCTGAAGATCACCATAAGACTGCATTTATTTGTCCCTGGGTACCTTTGCTTACAAGAAAATGCCTTTTGGCCTAAAAAATGCTGGAGCTACTTTTCAGCGGGCCATGTCTTACACCTTCCATGACATCAAACATATTATAGAGGCATATTTGGATGATTTAGTTGCTCGTTATTACAATAGAATTGATCATCCTTCTCACCTCCATCAAGTTTTTGAATGACATCGGCATTATAAATCCGGTTGAACCCAAACAAGTGTGTTTTCGCTGTCACATCTGGTCAGTTGTTGGGATTCATAGTGTTTATGGAAGGGATTCGCGTAGATCCCTTCAAGGTTGAGCCAATACTTCAGTTGCCTCCCCCATCTTCAATTTTTCAACTTCAAAGTCCGCAAGGAAAAGCTAATTTTCTACGGAGATTCATCATAAATTATGTTGAGATTACGAAAGGATTTATGAGATTATTAAAGAAAGGAGTTTCATTTTTTTGGGATGACTTACTCAATGCTCTTTAGATGCTTTAAAAAAAGCATTGACCTCTGCTCCTTTATTGAGTCCACCCGATTATAGCGGGGATTTCCTTTTGTATCTCACGAAAGTAGAATCTACCATTGGTATGGTTCTAGTTCAGGAGGATGATGCTCTTTCTGAGCATGTTATATAATACCTTAGTCAAGGCTTGGTAGGACATGAACTTCGGTATTCTTCGATAGAAAATATTTCTTTAGAAGTTGTGAATGTTGTTCAACAACTCATACATTACATTCTTCTACGCAAAACTTATGTTTTGGCAGCAGTTAATCCATTTCAGTTTGTCCTCAATAGGTGAGTGATTGGCTGAAAATACAATAGATGGATTGTGATTTTGTAGGAATTTGATCTTGAGTTTATGTCTTCCATGTCCAAGAAATCATTAGTTTTTGCGGAATTGATTTTTGAATGTCCCTATGGAGAAGAGATTGTTTATGAAAAATTATTTCCTGATGAACATATTTTTCTCATTTCTTCACATGATCCTTGGTATGGGGATCTCATATTTTATCTCCAAACTGTGAAGTTTCCCTCGAATTTTTCGAAATATGAGCATCTAAAGTTACGTCACTTAGCCAAAATTTATTTGATTGTTGGTGACAATTTATATCGTCGTGGGGTCAATTTGATCCTTAGGCATTGCGTAACTCTTGAAGAAGATGAGGTTGTGTTGAATGATTTCCACAGTGGAGCTTGTGGTGGTCATTTATCTAGGCTTGCTACAACCAAAAAAATCTTGCATTCAGGATACTTTTGGCCTTCAATTTTTAAAGATTGTATGGAATCGGTCAAAAGTTGTCATCCATGTCAGGTTTATACTCAAAAGATGCGTGCTCATCCAACTCCGCTGTTTCCTGTCATTATTGTTGGACCCTTTACAAAGTTGGGTATTGATTTTACTACTTGTAACCCGCCTTCGGCTCAAGTTCACTAGTACATTATCGTAGCTGTAAAATACTTCATGAAGTGGGTTGAGGCTATGCCTATTTTTGGGAATGACTGTAAGACAACAACTCTTTTCCTCTTCAATCAAGTCATTTCTCACTTTGGTATTCCGAAAGAGATTGTCACTGATCATGGCAGTCACTTTTAGAACAACATGGTGGCTGAATTGGCTCTGAAATTAGGTTTCCAACAGCAGCATTCGTCTTTTTATTATCCTCAAGCCAATGGGCAAGTTGAAGCCGTGAACAAATCCTTGAAGATGATTCTTCAACGGAAAATTGATAAAGCCAGATCCAATTGGCATATTATGTTGTATCCTGCACTTTGGGAAAACCGGATGTCAGTCAAAATTGCAACCAATTTTACTCCGTTTCAACTAGCTTATGGGTTGGAACCTATATTCCTATCGAGTGTGAAATTACCTTTCTTAAGTTAGCTGTTGAGCTTATTCCTAACACTTTTAGTCTCGAAGAAAGCCTCCTTCATCTGGAACATCTTGATGAGCAGCGTCGAGATGAAGCTACAATGAATGAAACACATAAGAAACAAGTAAAGGTTTAGTACGATAAGGCATTCAAACCTAGGGTCTTCTTTGAAGGTGACCTTGTCTTGGTTTACGCTCAAGAGAAGGATGCCTTGGGGGCAGGTAAGTTTAAATCCATGTGGTATGGCCCCTTTATCGTTAAAAAGGTCCTGAAGAAAGGATCTTATGCCTTGATTGATTTTGATGGAAATGAGTTGGCAGAGCCCAAAAATGGGCTCTATTTGAAAAAGCATTATGCCTAGGCTTTGCCCTAGCATATTTATTTGTTGCATGTATTTTTTTTTTTGTACATATCTAGGTTTTTGATTTTGTGGTGTGATTTTGATGAATTTGATCTACTTTGGCAGGTGTTATTGGATGACATGAGTCACTATGGTTTTGCCAACGGTGCTAGTTGACATACCCAGAACTTAGATTCTGTGGCTTGGGTACTCCATTATCCATCCAGTCAGTTGTTAGTGTCAAGAGGTGTCTACATTGGTCCTCTTAAAGAACGTAGCAGAATACACTGCAGTGATTAATCTACTCTCGGAGGCAATACCCTTGGGTGTTGATTCATTAGTAGTTTTCTTGGATTCGCAGTTGGTGGTTTCATAGTTGAACAACACATATCGGGTCTGAGACCTATTTTTAAATCAGTTGTTTTTGAGGGTACATTTGTTACAAATATCATTTTAGTTTATCACGTTCATTCATATTCCTCGAGCTGACAATTGGATGGTAGAATTATTGGCTAATCATTCAATACTTTAAACAATATATCAAATACATAATAAATTTTCATACATTTGAGTCACCACATCATATAAATTGATGTATACATATATATATAGTCAGATTGTACAAAAATATACAAAATTTGGACCATCATGTCCTAAAAAATTAAGGCTTATGCCCGATCATGTTTATCATCAAAAAATATTACAGTCATCAGATCATATCTATAAATCTACTCCTGAGGTCCCTGCCCAACATTTTTGTTCCTATAGAACACCATGGCAGTCGCTACATGGCGGATTAACCACACCCAGTCTTGTGGTACTCCTACCACCCATTTCTGGATAGCCTCCGGTAAGTCCTCTATAGCGGCCATAGATACCTAGCAAGTCAAACTCTCTAAGTTCCTCTGTACTGCATGGAGTGTCCTGCCAGGGTCTTCAGCATCCACTTCACCTCTGCGACGCTTGTGCCTTGGGTACCCCTTAGGCCTGACTGGTCCCATGTCTGCATCATGATCATCATAATTTTTTAAGTCATTTAGTCCAATCCAAAAAAAAAATTCATTTTCATACTTTGAAAATATCATAAAAAATCACATAATAAAAAAATTAAAAATACAATCTCATCGATTGCGCCCCATGCTGAACCGGGTGGCAGGACTAGATCTGGATCAACACGAAATTCCATCCCAGTATAGGGATAATCTTCCACTGTGATGAATTTTTCCTACCACCATTGGAAGAACTCATCATCCCAAGTGGTCCAGGGAACTTCACTTCCCCCTAATATCTTCATTAGATCTTCCCATTGGGCTATTCTTAGATCTCTCGGGCTGTTGATAGTTTAGATGACTTTGGGTCGAAGCCCTGGGACCCTCTTGAAGAATAATGTCAGTAATATTGTACCATACCCAAAATTTTTAGTCTTTGCTTTCTAGATTTAAGTCAACTGTTTCTTCATATTGCTTAGCAAGGATGTGCACCAATAAAAGATATGAATCAAGCATTCTACTGCTATGCTTATTTGTGTCCATGAAGCTTGATGCAGAGAGGAAGATCCTGCTAATTTTCCAATGGTAAAGAGAAGGATCTTCATGTATAAATCCTTCAAATCTCTGATAGGAATTTGAGTTCCTACCTTTTGTGCATCCTCTACACAGTAGACTTGGACATAATCCTCTACAGTAAGCCCTCCAATAGGCTTTCTGTGTCAGTCTACTGGGTATCCTCTCCAAGAGAGTCTAGTGATGAAGTATATATCTTCCACTCCTATGTGTAGTGGCATCTAATCAATTATGAAGCAGTCTTCTTTCGGTTCCCAATGACCAACCAACATTTGAAGCAAACGTACATTGCTTTTCATATTGGTATTTTTGAAAAACTTGAGAAATCCACAATTTAGGAGAATATCTAACAAAGTTTGATCTTTCATCACTTCATTATCAATTTCACTATGTTCAAGCTCTCTCCAGCTGATAGACATCTTGAGAAAAATCATTAAATCGTTGATTAGATTAAATTTTTAAATTTTTTCTCTACGCATATGCGACCTTGCTTGTACACATTCGCGTATGATACATAGATCCGTCCACATGAACCTATGTATGCGCAGAGAGTTTCATCAAAAAATCTCTTTTCTACGATCAAATTTCAAATTTTTACCTTAAATAGGAACAAAATTGATGAAAAGGATGAGTTTAGAGCTTACTTGACTGATTTGGCGTGATTTGACAGCTGATTGCTCCGATTTTGAGAAAAGGAATTTTTGCTCCAAAATATCCTTCTCCACTTCTGCAATGTGAAAATGATCCAAATGTGAGTCAAATGGTGTATTTATGCCTAGAATTTGATTTTTTTTTGCAAATTTTCCTTGTGCTCATTTTTCGAATTTGACTAAGGCTGTATAACCGTTTGTATTGTAAGTGTTGGGCAAGGCATTTTTTCAGGTACATGTTGCTGAATTCGCGATTTTTCTAGTTTTTCTTCGGATCCATGACCACTGACCTATCATGGCAGGTATCTGATTTTAAATTGGAATATAGGTTAGGGAATCCAATTTCCATTGCATTTTGCATACTAGCCTCCATTATGATCACTTGCCATAGGGTTGATCCCATCATGTCATGAGTACTTAACCCATTTCACTCGCTGATTTTTTAATCATGACTTAGTGGTAGAGCCTTCCTTTACATGGGCTTCCTAGTTAGTTCCTCACTAGTATTTGTCACCCATGCTACAATTCTTGTAGGCTGAGGAGTCCTCTTTAGCCCCACCATGTCTTATGCTTTGAAGCTTCATTATTCTTCTTCTTCGCTATCATTTTTCTGGTCATTACCGTAGAGGCTCCCTTATGTTGTTGAGTTGTATTATTGCATTGCATATTGACTACTTGTTTATCTTGGCCTTTAGCCGGATTCATATCGACTCATGTTTTAGCCATATTTTGACCATGTCTTTCTATACAAGTTAACCATGCAATGACTTAGCTTCTGCAACTTGACACATTTACCCATGGATGGAACATTCCTCTGAGTGTCACTTACCAGTTTTCACCACCTTGATTTGAGCATAGGATTGTTCCTATCCCAGGAACTAGAGAATCTGTGTCGCGACACTCATTCTATCCATTGTACTATAGCATTCTTTTATTCCTTTTCAGGCTCTGAATATAAAAAGAAAAAAAATTAAATATTTTGAAAAAAGAGCGGGAATGGAATATTTCTTCCATATTTGATGGCAGCTACAGTGTTAGTTTTGTCGCCCTTGAAAAAAGCACAAAAAATCTAAGTCTTTTCTCCATTTGGAATGGTTTTATTTTTTGACTTAGGAGAAACCATGACCTTGTTTTATGAGTTAGTACTCCTCTGGTTGGTTATCTCTTCCAACCATATGGAGGGTTTGTTTATGCCTCCTACATGAAAAACTTATACAAAGTTATCATTTCCTACCATATTCAAACATGAGTCATGCTTTTGTACAAGGGAAGTTAACCTGAGTCGGCCTTTCTGCGATGTCTCTTGACTCACTTTTCACTCAGCCTTCCTGGTCTTGTCGATATCTTATTCTATCACATCAGATATTTTGTCCTTTGCTCATGCTGGTTTTATAAGGTCTTCACTGAATTCTTGCCGATGGGTTTGTCTCTCATCAACTACGACATATTGCTCTGAGAGTAAACCTAGAGTTGCACCCTAGCCCTATTTACATCATTGATAGGTGACCTTGTACTCAGAATTTGATCATCATCATGGGTCTTTGACTGAGTGGTTTCCCTTGTGTTCGATGTCAGCTTACATTATCACACCCGGGATTCATGCAATACCTTGATTTCCATTTGACCCTATCAGTGGATATCTTGGCTCTTTGTCAACTTTCATTATTGGTTAGTTCAGAGGATTTCTTTCGTGCGCTAGCTTCATCTTGTGCATACTGGAAACGTACTTCAGGTTGGTTACTTCACTCTACTTCATCCGATTCCTTCCAAATCTTGGCTTGCGGATTACACAAGCGCTGGACTGATGTGGGATGCCTTAATGCCTTCCTTCCAGCAGATCTTTTCCCATCGACTTCGACTCATTTCTCTGGGAATAAGGTCTAGAGTCTTTTTGTCAGTACCTTAGGGTTTGCAGTCATCAGTGGCAGACTCTTTGCTATCGACAGTGAGGATACATCATTGCCTCTTGATTGATAGATTATTTCAAGTGTTCGACTTCAACTCATTCATTCGCACTTGCTAGATTGTACTGGGGCACCTTGACACTCATTATCATTATCGATGGGTTGTCTCGTGTTTGTTAACGGTATACATCAATGACCGGTAATCAAATGATTTCTCACATGGTCGACTTCAGCTCATTTATTCCCATTGTGTGCCATAGTGATCAGTGAAGACCTTGGGTTTTCATCAGCATGATTTGGTTCACTTTGACAGTTCCTTCAATTTTATTCCAGTGACACCATCCACCCTTATATGTTGCAGTTTCATCGCAGTAGCATCTTATATGTTGGCTCCCGAGTTGTGTGTTGTACTATTTTGTTCCACCACTTATGATTTGGTACTTGGAGATTCAGTTGTGAATTTTGTGATCAAATATCTATTGCAGCATCATTGATCAGTCTTCTATATGTGATACTTGCACTTGATTTTGACTTGTACTTCCAGGCAGTGATAAGATGATTCACTATGTACTTTAAATTTTCAGCTATACTTGTATACATATTGGATCCACTCTACACTTCATATGCGGACATGATTTTCTTTCATTTATCATGGGTATGCCAGCCTCAGACATGAGCTATCTTTTTTATCTCTTTCACTAGTTTTTTGGTAGGTTGAAATCTGGTGAAGTCCTCTCTACTCCTCGCAAGGTTCTTTCTATGCACATAATACATTCCGGCCATCATGTACCCCTTCTGACCTCATATATTAGGGGGCATCTGTTATAACATCATTTATCACCAACTTATACTTGATGATTTATACATTGGCCTTGGGAAACCCTTCCCTTCAGACTTGGACACATTTCTCAAAAAATAGTATCTTAAAACCCATACACGACTCTGCCTAGAATTTTTCATGTATATACGTGAGTCCATACATATAGAATCATGTATGCCATTTTAAACATTAAAAATATATATTTTACCTATTTTAGAGGTGGGGTTTCTAGTTGTTCCATTAACTTAACCACCCCATCCCATGGCATAACTGTTCCCAACTGTAAAAACTAATTTGAGGGAGTATAAAATCCCCTCAAGGGAATGGCCCAAGGGAGGAAGAGAGAGAGAAATATATATATTATAAGTTGTTAGAGCCATATCCAAGTATGATATATTCCCGTGCCTCCTGCACTTCCCATATATTTGCAGGAAACCCTTGTTTCCTTGAGATGATCACCACCCTATGTGACATCCATTATGCACTATTCTTGGAAGAAATCTTGAGAGCCTAGGGTTGGACGGATATAGAGGATGATATGCTCAAAGGCCGTGGAAGATTGTTGGTGATCTCTCCATGTTTATTTACTATACATGTCATTAATAATAGAAGAGTCATATTGTTCCTAAGGTTTACGTGTCAATAATATTTTATACATGTGTAATGATCATCAATTGAACATTTAATATTTTTTTTATGATGTTATGCATGATTTCCACTAACATCTAGAACATATATATGTTGTACAACTAGGCTTTTGTGTTCATTCTTTGTTGATTTACAGATTAAGGAGCACAAAGTGTTGCAGGGGGTTTGCACCCCGCGGGATCTACTTCAACCGAGGGATATCTGGGTAAGGTCTGCAACCTGTAGATTCTAGTTATTTGCATAGAAGTTGGTTTAGTGAGTCCTTCTTGTAATGGCATGCCCCTAATCTATGAATGTTCATCAATCTAAGACCTTTAGGGCAACATTTCCTAAAACATTCCATGATAGAATTTTTGAATCCTTGTTTATAATCCTCTAAATCTTGGCATTCTTATCCCATTTGAGTCGGGGGAAACATGCCTTGCTCTTGCTCAGTGAGGAAAACAATATCCTCATCATTAACTCCCATTATATTAATTTGAATTTATTTTGGCTCTTCAATCACCCCCTCATCCTCATCAGCATAGTTTTCTTGGAAAGGAGGCCTGATTTGTTGGGCAGGTCCTCTCTATTCGCTATATCTTATTTGAGGGGGGTTTCTCTTAAATTTTTGGTTTTGGTTTTGGTTCTGATTTCTATTTTTAGGAGTTGTTTGGTTTTCTCTGGGAAAAGCTCTCTCATTTATGTTGATTCTATCCATCATCCTCTCCATGGTTCTAACAAGGTTATCAATCTTACTATTGTATGTGGAGGCTATATCCTCTTCTCTATATGTGACTCTCTTTTCATTTTTCATTCTAGCCCTTTTGGCAATCAAATTTTCCTCCACACTTACTGCACCCCTCTGCATGTCTTCTAATGTAGGAGGGTCTCTTTCTCTTAGTTGATAAGTCGTCTCTAGGTCAAAACCATCTGGAAATTTCATTAGGGCTAGACCTTGTGGTGGTTTCATGTGAGGAGGGAGGGCATTATATACACTGTTGAACCTAGTGCAGTAATATTGGACACTCTCTCCAACATTTCTCTTGATGTTTTCATATTATGATAAGATCTGGAGAGGGTTTTTCTTGATTTCCCATTTATTTAGGAACAATTGATGAAAAGCAGGGAGGTCATGTATACTATTAGGGGTCAGGCCTTTAAACCACTTTCTTGCTTCTCCCCCTAGGATTTGGGCAAGCATTCTTATCTTAATAGTTTCATCATCTATCTCTTTCCTATCAAAATAATCATTCATTCTATCCACATGTTGTTGAGAATTTATAGAACTACTTTCATCAAATATGGGGATTTTGGACTGATAGTCCTATGGTAGAGGTACTAAAGGCAATGGTAGGACTAATGGGGCATAACAAGCTGCCATGGATGGTGGTTGGGGAAAAAAATGAGGGTTAACAAGTGGAGGGTTAACAAAAGGAGGTGGAGGGTTGAATGGAGGAGGGAGGACAGTGGGTGTATGAGTGGGGGTTAAGGTTTGTGCAATGGGACTGTTTTGGAAGATGGACAAGTCCAAATTATCTGGGTTATCCAATTTTGGGATCTAGTCCTGAATACGCTTTATTCTGAGTGTGAGTCAAATTGGATATCCTACAATTTTTTTGAGGTTTTCAGGAAGGGAACTTGCCTTGTGAATAGGCTTGCTAACAGTTGAACTATCAGATCTTGGATTTTTCCTTAGGATTTTCTCCAGATTGCCAACTATTGCAGGAGGGTTTGGGTCAGGATGGGATCTCGTACAAATTCTTCTAGAAGCCAGAATTTATACCTAAGGTGTAGAGAGGTTGAAATGTTTATAATAGTTTAAAAACAAACCAATCTGTGAACAAAATACTTAATTCACACAATATTTTTGACTGGGTTCTTGAGTTTAGCGAATATTAGGTTTTCTCAATAGTTCCCCAGTATGGTCGCCATTATGTTTGGTCCCTGTAATTTTTAATATTATCAAGAAAAAATAGTAGAGAACCACATCAAACCACTTTAGAGTCCAGGAACTAGCCTTCCTGGACTCAGAGAGGGATCTCTCTATATTTATGATTTAACTGATTTAGCTTTATGATTATATTTTCTGATTTTAAGCTAGTTATGAATATTGGGGTTGTTTGTTTTATTTAATAATTATAGGTTGGATAGGTATATTGAGGGAAGCTTAATCCATTGGGCTATGGAGTCATAAAAGGTTTAAATTGTACATCAAAATTTCAAGGGTTTTCACGGGGAAAGCTAACTATATCAAATGGATCTCTATGGCAAGATGAATATGACATGATAGTGATTTCTATAAAGCTAAAGAGCAGACAGTCTCTAAATTCTGCATTCAGGTCTTTAGAGGAAAACATTCAAGATAACAGTTCATTAGAGGTAAAGAGAAGTTAAGAATTATTTAACTCAACTTCATAAGAAAGATCTCAAAATAATAGTTTTAGAGAACTAAAGAGCAGTTAAGAATTCTTTAGTTAAAATTAAAAAGGAAACCTTAGGATAATAACTAGGTGAAACTAAAGATCAATTAAAAATTCCTTAGTTAAAATTTGTAGAGGAAAACATTAAGATATAGTAACAGATAGAATTAAGGTTCTCATATAGCATATATTAATCTAAAATTTATGTTTATGCTTTCAGGTAGATTGATGTACAGTATGGAAAAACAAAGGAGAAACATTAACAAAAGAGGGATAACATCACCATTAACATAGCTCAAGGATCATGTGAAAGTTATTGTATTACTGATATCCAGCTCAAAACAATTACAATTCTCCAATACAATAATCTTTTCAACTCAGAGTCTAAGAAAAATCCAACCCAACAACCAACAATGATAATGAACAATACATGCATTATTTAACTGCAACTGAGGAGGTTGCCCTAATCTAGGGTGACAGACTGCATTTACTATAGAGTAAATGAAGTTTTGACAATGGAGACCATGCAAGGCCCAAGCTAAAAAATATCATTGACATACCTACTATAATAATAACTTTCGAATTAACTGCTAAGCTAAATTTAAAATATCTTTGACTAACATGCATGTAACATTAAATTTTTCAATAACTTTTGAACTGCTGCTAAAATATCTCTGACTGAAATATTAGCTGTAACAAATTTTATTAAATAAAAATTAAACTAAAGGTGGCTAATGTGATTGGGAAGAAGTAAATGCTGAGTGGCCTTGTCATTTGGCTCTTCCTTCCTCGTTGTTTTGTTTTTCGATATGTCCTTCAAACCTTTAAATTGTCTTTATCTGCATCAGTTTTCCTTTTAATGCCTTTTTTGTGAGTATAATTTCTCCTTTTACTTCTTTATATGTTTTCTTCTTAACTCTATCCTTCATTTTGAACCTGTCTTCATCTTTACCCTGACCATTCTGTTTAACTCTTTTTCCTTTACTGTCCTTTGAATTGAATAAACCTTGATGTTGCTAGAATGAATGTATAATCATTGATAATCATTAATGCCTTCCTTTCTGCTCCATTGCTGCCTTGTTTATCTTCTTCTCCTAATCCTTTAATGAATAAGGCTTCCAAATTGAAATCCAGAGAGTATGGATTAAACAAGTCTTTGGGAACTAGAACCCAAATTTTGTTTATCTCATTTGTTGGCGCACTAATCACCTGCACAATCCAAACAATTGGTTAATTTAAAACACAGGGCTTTCTGCGGGAAACAATATGGCTTGAAGGTAGTCGGGAAATATGTGGACAAAGTCTAGATATTGGAGGATTTTTTTATTTCCACATTTTAGCAATGGCCTTCCTAGTCTGTTAAAAACAATGAGGGGGCTATCACAGAGGTTCAAGGGTTTATCACAATAGCACAGAGTCCACCATATTTCAAAGGGATCAGCGGTTTCGTTTTATGGCGCAAAGGCAGTTTCCTGTTTATCGCATGGTGCTTAGGCGGTTTGTGGTTTTGTTCGGAGGATATGCAATAACACATGGTGACAACGTGTGGCAGATGGGAGGGTTGCGAAACCACCCATTTCGCAACCCTCCAAAATTTTTAACCATTAGGTGGTTTGGGTTGCTATATGGAGCAAGACCTATTGGATTAGGTGATGGGGGATCAGACGATGTTCGAGGTTTGATTGATCGCGGGTTAGTTTGAAAGGGTGGGTTTAGAATTTAAATGAAACATAGGTATAAAGAGTGGGGGTTAGATATAAGGTGGGGTTTAAATATATTCGGCGGGTAATACATAATAGTGGGGCCTGGGGAAAATATTAAAATGGAGGGATTGACGGGGGTCAGGGTTTAAATAAACAGGGTTTATTTAAAAAGAAGTGGGACCGATAGATTAAATTTACTCAAAATAATGTAAAAATGGGTTTTTACATTGTTTTTAAATGAAATAAGGGAAATGAGTGAAGGGGAAGGGATTAATGAGGGGAAAAGGGTTTTTAAGAAGGGATTTCAGAGCATGAGAAAGTCAGAAAAGGGTAAAATGAAAGGCAATGGAGAGGTTTAAGAGGAAAATAATGAAGGTAGTGAGATTTGGTTCTTCATCATACTCAATCAAAAAAAAATTCCTCTTTCAACTGAATTAAATGGTAGATGGACTTGTTTGGCCCCTTTGTTTTCTCCTCAAAAGAAAACTATCTAATTGCTAACCTTATAGCTTCCAAAGGCTCAGCTTAAATTGATGAGTTCTTTTTTTCTCTACCTAACTATTGATCTGCCAAGATTAAACAGTTTGGCTAGATTTTTATTCACTAACTATCAACATGAAATTTAAAACATGAATGAATCAATATTAAGCGGTTTGATCATCATGAATTGTGGCATTTTGGACAAGCTGCACATAATATTATTTGCAAAATTAAACTAGACTAAAGGTAGTGGCATTTTAGATGTGCAACACTTTCAGGATTTGCTCTTATCTCTTTTTTGGGGTTTTATTCTTTATCCTTTTTCTTTATTTTGGTTCTTTGATTTCTCTTTTTAGTACAGGCCCCCTTCTCATGGTTTAATATGGAAAAACCTTTGCAGAAAGAAAAGGTATGTGCCATATTACAATCGTTAATAAATAGTCAATTCAAAATTATGATCCCTGTTATTATAGGAACCTAACAAGAACCATAGTGTATATTGCTAAGAAAGATTATCATGCTCTCGAACCAAGCAATTGAGTAGGTTAAAGTGTAGTGGAAGCACTTTGGTCCCAATGAAGATACATTGGAGATGGAAAATTAGATGTGGGCTATGTATGCTTCTCTATTCGTTGGTTGAGAAAATGTCCCTGATTTTTGTATATGTTTTGATGTGATGTTTGGTATTATGTACATATGTATATTGACGTAAATACTGCCATGAGCTATGATATAAAGCTCCAATAAGTAGTATGGTGTCATGTCATTTTGGTTTTCATGTTGTTATGGTTGTCATGTTTGTTTGCTTCTTAGTGGGTTGATTATTGTAAATACTGCAATGAGCTAAGTTATAAATCTCCATGGTAAGTGTGGTTTTCTTTCAGTAGTCTTGTTGGTTGTATGTTTCATTGACCACTAAGGACAATGTCCCCCCAATGGGGAGGGTTCTCTAACAACCCTGGTAAAAATTATATGTAATAAAAGTTAATAAAGGAAAAATTAATAATCACGGTTATGGGATACTTATTTCAAGATGAATATTGGGAAAAAACATCCTAGTGTGGGTGTTCATTTGGTTTATTATGGCTAAGGAAATTGGTAAAGTCAATGGAAAAGGAATTTGGAAAGGAAACGTAACATTAATTGGCAATGTATTTATGAAAATGAGGGAAATTGGGAGAAAAGGAAAGTGAAAGGTCACAAATTCCATGTGATGAGGAAAATGAAGGAAAAATATTGCAAAATGAAGAAAATAGAGGCTGCATTAATAAAAATACTTTTGAGGATCAGTTCATGGATTTTTTCAGTTTGGTTTTGGAACTCTCACACTCTTGGACACTTGGAGTTTTCTTGGAGCATTTCAGCTTTGGATCAAGAAATGCAAAGAAAGAAAAGAGGAAGCAAAGATAAATCAAGGGAGAGCGAGATCAAGAGGTTATAGAAGATTCAATGCAAGTATCAATTTTCATGTATGATTTCCTTGCTAGATTTGGCATGCATGGTTATGCATGTGTGTTCTTGGTTCTCTTATTGTCATTGGCACAAATTTTTCTAGGTGTGACAATTTTCTTCAGCCTTGCCTTTCCATTTCTGGATAGCGATGGTGTGATGTGGTTTTCATGTTTTGGTTGAGCTGGATTGTTGGATGGACTTGAAGCTGAGTGGGGTGGTCTCAGGATTATTCACAAGGCCTAGGAATACTGGGATGGGATACACAGTAAATCCTGGATGTGAACACCTCATTTGAGCCTAGGAATCCCTTAACCGATGAATGGTGGGATAAAATATAGAGAAAACTAATGGTACCCATGATTTGGGCTAGGAATCCCCGGTTCGGATACATGGTAAATCCCAAAGGGTGGAGACCTCGTAGGCCTAGGTATCCCTTGATCGATAATGGTGGGAAATATGGTAAATACGAGAGGTTGAGAAAGAAAAATTCCTCATGGTTTAGGTGGAGAGATCCAGAGACATCCATGCTTGTTTATGGCCTAGTTATCTGGTGAGGATTGTGGTAAAGCATGTTTCTATTGATGAGGGTGAGGTGGTTTAGCCTCGGGAAGCCCTGGATGGTTATTTTTGTTTGAGTTCAACATTCATGCTTGGAATATGGCACGGGGGTGATTGGTTGAAGAGATATTTGGCTCATCCAATCTATGATTAGGTGGAACACAGTAGTCTCATACCAAGTTTGCTTTTGAATTTATAAATAAGAGTTTATTCTCCTTGGTATTTTATGTGCAAATGTATTGGTTTGTATGCGGGTTCTATGGTATTTTTATCCTTATTATCTTTGTTGTTTATATGATGTGTATGAGCATGTTTTATGACAGTGGTAATGTATGGCTCTCATGATGTTTTGGTTTGTAAATGAATAAGCAATGAATATATGACCTAATAGATGATAATGTAGCTAATGTGGTAAAGCATCATTGCTTCTTAGTGATTCTCATATAAGTATGAGATCACAATGCTCAGATCTATTGTTTAAACCTATATAATGTATATATGTGACATGTTTGACGAAATTTATGTCATGGCTAGTAGGGATCTAGTAAAGTCTTTTTTCAATAATTGGTATTAGCATAATTTTTTGTATGATTCATTTCATTTCTGTAAATTCCATGAAGTTCTAGGAAGTGACCAGGTCCTAGCCATGAAATTTATCCTTACATCTCATATTCATTGGCATAACACTGGCAGGAAAAGGCTATATTCACACTCATGTAGGCACATGGGAGCTACTGGGATTCACAACCTCTTAGAGGGCTTGGTAAGGGAGTGATTGGGGCTCTAGGTCCTTGATTTGTTGAGTTTCCTTAGGGGTTGGTCACCTAGAAAGGTGGGGTAGCTCATGGAGGTTTTGTTGGTTGTGTGGATGATCATTTTGGTTGTGTTTGCTGGTTCAACTTCCTTAAGGTGACCTATGATGTTGAATCAAATCATAGTATCCTTTCATCACATGTTTACCCCAACATTTCGATATGTTTGGGTAAATGTGGGAGGAGGGTGTTACATAGCTTCTATATGATTTACCTGCACTCTTATGCTAAGAGCATCTGCAACCTTGTTCTCTTTACCCTTAATATACTTGATATTAAAGTAAAATTGATTGATTGTCACTAACCATCTAGATTGACTAGAATTCATATTCAGTTGATAAAATAATTACCTCAATCCACTGTGATCACTCATCAATACAAACCTCCTACCAAGAATATAGTGTCTCCACATATTCAATTCATGGATAATATTTTCCAATTCAATATCCTGTGTCACATAATTGTGCTTGTGTGCATTCTATTTCCTTGATTCGTAAATTACCACCAGTCCCTCCTGCATAAAGACTCCACCAATCCCTCTCTTGCAAGCATCACTGCACACCACAAACTCTTTATTCGGATCTGAAATCTTGAGAACTTAATAATTTTTCAACAACTACTTCAATTACTCAAAAATTGTTTCACATTCATTTGTCCATTCAAATTTATTACCTTTCCTCTGCAATGATGAGATAGGATAAGAAATCCATGATAATTTCTTAATAAACCCTCTGTACTAACCTGCCAACCCCATAAATTACCTTATCTCATCCACTTTCTTAGGAGTTTCCTATTCCATGATAGCCTTTATATTTTCTGGATCCACTATTATTCCTTCCTTGGAGACAACACGCCCCAAGTAATGTACTTATGTCTGAAATAAATTACATTTCTAATATTGGCATACAATTTATGCTCTCTTATCAAACTCAGTACTGCTTCTATATGTTCGGCACGCTCTTCCTCATTCTTAGAATATACCAATATATCATTAAAGAACACAATAAAAAAATTGTCCAGATAAGGATTAAACACACTATTGATCAATAACATAAAATTAGATGGAGCATTATTCAAACAAAATGGAACTACAAAAAAATCATAATTCCCATACCTGGTCTAAAAAGAAGTCTCGTAAATTTACTCCTCTTTGATGCATACCTGATGGTATCTTGATTGCAAATAAATATTTGAGAGCACTGCTTCTCCCTTCAATTGATTAAACAAGTCATCAATCCTCAAGAACATATATCTATTCTTTATTTTTACCTTTTTCAAATTCCTATAATAAATGCATAGCCTAAGAGTACCATTCTTCTTCTTCACAAACAATACTGGTGCACCCCATAATGACACACTTTGCCTAATATATCCCTTGTCAAGAATTTCCTTCAATTGCAACTTTAGTTCCACTAAATCTGGAGTGCTCATCCTGTAAGGTGCCTTCAATGTTTATGTTGCCCCTGGTACCAACTCAATAGAAAATTCCACTTCCCTATGAAGAGGAAACTCTGAAATATCTATCGAAAATACATCCTGAAACTTTTATAGAACCATGTACCTATTCAAGGCTTATGCATCCTCAACATCCCTACCTTTATCACTAGATATATATACTACAAATAACACACACCCTTTCTTATGACTATTCTTTTCCTATATAGTTATGACCATCATAACTAATGTTTCCTTCTTCTTACCCTGTAAGATCCTTTGTTCTCCAATTTTCATCCAAGCATTCAATAGCCTTATCATAAAATTCTACCTTAGTCCCATGAAGATACAACCAGGCCATATCGTACAACATATAGTATGATCCCAACAAAATAACATCCATATGTGTTTATTTATGCTTTCCATTAACCTCAAATGAACAAGATCTTACCCAATGAGGAACTCTTTTCTATGTATAGGTAGCCAACTGTACTGACCAATATTTTTCATGCAATTCATCTATATTGATATTATATGCCTTGTAATCCACCTGCCTATCATCCAATGTTGCATAGATACGAGGAGTTATTTTCCAAACATCCCCAACAATATCTGCCTCCTATGCACTGTAGCTATTAGGTATGACGCCATGATTCTGTTGACAATCCTTTGTGAGATGCTCCTTACCACATTTCCAACACTACAAATGTCTCCTACCATCACCTATGATTCGTGGTTCTCTATTTTGTGGTCCATTAAACTTCTTGTAAGGTGCAACATTCTCTTTCTCACCTGCATCCAAGGGTTTTGTCCTTTTTGGCTGCCATTTACCTTTATACTTGTCTTTCCCTTTCCAACCTTGCTAATATTTTGTCTTGCGCTTTAATTTCTCATAACACTACTTCAAATTACCAATGACTTCTTTAGGTTACCTAGGCTCATCATACTCAATCTAATCTCTAAATGCTAATGGTAATCCACTGAAAAATATCCTAAATTTGGCTTTCTCATACTTAAGATACAATACATGCCTCAAAAATTCCAAGAACTTAGTCGTGTACTCCTCATTTGTCATCGATCCCATATTTAGCTCATATAATTCCTTTCCCTTACTATTGTAGTACCTCTCTGATAAGTACTCCTTCCTAAATCGTCTCTTGAATTCATGCCAACTCAACTCCTCTATCCTAATGTTTCTAACACGCTTCATGTCTTCCAACTAGATGTATGTTTTCCCTTTGAGGCTGAAGATAACTATTCTAGCCTTCATGTTCTCTTTGTAATCATGAAAATCAAATAATTTCTTAATCCCAAGTAACCATTCCTCTGCATATTCCAACTTCTCCAAATCTCCATAAAATGTAGGTGGCTTGGCTTTATTGAACTAATCTGGAGAATATCCATTGTCACTCCTCCTGTCCATGACTGATCCTAAGCGATCCTTGTATTTGCAAATAAGACAAACCCTGGAGGATGACTACATTAACCTCTGCTTGTTTCTCCTAGGCCTAAATGATACTATTATTGTCTACCTTGCAGCTTCTTATTTTTTCCTTCAAACTTCTCAAAGTGTTTGCTATATCAAGAGAGTACCTATCACTATGCTTGTCATTAGATCTATAGGAAGAATCCCATGAACTATAGTCTACAATTCTTGTAGTCATATTTGATCTTCTTCCTACAAGTAAACCATGTCAGCTAGACGAAAATATAAACATAACAAACATACCTCACTATAGTTCAGGGGAGGATATCTCATCCACAAGATCAACCATATTAGCACAATACATGTATAATCATAATCATAATCAATGTACCAATATCATCTCAATAATTATCGAGTTACCATGCATGAAAATACCTACTGCATACCATGACCTCATTCACAAAAACTATAGTCATGGAAATGCATGCACACTTTCCAACAACAACATCATCAACTTATATGTGAAAAGAAAATTGTAACAATGACCACTTCCATGCATACTTAACATCACATATACCACAAGCATAATGAAAAAATATACAACCGACATGTATGCATGAAAAAAACATTCCACCCATACAATCCAAGAGGTGAACCATGCTCTAATACCACTTTGTGGTATCAGATATCAACCAAAGAGAACAGAAACAAGATACCACCCAAAGAGAATGAAATTGACTCTCATACCACTATGTAACACCCTCCTACCACATTTACCCAAGCTAACCGGTCCACTATGGCAAACATGTGACAAAGAGTTACTATGATATGATTCAACTCCCCAATTATAGTTAAGTAAGTGGAATCGACAAAAAAAAAACCAAACTGCCCTTCCTTGGGAACTACAAGACCCCCAGGGGCTAACCAACGACTCCAGGTTCCAAACCCCTTATTTACCCTGCCTTCTAAATTAACTAGACCTCCAGTCGCACCCATGAGAATCCCTCCATGCAACTGAAACCCTTAAGTCACATGGATAGAAAGGGAATCCATGCAACTACAGACTTTTTAAGGTAGTTATCTATTAGCTACCCTAGATTTTGAGCCACCTTTTTAGGGATAGTACTAAGTTCTTTTCCCAAAACTTGATGAAACTCTCAGAAATGATAAATGAAAAGATGAAAAGGCCTCTAATGAGAAAATTGAACAAGGAAATGACTTGAGAAGGCCTAGCCATGAAATATATTCCATCAAACGCATCATGAACATGTAATCTATAGATGATATAAATACATATGGACATAGGAAATTCATACTTATCTGAGAATCATCAAGAAGGTTTGATGCCCTCTCACAATTTCTGCAATATCATCTATTAGGTCATATATTCATTAACATCTCATTTGCTAAAAAAAAATGGTGTAACAATATCCATAACTCAAGTCTGTCATAAAACATAATTATAGCCAACATATAACCAACATAATAGAAATGATAGAACAACCATTAAAATCACATAATAACCAAACACATTTACACATAATACCCAAGAGGAAAAATCTCTTATTAAAATACACAAAAAATAAACTAGGTCAAGGATTTCCATGTACCACCATACTGTATATTGGGCTTAACCAAATATTTCTTTCATTCAATCACCCATGTGCCATATTCCAAGCATGAATGTGGGACTTAAAACAAAACAACCAAGGCTTCCTAGGGATTTACCACAATCTAACAAGGTATTCCTAGGGCCAAGCCCTTATCTATGAAACCAATCTTTACCACAATCCCTCCAAGGGATTTCTTGGCCCAAACAGGAAACATACATTACCATTATTTATCGCAATCCTACCACATACTAATATAGAGATCAATTGGCTTATACAATCATTGATTCCTCTGGATATCTCCACCTAAAATGTGAGGATTTTGTCTATCTCCACTCTCTAGGCTTTACTGTATATCCCTCCATTCACTTATCGATGATTCCTAGGACCAACGAGGGTATACACAATCAGGATTTACTGCAATCCCACCTTCATTGGTACATGGATTCCTAGGCCTTATTTTTCTTCCTGACACCACCCCACTCAGTTTTGAAACCACCTGGTAGTCCAACTCAACCAAGTAAGAGAGAATCCCATCACACCATGGTTGTCCATAAATGTCAAGGAAAGGTTGAAAACCACTGTCACACTTGGAAAACCCCATGCCAATGACAAAAAGACAACCAAATACACACATTCATGTACCATGCATGTCAAACTAGAGAAAACATACATGAAACTTGATACCTACAAGTAATATCGCTTTAGCTGCTTCATCCAACTCTTCCTTGCTTGATATTTGCCTCCCTTTCCCTTATTTTCCTTCCTTTATCTAATGCTAGATTTATACAAGAAAAATCTAAGTGTGCAAGAGTATGAGAGAGAGAGAATAGAGACAGAGCTCCAAAAATAATAATGACAAAAATCTCACACTGACAAAATTTGTGTACTCATTCTCGGAAACCTTTTTATAAATGAGGCCTCTATTTTCTTCAATTTTCCATTATTTTCCTTAAATTTCCTACTCACATGCAACCCATGACCTTTCACCTTCCTTTTATCGTAATTTCATTTATTTTCATAAATAAAATGTTAGTTAATTCCTCTTTCCTTTTTCAAAGCCTTTTTATTTTCCTTTTCCAATTTCCCTTAGCCATAATAAACCAAATGAACACCCACACTAAGATGTTGTGCCAAACATTCAGATTGGAATACATGCCCCATTAACTTGGCCTTATTTTTCCTTTATTAAATTTATTAAATTTATTTTTAACCTAGGGTCGTTACAAGCTTCAAGAAGCTACATATGGTGAGATTTAGGCATCGGGAGACACTATGAGGAGTTTGTCACTTTGCATAAGTCAGTAGTTCCCTTACATGATATGCAAAAGAAATTGTGGGAAAATATGAAAGATTTGAAAGTCATTCATGCAACCATTTACGTGATCCATGGGTGGCGAACTATGTACACCAACACACTAACATAATTGGTTAAGAAGACAAGGAATCAAAGTTGGAGAAGGTTGAGGTCATAATTCTTATACAAAGCAAAAAAAAATAGACACCTTTTTGGCCAAGATTTTATTTGTTTATGCATGATTTATACAACAGTTTGTATTCCTTCATTCAAACACACAAGATATTCTTAGTACAAGGGAAAATTTTAAGGATGGAAAATTATTTTGAAGCTTAAAAAATTGGCGAATCTCACTAGTCCCTAATACAAAAACTATAAAATGTTTATTGATTTATTTGTAAAATTATTGAAATTTATAATGATATTATATATATTGTCTATATAATGTTGGCAATTTTTAAGGTAAAATAATTTTCTATTGTAAAATGTGGGCGAATATTTTTTATAAAAAAAATGGAAATTGGCGAATCTTTTTTTTGGAAAAACCATGGAAAATTAGCCCACATGCGAATATTAGGCCCTGAAATTTTCCATGCTTAGTAGGTCCATTTTCATAAACAAAGGGAATAAATGTCATCAGGAAGGAGGTTGAGGAATACTTTAACCAATTGAAGTGGTTCACTACCAAATAAGACCTGCAGGTTAATAGACACAACATGAAAAGGTATATAGCTAATCCTGCTAAGATTAATAATACGATGTTATTATTGAAAAAATAAGTGTAGACTGGTTCCAAAACCATCTACCCAGATGTTATGGAAGCTAGACTCTGATACTGGCCTAACATTCCAACAAATTTTTAGGAAAAAATCACATAATAAAAAGCTTGGTGTCAGTATGTAACCACAAAATTATAAGTTGAATTTGTTGAGCTAGAGTTTCCTCAAGCTCAAGCTTAATGTGTTTTGTCTTATTAGGCTCGTCTTATTAGGATCTATCCATTTTTTTACTATATGGATCTTTTTATTATTGTATTTTAAATAGAACATGTAAGTGGAAGTCCAAGAGTTAAATGTGGATTGTGAAAATTAATTAGTTAGGAAAAGACAAAGGAAGTCCAAGAGTCATGAGGGAAACTTAGATTTGGAGCCTTGAATTCTCTAGTCTAGCATAGGAATATTATCATTCTTTGGAGAAGAAAGTGTTGGCTTCATGTTCCGTATTGGGGCTAGTGTCTTATCAGTGTAATTGTATGCTTGGAACTTTCAATTTCTAATAATAAGTTCTCAAAGATGAGACACCTTCATGCATATTTCATGAATGCAGTAAGGCTATTTTTTAAATATTCATGATGTATGTTGTTTCACTTACACTAACGCTAATGATTTGTACCATTTTTTTTAGTAAGTATCTTATTGAATGTGTGTTGTTTATGCTATTACGATCATTGTTACCTTGTGAACTAATTTGGAGGTTAACTAACAATTCTTTTGTATTGCTCATGTGTCTCTTCTAAATTAGTATTATTAATTTCTTCTAAGGGGTTCACTCATTTCCATTTGATGTGATGGAACATTTCACGCATTACATTTGATACTTCACAAAGTTCATACACTTTTTGTAACCAAATCCATGAATATATCATCTTATGTGTTAGTTGTAGCCAATGCATATCTTTGAAACCATCATTTTTTGCAACTAATCATATCACGATTGGGTATCCTACTCCATATGGTGTGGGGTCTATTTGGGACTTCACATCGGGGAGAATCCCTTCCTTATTGGAATATTATAGCACCATCAACAGGTTTTGGGTGCGAGAAGGAGGGCCAGATGATGAGTTGAAATCATGAATTTTGTTTAAACTTTTCTCATCTTAAATGGCTTCTTCCCGTATCTAAACCCAAGCATGTTTTTCTAGAGTCACAAATCTCAAAGTTCCCTTAAGGATAATTCGTGACTTGTTACATATAAAATTTGATGGTGAGGGTGGAACAACCATTCTTGAATTTTGTACTTCTCATGAAATTAATTGTGAGGATATTTATTGCAGTTTGTTCATTCTCATATTTTAATCATGTGTTAAATAGTGGTGGTATACATTGTCAATCGCATCTATTCATTCCATTCAACAACTTTTCAAGGAGCTTCATAAATCCTGTGATAGGTATGATTATGAAAATGTGCATAAGAATAGTATTCATATAAAAAAGAAACATGATGAATCTGTTGAATATTTTCATGACCGATTCATTCACTTTTGTTATGAGTTTTGTGAGGATGACATAGACTATAATTTTATGAAATAGAAATCTGAGTATCTTTTTCAGATTTATTTGAAATTGTTTGAATTAAAATTCTTTGTAAGTATCCCAACATTTCTTGGTTGTGGAGCTCTCAAAACTTCAAAATAATAATTTTTTTTCCATGTGAATTTTTTTCTCCTTTCAATTCTCCATCAAATAAGGCATCTCCATTCACCCAAGTCAAAGTTGGAGAACTTGATGATAAATTTGTTGATCCAACATCATCTTTTACCTCCCCTCATATTCAATATTCAAACTCAAGTTTCAATTGTGAATATAATTTAATCAATGAGATTATTTCTTCTCGATATATCTCTCTCTCTCCATCGATTATTTCCTCTGATCCCCTTGATCCAAATTTGTCACATAGACTTGTTACAATAGTTTCCTTTGATTCTCAAGAGGGTCAAGTCCAATATGGAGTCAATTTAGACCAAGGAACTAACAATATCCTTTGCAATGACTCTATGTGGGATTCTATTCATGAACAAGAATTTGCAATTAAAGATGATATTTCACTTCATTTCCATTTCCTCCCCTTTCACCCATTATCCTGACATATTCAATGATTCTATCACACCTGTCACATATTTGGATGATCTGGTTTTTAATACTATGAAATCCTATTACATTCAAGAATGGAAGAATGTTGATTTCATATCAAAATAAAGTTAGTAAGAATATGTAGTTTATAAACTATCTCATTCCTAATTTTGTAAATACAAAGAAGAAGAGGATGCAACTTCATGTTTTCAATCAACCCCTCTCTATCATTCATCGGATCATGAGTAATCCATTATCTTGGATGAAATATCAAAATCTAATCATGGTTGTTTTAATGTATTCATTGACTCATATGGTAATGATTATATGACTGTTGATTATTCCAAGCCACTAGTTTTTTATGATCTACCTTCTAATATTTTGCAACCATGTCAAGATGTAGAGGCACTTCAACCTATGCTGATGGTTATTTCACGATCTCCCAATATTGATGTTTGTTCCAAGCATGATCATATTGACACTCTTCATCGACAAAACCCTCATGGTTTTATCGTAAATGTATGAAATGAACTTATTTTTTAGCTTAAAGATCCTTCACTATTTTATCATTATCCCATTGCTTAATTGTTGGACGAATCCTACTTGGAAAGTCTCTTTGCTAAGAACAAGTTGTTATCTTTCTGCATGTTTTCCAAAATTGAAATTCATAATGCATGTTGTGGTATGAGAGTATATCATGATGTGTATGAATATTATGTTGCATAAGTAGAGTATTTAGTACATACATTTTTATCAGACTTCATTGCTCATTTTTTTTGCCTTCAAATTTTGGAGCATGTCATGATTTATCTTTCAGAGAAAACCTTAGTGATCTGTGATGCTCGAATCTATAAATATTATCTTCTTCTTTAATTCGATTTTATTTTTGATGGGTTAACTTTTCAACTCATTTGATTAGAGAAAGGAGAGGAGGAAAATTAATAAAGTGGATTATATTTCAAAGGTGTGTATATATATTTCTCTGAAGGGAAAACCTCTTATGATCTTAATAAGTGAGGATCCCTGGTGAGCCCTGGTATTGCACCAAGAATGATGCAACTCCTAGAGGCTACCCTAATTTACTTTATCAACCCAGGTTTAATACAAACTTGGAGGTGGTAGTGCTATATACACAATAGATGCATTCTACTCATGTCATCCTCTTCTTAGCTCTACAAAAGGGTGTTAGTTCTAGGGTTTCTAGATGAAGTCTGTCACACTTATGAATTTAGGTCTAGGCTAAAAATGATTCAAAACCATTTCTCTACTAGCAAGTAAATAACTATTATATAGCAATAAATTACATCTAACTACTATGCAATGAAAGAAACATACACATTAAGATATAATAAGAAATGAAAGAAAACTAGGCATCTTGCATGAAGTAAACTGTTGAATTGAAATTACATAAAGGATACTAACATAATCACACTTTTCTAGGCCAAATGGCTAAACACACTCTATTCACTCTATATTCTATCTATCATGCTTTTAATAATAACCTAAATATTCTTGTAAATGCATTGTTTTGCAACTAGGAGAAGAAAGCGCTAAGGTGGCTTATGGAAGGATTGAACTCATAGGTGTAAGGTTGAAGGTGTATGGATGGTTTTGGCAAGTCCGGATGAGGTGGATGGTGGTTTCTGGGCTTAAGGAGGGGCCCAATGGTGCTACTATAAGTGCTGCTACAGGTTTCCTATAGTGTTATAGGAATGTCCTAAATTTCTACAGGAAACATTCTGAGGGAAATATGAGGCCAAAATTAGGTGATAAAAGTGTAGGGAAGGTGGATTGAAGGTGGGTTTCGATGAGTGGAAGGTGACCCACCCCTTGGCCAAGCTCATAACCTATTGGGAGGTCTTTCTTGCACCTCTAGGGTTTGCTCATGGTGTAGGGATGAAAAATATGAAAACAGGGCTGATAGTGATTTTGATGAACATAAGGTTGATGAAGGGTTATAAATGAAGCTGAAGGTGTTGGTGAAGTCCTCCTTGGCTATGCTACCTGAAATTGCAAGAAAACTACATGTTCATGCAATAAATATGGAAAAACTCATGATAAAGACAATGGAAAATATGAGTTGAATTTGGAAATAAAATCTACTTTAGCCTACAAACATAGATCTAACACAAAATTCTAAACATATCCATGGAACTAAAGCAACCTAACTTATTCATTCCAAGAAATCATAAACTAAAAAGTAATTTTGTCCTGTGGGGCATGTCTACCCTCCTCAAGCTTCATTGAAAGACATGAGAGGGGGAGGCTTGACTCATAGATTTTTGAGTTTATAACCTAATCTACCAACATGTAAGCAAGCTAAATCTATAGCAAAAGACAAATGGAAGCAAACTAAAAATAGTGAATTGAAATGAAAGCAAACTAGCTAAATACTCATAAGCAAAGCTAGCTAAAATGACATAAAATTAAAGAATGAATACACAAGAGATAATAAGTCCAATGTATTGGGCCCTAACCCACAAGCCTAGCCATCTGAAACTAAATCAATGAAGCACAATCTCAATACTCATTTTGTTAACAAATATAGTCTCATTACATCAACATGAAAGTCTAAAAAATCTATTACAAGAGCTATGAGCCTAATAGCTTCCTCCAAAGTTCAAATCCTAATGAGCTCCTGCTCAGCCATATTTAACTAAGAGGGTAGCTACCAACATCTCCCTAAAAAGTAGGTGATGATTCCACTTTGACTACAATTGAAGTGTAGCTTTGGTGCACTTGATCTTGAGTTTTCTTGGATGCCTTTTATTTTGAGCTATTGAAGGGAATCTTGAGGATCCCTTTGTTGCCTTTGGGAGTTTAGGAGGTAGATAATCCCCTAGAATCTCTCCTTGTTTTCCACTCCGAGCTTTAATGGAAAAATATTCATCAAAATGAAATATCATCATGATTTTCTTGCATTTAACTCATGTTAGGCATTCGAAGTATGACAAGCCTAAAACACCATCTACACTAGCAACATAAGACCATAACATAATTAAAATGCAAGAAAAATAGAATTAATAAGGAAAAAAGGTGACCATTAACCCCTCCAAATGTACCTAATGATGGAGCTCATCATCACCCCCCTACGAAATGGTTGCTCATCCTCTGAGCAACTTAGTCCTCCTTTTTCATTTCTTTCAAGGATTTGATGGACCCTCTGACTTCCCAAGGAATAAGTGTGGGAGTCCCTTCAGGAGGGTAAAAACCATCGTTCATTTCTGCTTCCTCCCATTCTTTGTTCTTCTCATCTTGACCCTTTCCATCACTCAACCCAGGATCAAGGGTGGACTGAACTTCAAACCAAACCATTGAATCTTTTTTGGCCTCTAGGGTTTTCTCACGGTGTACAGATGAAAAATATAAAAATAGTGTTGATGGCAATTTTGATGAATAGAAGGTTGATGAAGGGTGAGAAGTGAAGTTGAAGGTGCTGGTGAAGTCCTCCTTAGATATGCTAGCTGAACCTGTAATAAAACTACATGTTCATGCAATAAATATGGACAAATTCATTAGTAAATACAATGGAAAAGATGAGTTGAATTTTAAAGAAAATATACTTTAGCCTACAAACAGAGATATAACACAATATTCTAAACATATCCATGGAACTAAAGCAACCTAACTTATTCATTCCAAGAAATCATAAACGAAAAAGTTATTTTGGCCTATGAGGAAGGTCTACCCTCCTCAAGCTCCAATGAAAGAGATGAGAGGGAAGGGCTTGAATCACAACTTTATGAGTTTATAACCTACTCTATGAACATGTAAGAAAGCTAAATCTACCGCAAAACAGAAATGGAAGCAAACTAAAAACAGTGAATTGGAATGCAAGAAAACTAGCTAAATACTCATAAGAAAAACTAGCTAAAATGACCTAAAAGAGAGACTAAGGCCAATGGATTGGGACCTAACCCACAAGCCTAGCCCTCTAAAACTAAATCAATGAAACACAATTTGAATACTCATCTTATTATCAAAGATAGTCTCATTACATCAACATGAAAGTCTCAAAAATCTATTACAAGAGCTATGAGCCTAATAGCTTCCTCCAAAGTTAGAATCCTAATGAGCCCTTGCTTAGCCATATTTAACCAAGAGGGTAGCTACCAACATCTCCCTAAAAAGTAGGAGTCCACTTTGACTACAAGTGAAGTGTAGCTTTAGTGCACTTGATATTGAGTTTGCTTGGCTGCCTTTTATTTTGATCTATTGGAGGGAATCTAGAGGATCCCTTGGCTACCTTTGGGAGTTAAGGAGGTGAAAAATCCCCCTAGAATATCTCAATGTTTTCTAGTCCGAGCTTTAATTGAAAAATATTCATCAAAATGCAATATCTTCGTCATTTTCTTTCATTTAACTCATGTTAGGTATTCGAAGTATGACAAGCCTAAATCACCATCTACATTAGCAACATAAGGCCAAAATATAATTAAAATGCAATAAAAAAAGACTTAATAAGGAAAAAAGGTGACCATTAACCCCTCCAAATGTACCTAATGATGAAGCTCATCATCACCCCCTACCAAACTTAGTCCTCATCCTTTGAAAAACTTAGTCCTCCTTTTGCATTTCTTTCAAGGATTTGATGGACCCTTTGACTTCCCAATGAAGAAGTGTGGGAGTTCCTTCAGGAGGGTAAAAACCATCATTATTTTCTTCTTCCTCCCATTCTTTTTTCTTCTCATATTGGCCCTTTCCATCACTAAGACCTAGGAGAAAGGGTGGACTGAGCTTCAAACCAAGCCACTGAAACGTTTTGGCCTGCATGGCCCTCTTTTACAATGGTACTCTCTCTAAGGCACCCCTCAATATTTTTGGTGTGTGGTACTCCATGTTTCTAAGGCTATGAGGGAGTTTTTCCCATCTCCTTTGGCTAGCCATTATGCACTCATCTCCCAACAACCTAGAAACATCATCAAAATGAACCATTTCTTGAGCTTCTGTGTCGAGGTATTTTTCTGCAAGTGTGAGATATTTTTCAATCTTAAGATGGTTATTTATGACTCCCCTACCGCTGAATAGCTATGCCCTAATGTGCAAGTTTTCTCTGTTTTCTCTCCTCATAAACCTTCTCATTTATCATGCTCTGGTATCTTCATTAACCATCCATGATGCCAATGCCATTAATTTCATGTCTCCCATCCTAGGATTGGAGTCCTAAATTTTCAAGTCTGTCAACACAAGGTTATGCATGTAGAACTCTGCCATTTTTGCCTTATCTTCCATACTTGATTGGTTGCAAAAATAAATGAACTATATGCAGTTTTGAAAATGTAAGGATCCATGGGAGGCTAATGTTTTGATTGGGAACATGAGCCATTGCTCCTTGAGGTAAAATACATAGGAATCTGATGGATATATGTATTGAATGACCTCCATGCATAAATCTACCATGGTGGCCACTTATTTTTCCTTTTGTTAAATTTTCTCCTGTAATGCGGCATTCTCTTATCGGGCCTTCCAAAGCAACTCTTTCAACACTCACTCTCTGAGACTAACATCAGATAAATCATTCCCCAACTTAGCTACGTTCCCTTCCATGACCCCTATGTCATGCACACCTTTATATGTGGAAAGCTTCATTCAATGATGAGTGTGTGTCCTCTCCTCTTCCAACTGATAAAATAAAGGCACTGTGAAGTTTTGATGAATCAATCGGCTCCCCTCAATTTATGTGTATTAGGAGCTGATATTGGGTTGAGGGCTATGGTTTGGTACTATTGCTACATCTTTGAGGGCTAGTTTTGGTGAGGTGGGCTCTTCCTCGACATATTTTCCTCCCGCTTTTTCATCTTTTTTTTCCTTTTGTGCCATGTCCTCAACTTATTTGTCCTTTTTCCCATCTGTGGTTGTATTTTCTTCCTCAACCAAGGCATTTTTCTCCAATTATGGGCTTGCTAGAGTTTTCTGTAGCAAAAATAGAGTTTTCAATAGCAAAATTTGTCTTTCTTGTTGACTACCCTATATTTATTATTTTTCACTCTTTTCCATTCTTGGAGGGTCTGTGGGGGTTGCATGAGGTGTATGGGATTCCAATCTTGCTGATTGCCTTCTGATGTATGTTTCAAGGGTCCTTATAGGTGAATTTACCTCTTGCACCCTTCCTTCCTCTAATTTGATTTCATCATCTTTCTTTGGTGATTCCTCAATGGAAATATGCCTCTTGGTGGGAGTTTTTGGTTTCCCTTGCCTCACCCTTTGGCTCTTCCTAGTCCTGAAATACATAGGTGTCTGCATCTTCCTTTTTGTTTTGAAATGTGTTCTTAAAGTGGTTAGGGTAGCGCCACTTCTTGATATATAATGTCTAGTGACATGCTAGTTTCTTGAGGGGAGGTTTCAGTGCCTAGGATAGGGTCCAATCCTTTATTTTCCTCGGTATTATCTTCCTCCTTCCCCTCATATTTTTCTTTCTATATCTCTGTTGTCTATGTGTTCTCTTCCTCAATCTGCATCTCTTTTTTTTCTTCCTTATTTTCTGCCTCCTCCTCTTCTTCTTCTTTTTATTCTACGTCCCTCTCTCTGAGGCTTGAAGTAAATGTTTTCCCTGTTTGGGTAGCTATAAAGGCTTCCCTATCCATGTCTATGAAAGAATACCATGATACAGGTAGGTTAAATCTCCTCAAAGCATCATTCACAATTAGTTTTATGAGGCCATGATGAGCCAAGTGTAGATATTTTCTTTACCTCAGCTTATTGCTCATGTCAGTTATGGAGTTTAGGAGGAAGTGAGGGATACTTAATCTCTATTCTATAGGTATTTCTCCTTGAAACCTATGTTCATTCAACAATTTGAGATGATACCCATTGACCACACTAAGTCTACCTTCACAAGAAATAAACTTCATGATATGGAAGGCTACTTCATCCCAGGGGTATGGGAGGCTTTCTCTCCTCACTCAATTTTTGTCTTCAATGTATTATTCTCATGGTAGAAAGAATCTCTTCTTGGTTGCAGTGCTAGCCATTCTTTCCTTAACCCATTTTAATCCTAAGGGAAAAGTTGTAAATTTTCTTAGGGTTTCAGGTGATAGTGTGATGGCTAGGCCTCTAACCATAGTGGTGGCTCTCTCATCTGAGTGTGATTGTAGAGCCACTGCAAATTCTTGAGCTACCTATTCATCAAAACCTTTCAAAAGCTCAAAGAAACCTAGCCATTGGTGATTTCTGAAGATTTCCATGACTTGAGGATGCTGCCAAATTCTCTTAATGTCATTGTGCTCCCTTCTATTGAATCCCCCACCCATTTTAATGGCTATGATATGAATGTCGTGAGATGTGTGAGAGTTATGTCTTGGAGATGGAGGTCTTGAAACAAATGCAAGAACTTTTTTATTTTACCCTTTAATTGCCAAATTTAACTTGTTTTGCAAATTTCAAGGAGAAATTTCAGTGTTGTAGGATGGAAACCACTTACCTTTGTCCTCTAGTGTTTCTGTTTGAGATATGGTGGGTTTGGGAATAAAATTCACCCACAAGTGAATATATGTTTCCTTTTATACCCATGTTGATCTACCTCTGAAGTTACCTCTAGAAAAACTATGTTTCATGTAGCACGATGGTGCATGCAAACTCAAATCTTGATGTTGATCTACCTTTGAAGTTACCTCTAGCAAAACTATGTTTCATGTAGCACAATGGTGCATGCAAGCTCAAATATTGATGTTTATATCCTGATGGCTCCCACTACTCTCCTGATCTTGGTGCCCTTTGAAATTCTCAGTGAGATGGTGAAAATGAGACAGATCTTATGTTTATTGCATTTCTAACTAAATTTGGAGTGTTGTGTTGACTCGTACTTAACACAATTTTTCTTCTTTGAGACAGTTGTTCCCACTCCAGTACATGATTGTTGAGCCTCATAATCACCCTATTCATACCCATTCACTCCATATTGACTTGATTTGACTTGCCTAGGTGGCATTCACTTTCAATTTTCCTCTAGTTTAACTTTACAGAGGTGGCCAAGTTAACTGGCCACCTTTTTTCCTTTTAAATTTCTAAAACTCGACATTAAACCATTTTGGTCATTATAGATACATAGAGAAATGTGAAGGGCCATAATTGAGCCTACTTGGTGTTGGTGTGGTGTTGAATGAGATGGTACAATGAGATAGAGTTGGTGGTTGCATCGATCTCTTCTTTTCTATATTTTCACTTCTTATTTATCTTCTGAGTGAGCTGCTTGTCTTTTCTGAGTGAGTTGCTTAATATTTTTTTGTTTATTCCTTTGTAGGTGTTACATGGAGGTATTCAAGTGTCATGGTTGGTGTGCTTGCCTTCTTGGAGTCTACTGGTGTTATGTTGGAGTTATCATCATCAACTTTACTTCATATTTTTTCCTTGTGCCACACACATATTTGCTACAAGAAACATTCCAATGCCTATAACAGTCTATTTATTACCTCTTCTTGCTTTATTTTTCTCAGAAATAGAGGGATATGGTTCATGGAGGCTATGGATGGATTCATAGAATGAATGGAGTGGAGGATAGGAAAGTGAAGGGGTCTCATGCCAAGTTTCAAATGATTTAGCTGCTAATGGTGCAACATAGGGTTTAGAGAGTGAATCCTTGTGTATCGAGTTAAATAAGTGTTTGGGAATGGTAGGTGTATGAAAAACATGAATTATCATTTTCTCATTGAAGTTCTTAAATCCCTGAGAGATATTATTCTTTCATGAATTAGTTTCCTATAGCATTTACAGGATTTTCTTGTAGTGCTATAGGAATCCTGTAGCCGATGGACTTGCCTGTAGCAATTATAGTTTAGGAGAAAAAAATGAAATTTTTGCCTATCTGAGGGGTGAAATGGATGAAGGGGTGTATGTTGCAGTGGCTCATGGAGTGTGCAAGCAGAGGAGAAGAGGAAATGAATAGAAACTACTCCGCTAGATCCCAAAAACCATCGTTGATCAATAACCTACAAAACAAAAAAAATACATAAATGCATAGGTATTTTTCTTCTTCTTCTTCTTTTTTTTTTTTAAGGAAATTAGGTTACCTCCAGAGAGTTTTTCAACTGCCAGGCTTGCCTTGGGCTCTTGAGAGAGGTTTTCACCCAAGGATCTTTTATTCTCTATTTTTTCTTCATTTTTTCTCTTTCTTTTTTTTGCTCCAGGATTGCATCATGCAGGCTTTCAACCCTGGAGTTGGCCTAGGGTGCCTCAGAGAGGTTTTCACCCATGCATATTTATTTTTATTTTATTTTTTTTAGGAGTGGGGGCATTGGAAACTATGGAGTTTCCTATGACATACACCTCCCTTTTTATGGAATTTATAAATTTTTCCCTAGACGGGGGCTTCTTGTAAACCTTAAGCCTGTAACCATTGACAAGTGGGGGATTTGCTTCTTCATCTATGGTTCTGATCTGAACTGTGCCATTATCATAACATTTTTCCACTTTGTAGAGTCCCAAAAATCTTGTCATTAGTTTTCCTTTAAAATCCTTAAACCTTGAGTCATACAACAACGCCAAATCTCCTTCTTGAAAGGTCTTTTCCTTAAAGTACTTGTCATGCCAGACCTTCCTTTGCAGCCGAATCACTTCTGTGTGAAGGAGTGTTTGCATCTTGAACTCATCCAATCCATTTAATTGCATCAACCTCTCTTGTTGGTCATTTGATATATCTAGGTCTAACTCAACTGCCATCCTTAAGGTGTTGAGCTGAAATTTAATTGAAAGCAGAGCTTTATTGCCATAGACCAGGTCATAAGGATTTAATACCGTTTTTTTTCCAAGCAGTGTTGTAGGATCAAGTAGCTTCTACCAATCTATCTGCCCAATATTTTCTATTGTTGATCACAACCTTGTTGAGGATATTCTCTAAGGCTCTATTAGTCACTTCCACTTGGCCATTTTCTTGAGGGTGGTAGGCAGTGGAAGTATTATTCTTTATCTTGTGCCTCCTCATAATATTATAAATGATATGAGATGTGAATCATGCCCATAATCATTGAATACCTCTTTGGGGTATGAAAATTTGTAAAACACATTCTCTGTCACAAATTCTGCTACTTTCTCATCGGTGGCTACCTTCACATCTTTTGTTTCAGCCCACTTTGTCAAGTAGTCATTGCAGACTATAATATACTTTTTATGTCCAGTTGTTAGATCAATAGGTCCAATGAAGTCCATGCAACCCCAATTTCAAATGGATTAAGATACACCTGAGGGTGCAAAGTATCTCATCCCTCTGTGTAGGTTTCCCCATCCTTTGGCACTAATCACACCTGCTAGTGTATCTTTTGGCATCCTGGTGAAGAGTAGGCAAATAGTATCCTGCTTGCAAAAATTTGAAGGTAGTCCATTTTTGCAGTAAAGTGGCCTCCAAAAGGGCTATCATGACATGCAGAGAGGATATCAAAAAATTCTTCCTCCCTCACACATCTTCTAAGAATTTGGTTAGGGCCTAGCTTGAAGATATTTCCCCCAATCCATGTGAAAGGGGTGCTTTTTCTGATGATATTACTTTTCTCCTTGAATGAGAGATTAGGAGGGAAATTTTCAGCAACCAAGTAGTTATATATGTCATCAAACCATGGCGAGAGTGTTGATATAGCAAAGATATGTTCATCTGGAAGTTGGTCATCCACCATTCCTTCTTCATCTATAGATAGAGCTAACCTGGATAAAAAATCTGCAACAACATTCTCCTTTCTAGGTTTATCAACAATGGTTAGGTCAAACCGTTGTAATTGTAAAAACCATCTAATTATTCTAGCATTAACATCTAGTTTTTTCATTAAATATTTGATGGTTGCATAGTTAGTGTGTAAAAAGCTTTGATAACCAGTGACATAATGTCTAAATTTTTTAAAGCATGGTCAATGGCTAACATCTCCTTCTCTATGAAAGTATAATTGAGTTCAGCCTTAGAGAAGTTCTTACTGATGAAATATATTGCATCAGGTAATTTGTCTTCTAACTGCACCAATGCTACCCCCACAAATTTTTTTGATGCATTTGCGTGGATATGGAAAGGAAGAGTCCAATTTGGACCTTGGAGAATGGGGGCAGTAGTTAACTTTCCCTTAGTGAGCTTAAAAGCTTCTTGACAAAGACTGGACCAAGTAAACTCAAAATCTTTGGCCAAAAAACCAAATAGTGGCGAAGCCAACTTTTTGAAGTCTTTGATGAATCTTATATAATATCTAGATAAACCAAAGAAACTCCTGGCATCTCTCTACTTTTGAGGAGGAGGTACCATTTTGATGATGGTGATTTTTTTTAGGTCCACCTGTATTCCTTCTTGGGAGATTGAGTTTCCCAATACAACTCTTGTTCTTTTCAGGAATTCGCACTTTTCTAGGCTCAGGGAGAGATGCATCTCAATGCACCTTCTCAACACTTTTCCCAAATTGGATAGAGCCTCCTGGAAGTCATACCCATAGGGTGTGAAAACATCCATGTATATTTAGACTAGCTCTGAGAAAATTCTCAAGACAACTCTTCAGAAGGTAGTTGGGGCATTGCACAACCCAAAGGGTAGGACTCGGTAAGCGAAGGTACCCTAAGGGTAGGTGACAGTAGTCTTTGTCCTCGTCTTCAAGGCTGATTTGGATCTGGTTATACCCACTGAACCCATCTAAGAAGGAAAATAACTTATTTCCTGCAATTCCATCCAAGACGTGGTCTATAAAGGGAAAAGGGAAATGGTCCTTCTTGGTGGCTTTGTTGAGTTCCCGAAAATCAACACAGATTTTCCATTGTCCATTCTTCTTCAAGACTAGGATAAGAGGATATAACCACTCACTCTATGATATAGGATAAATGAAACCTGCATACAAATATTTTTGTATTTCTCCCTCGAATATGTCCTTTATAGTTGGGTTCATCTTCCTTTCGAGTTGGCGCATAGGCTTGCATCCTTCCTTAATGTAAATATTATGTTTGCATATTGATGGATTAACCCCTTTCATGTCCTTGTAATCCCAAGAAACAACATCTAGGTTTTCTTTCAAAAGTTGGCATAACTACTTTTCTTCTTTATCTGAGAGGTTTGAGATAATTTTTTGAGATCCAGATGGGCCAAAATCTACAACCTTGGTGGTTTTAGAGGTTGAATCGACTGAGTGAAATTCCATCCAAGGTTGGCTTTCGGATTCTTGACTAGGTTTTCAAGTGGGTTGTTAGTGGGGGACTGGTTTTGAATGACATGGTTGATGAGTTCATCTTCATCAAGCTGCCCCCCTCTAAGAACAACATCTATGGAACAAATGGGGGTAGTGTTGTATACCTCATCTTCTTCATCCTCCAACCATATACATAGATCATGATCAATGGAAAGTTGGGTTGGAGGATATAATACCATTTTTTTACATAAGGGCCCATTCTTAATATTCAGATTTTTGGCCCAACAGATGATATAAGAATCAACAGTGGCTAACCAAGGTCTCCCTAAGATGATACGATATCCATTGAACTTGGTTTTTGGCTACAAAACCAATAAATATGTAGGATGCTCCCAAGAGTCAATTGAAACCATAACATCCTCAAAAATTCCTTCCGTAGTTACTATGGACTGATCTGCAAGCTGCAGAACTATTTTGGTTTTCCTCAAAGTCCCTTGGAGGTTGAGTTTTAGCATTGTTTCCTTAGTCATGACATTGATGGTAACCTCGAGATGAATAAGAGTATTGGGGACTATGACACCATCCATGAGCACATCTATAACTGAACTGCCAGGGTCCAGGTACTTTGGAAAGATCACCCTTTCCAACATTAAGTTGGAAAATTGTCCTACTACATTGATGGTCAGGGTATCTTTCTTCTTTCTCCAATGTTTTGTAAAGCTCTTTTCCTTGATGAGCCTATTGTAAATAGGGACATCCCTAATGGCCTGGAGAAGTAGTATTTTTATACACACATTTTTCAGTTCTCCCAGAAGTTCAGTCTCCTCTAGGGTGTGCTAATTGGAATGGATCAAGTGCTCAGGAAAATGAGGTTGTTGTATATGAGTGTTACTTTCTTCCTTTCCATCCTCAACCTCTACAGGTGGAGATGGAGGGTGGTTGTCTGGGAGTACTCTTCTCGACATGAGATTAATCTCCTGTATCTCCAAAACATAAGATGGATAGGTTGTCTCTCCACTATAAAATCGTTGTGCATTTCTATTGTTTGGGTTCGGATTGGGTTGTGAAGGAATTTGAGGCAACTTGGATGGGGCAACATGAGTAAGTTGAGGTTTAGGTTGGGGTGGAGGAATTAGAGCAGGTGGTTGATTATGTTGAGGACTCCACCCTTGGGATGTGTTGTTCCATTGAGGTTTTTGAGGAACATACTATTGAAATGGTTATTTCATAGACTGAGGATGATATCAAGGGTTGTAAGGCCAAGTAGGAGGTGTAGGCCAAGATGGAGGAGTGAGAGTGTACCAAGATTGCATGGGTGCATTCTGATTATTGTGATAGTAAGAGTAAGGTGCAGTACCCTGCATACCCTATTGATATGACCTAGGGCCTTGAGGCCTTCTATGGTTGATGAAACATAGTTTCTCTAGTCCTACTTCCCCACCTTGATATACAACTTTGAGTCAAGGTAAGGAGGGACACTTGTATGTGGCATGATTCTACTCACATACTAAGAAAACCTCTATGAAATTTAATGGACATTCATTTCTAGGGTGTTTTCTAGTACATATAGGGAAAAATATAAACAAGGCCCTTTCTACTTCGTCTTGCTTCCTCTTGACCTGAAATGTGTTCATTTGCAAGGAAAAGGTGTGCAACATGTCACTCTTGAATTCCTCCGGCATATTTCAATATCATGCTTGATGGAGGTGGAAGAGGAAGGGGTATTGGTGGTACTTTGGCCAGCTATGTCTTTCTTCCTAGTTGCCCTGGAATGGTTCTTGAAGAAAATTTAGATGGTTTCATAAGGAAGTTGGTGTACATCTCCTCCTGATAACATATTGACGTTTTCTATCAGCTCCTCCTTGATCCCTCATAAAAGTACTAGTTTAAGTGATCCGGGATCAAGAGTATAATTGTCTCTTTTATTTTTTAATTGAAACCTCTCTTCATAGTCTTCTAGGGATTCATCAAGCACTAGATTCATCCTAAATATCTCATCTTTAGTTTCCTTAGACCTACAGTAGTCTCTGTACTTGTTGTTGAAGGCCTCTTTCATCTATGCCCAAGTAGTGATGTTGTTCCTAGGTAGACCCATGAACCAGTGCAAGGTTGCATCCTTAAAGGTAGATGGTAATAACTTCAAATTTTCATCATCTAAGGCATAGTCATAGGTTATACAAACAACTGAAAATTCAAACATGAATGTGTCAAGATCTTCGGAGGTGATTCCATGAAAGTGTGGAACGATTGAGGGGCTATTGTTCTTCATTTTAGTTTCACCATCTGCCTCTATAATGGGAAAGGCTTCCTAGGCTTCAGTTTCAGCCATGGTTTGAGTACGTGAAGTAGGTTCCTCAAGTGAAACAAGATATTATTCTTCTCCAACAGGTTCTTCAAAATTTTCAAAAGGCTCACTTATGGCGTGTTCAACCTCACAGCCACTGAAGAAGAGTGAAGGGTGACTATGTGGTGATGTGGGGGTTTTAGGTAATAAAATTTCTTGAGTATCCCTACTCCGATGAGGCATTAAAATCAGTTTTTTTTTTCAATATTTTTGAAAAAACATGTAAAATTTAAGTAGAAAAGAATGCTAAACCAAAATCAAAGCATCTAGTAGACATCTCCCTGGAAACAGTGCCAAAAAGTGGTGAGCCCTGGTATTGCAACAAGAATGTTGCGACTCCTAGAGGCTACCCTACTTTAATTTATCAACCTAGGGTACGTAAAAACTTGGAGGTGGCAATGTTATATGCACAACAGATGCAATATACTCATGTCATCCTTTTCTGAGCTGTATGAAAGGGTGGTACTTCTAGGGTTTCTGGATGAAGTTTTCAATACTTCTGAATTTACGTCTAGGGCTAAAAATGATTCAAAACCATTGTTAAACCAGAAATTAAAGAAATATTCTACAACAATAAATTACATCTAACTACTCTGCAATGAAAGAAATCTACACATTAACCTATGATAAGAAATGAAAGCAAACTAGGCATCTTACAAGAAGTAAATTGTTGAATTGAAATTGCATAAAGGAAACTAACCTAATCACACTTTGTTGGGAAAAATGGATAAACACACTCTATTCAATATATATTCTCTCTATCATGTTTTATTCATGTAGCCAATCATCGCCTAACTATGCTTGTAAATGCATTGTTTTGCAACTAGGAGAAGAAACTGCTAAGGTGGCTTATGGAAGGGTTGAACTCATGGGTGCAAGGCTAAAGGTGTCTAGGTGGTTTTGGCAAGTTTGCATGAGGTGTATGGTGGTTTATGGGCTTAAGGAAGGGACCATTGGTGTTGCTGCAAGTTTTGCTACAGGTTTCTTGTAGTGCTACAGGAAAGTCATGAATTTCTACAGGAAATAATCTGAGGGAAATCTGAGGCCAAAAATGGGTGAGAAAAGTGTAGGGAAGATGGAGTGCATATGGGTTTGGATGAGTGGAAGGTGGCCCACCCAGTGGCCAATCTAAGAGCCTCTTTGGAGGCCTTTCTTTCACCTCTAGGGTTTTCTCATGGTGTAGGGATGACAAGTACAAAAGCATGGTTGATGATGATTTTGATGAATAAAAGGCTGATGAAGGGTTAGAAATGAAGCTTAAAGTGTCGGTGAAGTGTTACACTGAAATTTGTCACCATGACATTTTAGCACTCCCTTGAAAGTCTACAATATCAAACTTCCAAAATTCAAGCCTCAAAACTAAGAGAAAAGCTCATAAAAGCCCTAAAACTCTGGTACCACACTTTCTCCTAGTTTTGCCTGCGGTCCTGCACTTTTAAGCTATAACTCCTGCAGAGTCAAACGCACTGTCTGTTTTTTAAAAGTGCGGACCCCTGTTAAAGATTAAAAAGGCACAAGTAAAATCTAGAAGCTTAGTTAAAGTCATTTTTAGAAGCTTCTAGAAACATTCATGCGGTGGAAAGATCACTCCTTTCATGTTCATGCATCCCATCCAATAAGAAGCTAACCCCTTGATGTAAGGAACTAATCCCTTTAAAGGAGGATTTTATTCCTTCTTGTGTGGAGCTATAACCTCCTCTTCTCCACCATAAAAAGAGGCATAGGGCAGCCTCAATGGGGTTAATACCAATTGTTGAGTTGAAGTTTTTAGTATTGTTGGAGGCGAAGTGCTGTTGAAACTTAGACCCTTTTAGCTGAGATTTCATGTGGGAAGGATTACATACCTGTATGTATCTCGGTTGGAAGAGTGCAAGGATGATCTGAGTAAATGAAATGCCTACTCCAGACCCCAGGAGGACCTGTACAATATCAAGGCGGACACGGTTGTAAAGCTCTTCCTTATTTAAGTTAATACAAATAAATCCATTTTCTCAATAAGCTGTCAATTGATTGTTTATTTTATGGATTCCTTGATCACCATAATGGATATGATTTATGAATATATGCTATGCAGGTGCTATTTGATGTTTTCTTGTTTGTGATTGCAGAATCTTCAAGGAGAACTCTTTCGAGCGATTGAAGGACTACTACTACAAATAAGTGTTGGATCAAAGGTAGAATCTTTAAACCTTTATAGCATTTAATTATAAATCGAAATATATCTAGAGAAAGATAGCTTTGTTTGTCTGTTTGTTGCTAGTTGTTCGTAGGACACTTGGGAGGTCTGTCTTGTCCGCAAGATCGACTTATTCGGCCAACAAAATGGCGACTCCGCTAGGGAAGAATTTGAGCTTTGCTTTCTTTTACTTTTGATTTATGAACTTATGTTTCCTGATTTTTATTGATTTATATTGGTTTGGGTAGTTAATCCCTACAGAATCCTTGAGAACTTTTTGAGAATTTTTTGGATTTTTTCTCTTGTTTTCTTGTGTCCGCTCTTTTCTGTTTGAGATAGAGTGTGAAGTTCCACACTTTTCCTGTACCCACAGTGCAGGACCACACTGGATTGAACTAAAGCCTGCGGACCCTGTCAAAATTTTGAAAAATCTTAAAATATTCTTTTCTGGATTAGTTTTTTAGGTTCTTAGTGATTACCCAGACTTGTATCTTTTATCAGAAAGCCTTGGTTAATATTTTATTTCAGCACTTCAGTTTTGATTAATTTTCTGAAAGATTTGCATGTTTTAATGATTTTTGCTTTGTCTTCATTTCGCTCAAAGATTAGAAACCTTGGTATGCCTTTAGATCACTGGTTTTCTCTTGTTTCTTGATGAGCCTGACATCATAGAAAAAATTGTTTGTGAGTTTTTAGATCCCATTCTTCTCATTTGAAAATCATTTAAACTTTTGTTAATAAGTTTGGAATTTCACTTTAAAAAAGAAAATTGGATGTTTTTTCGAGTTCTTTCTTATTCAAGTAAAGAATTTCTTAGTGAGATCACAAGCTAAGTAAGACATCCTTAAAATATTTGAAGCATTAATTCGGATTTAGTCTCAAAATTGTTAGATCTCAAAATAGTATTTTTTAGCTTTGAGTGTTTTTCTAGAAATTTTAGTGTCTTTTGAAGAAAAACTTAGTTTGCAGTTTCGATCTTGAACAAAAGGGATTTTTATTGAGCATATATCATTTTTTAGTTCTCTTTGAAATTATATTTCTTTTCATTTATTCTTGTCTAAAGGAAATATTTGTTTTTAATTTTTTTTTCATTTCTCATCTTTCCCTTTAACTAGAATTCATCGAAAGAAAACGAATTGTTTCTCATTATTAGATGCATTTTTAGTATGTTTTGAGTTGGGTCAATACACATCATTCGTTTCACTCACGTACCTATTGTCTTAAGAAACAGCTCTTAAAATCAACGCTTAATTAAAATTAATCTAGCAACTTTTATTTTTCTAGGGCTCTTGTCACCAATATATCTTAGGCTAGTGTCTTAGAGTAGGGAGTAATAAACTCTTCAAGACAATTAAAACAAAAAAGTAGTTAATCTTGCGGTAGAAAAAAATCCAATGGTCGCTTGTATGCTATGGGAAGCTTCTCTTAAAGGAGTCAAGCACGAGGTCATATCTGAACCAGTGGGATAATCAATTCTATCTCATTGGGAATGATAGAAGATATGCGCGTATTAACAACGGTAAACCTCAGATAGACCATTGTTGAGGAGCCTAGGGTCACTTGTCAGTATACCTTGGATTATGTCAAGGAGCCTTCAAGGGGATTGAGCTTTGTTACTCTGCCCTTGCGCGTATGTTGGACTGTAGACTATTCCCCTAGGTATATTAGTTCCTGTTGGTAACCATAGTGACCATAATCTTACGGTTTTTTTTTCTAAGGTGACGGTGGTGGAAAGATCCCACTGTACCTGGAGCAGACGTCAACTAGACTCACTTGGACTCTCCGGAGGGTTATCTTCACTCGAGATGTTTTAAGTGGAGAAACTTGCACCGGTCTATTTCATTAAGTAGGTTCTCGAGGTAACTGTTCCAACTGCCCTTTCTACATTAAATACTATGACGTTGGATTTCATCATGAACTAGTGTTTTTAGTGTGGGAAGTTACTGTTTGTGTGTGGTTTGATCTCCTAGATTTTTTAAGCGTGTGATTCATTTGTTTGTTTCCTTAGTGACTTTAGGAGTTTTCATTGAAATTTTCATTTGATTGCATGTGATTAATAAATTTTAATCGTGGCTGAATTACCGAGAAAATCCCACAGACTTCAGGGGAAGCCTCCTGAATATACACCAAGTCAGCTTGAAGGGCTACGAGCTCTAGTATCGACTGCTGATAGTAGAATTAGATCAACGGAAGTAAGAGAGTCATCTATAGTTGTTCATCCTGATTATAAAATAAAAACAATAGAACATATTCAATAACCAATTTCAGTTTCCGAGCTTACTGGTAGTATTTATCCTTCCAATGAATTCGCTGAAGAACCTGAAATTTCTGAACCTGACACTTAATCTGCTATTTTGGAACCATCTTCAGGATTTATTACTCCAACTTCTAGTGATCCTGGTTCACCTAGGGTAAGACATATTATTACTAAAAATCTTCCTTCTGACCTCATTTCCATTGAAGAACTTTTCGGTCTAGATGAAGAAGTAACTCTTCCTGAAAACCAACAAACTTTGAATCTTAGGGAGCATGAATCTATATTCTATAGTCCTTTTAGAAGTGATGCTTGGTATTTTTCATTGACATATTTTTTAGAGAACCCGGGTCTTAGTTTTTCACCACCCTGAATTCCTTTTCATCCTACACCAAGGGGTTATTATCCTTCATCAATCATGTCAAGTGAGTCATCTATGTTTTCCCAATCATCGGAAACATTTTTATACGGTGGTCCTTCTATTCCTTCAGGGTACCAGTCACTCTCTGGTACTTTCTCGGGAGCAAATCCTCTACCAACTGAACAAGTGTTATCATCTGGAAGAAATGGAACTAAAACTGAAACGTCAAATGCAGAGAAAATTTTTATGATGTCTGGTAATATTCCAAATCCTCAACCTCAAGGTAGTCAGTTACCACCTGGGGGGCAACCTCAAGGTAGTCAGTTACTACCTGGGGGGTAGCCTCAAGTTAATTTCCTACCAGGACAAACTGTAGGACAATATTATTTACCTGGAGAACAACCTTAAGGACAGTACATACCTCAAGGTTATCAAACTCAAGGACAGTACATACCCCAAGGTCAACCCCAGATTCAGTATATTCCTCAGGGTCCTTATCAACCCCAGATTCAGTACGTGTCTCAGGGTTATCAACCTCAAGGTCAGTACCCAACTCAAGGTTTCCAACTGCCTTCTGGTCAATCATTTTTACAAGGAGCTGGAAATTTACCACTTAATTATCAACCCTACGTTCAACCAAGCTATGGTCCTTCATATGTACAACCTTCTACGGGAAAATACCCCAGAATGAACATGGTGTGGAATCCATCGCAAGTTCAATAGAATATGCAACCTAATGTGCAGTTACCTAATCAATCTGGACAGCCATTAGTTTTTGTTCCAACCCAACAACTTGTCCAATCTACTGTTCAAATCCCTGCGCCTGGTTCTGTTCAGTAGCCTGGGCCTAGTACGCCTCATACTCCACCTTAGACTGTTGCAACTAATGCAACTTCTATTCAATCTACAACACCTATTTCTGGAGTATCTGTAGCTCCCATTTCTTTTATCCTTGCATCCATACAAATTCCTCAAGTATCTGTACCACAGTCGGGACCTACAAGTCAGACTACAGCCCAGATGCCTATGGGACAAGCTGGTACAAGTACGATTGTTTCTAGTCAACCTCAGTTTACTTATCAATCGTACTAGGGACAATATCAAATTGTTCAAGCTACGCAAAATCCAGTGTATCAGTATCAGCCGTACCCTAGGTATACTTATCAAATACCTAAACAACCTCAGTATGGTCCAATTAATCCTAGTTACCCAGGAGGTTTCACGATTCCAAATGCACATTTGATTCCAGGATATCCTGGCTATCCTCCTCCTGGAACTAGTTTGATCACTCAAGGTTATCAAGACCCTAGCCATTGGTTACCATTCATAGCAAATTTAGATTTACTAGATCTGTCGCGCCTTATGAACGATCCCATTTTTTATCTTCCATATTGGTCGCCGATGCCTAACAAGTTGCCCAATGATGTTCCAAAATTCGAAGGTAATTCAGGAGAGGACCCATCTAATCACGTTATGAATTATCACCTCTGGTGTGCATATAATTCGTTAGTCGATGATTCTATTCGATTACGTCTTTTTCAGAGAACTCTCATTGGTCCAGCTGCCAAATGGTACATTGAGTTACCATGCGGCTCTTTTAATAATTTTAACGCGTTAGCTATAGATTTCTTAACCCATTTTCAGTTGCCTGTCAGATACGACATTGGCACAGAATTAATGACTTCATTAAAGCAGTCTACGTCTACGTACATATCTGATCACGTTCATGAATGGAGACGTAGAAGGCGTTTAGTGAAAGACTTTATTCCTGATCAATTTTTGGCTGAATGGTTTATTAAATCATTATTTCCCAAAATTACTGAAGATGTGGCCAAAGGAGGCGTTGTTACGGAAGAGCAAGTTATTTCTCAGGCTTAGTACCTTGACCTTGTCTATACTCAGTCAGGTACTTTGTACGATAAAATCTCCGATCTACCAAGACCTGGTCAGATAACTGCAACTCCTTCTGGCTCTCATGCCGCTGATGGTGTAATTAGTTCTGTTAGTACTAGTAAGAGTAAGAAGAAGTCTTCCAATACTACTTGTCCTATTATCACTTTGCCCGATTCACCCAAAGGAGATTCTTCCTTAGAAACTTCTGCCGATATCCATGTTTTAGAGACATCTATGGATAAATCTAAAAATGGTGGTAAGAAGAAAGGTAAGAATAAAAAGAAGAAATCTTCAAAAGAGAAAACTGATACAATTGAACCAAATGACGAAAAACGTAAACCTCGATATCCTTGTCTCATTTTTGACCAAGATCATTTTACAAAAGTGTGCCCGCATAGAGCCGAGGTATCAAAATTCGTTAAGGGTTCGCCTATACTTGTTGTCTTGAAGGATCCCTTTCCCACTCAAGATAGTAACATGGTTGGATCTTCCTCCAATCCCGTTGAGGATATTTTAATGATTACGACGTGATTGCAAGATTACGGTAGTAAAAATACTGGTAAAGAAGCATAAACATCCAATTATGCATCGAATACATCTCCCTCAATTTATGATCCATTAAAGATCGAGAAAAAAAATCCTAACTTAGTGATTAAACCACCCACAAAAGGTGTACTTCGTAAATCAGCTTTTAATCCACATGCGAGAGCTGCTCAGAATTACAATATTGTTGACGATTTGGAAATTTCCCCTTCAGCAATGTCAAATTTGGAAGTATTGCAATCATGCCCATCCCAAAGAAAATTGCTTTTGTCAGCCTTAGGATCTGTAGATCTCCAGGATTCAAATCTCATAATCTTCGATTTAGAAAATTTTACACCGCGCTTACCTCATCAAATAGATTTTCAGATTCTGGTAATAGTCAAGAACAAGCGTATCTTTCATACTGTTGTTGATGAAGGGGCTTCTATGTGTATAATGTCGATAAAATGTTGGAAATCACTTGGTTCTCCAACAATCAACCAATCACCAACTATTCTCAAAGCTTTCGATGGAAGAGGTTTTCAGCCATATGGTATTTTACAGGATCTACCAATAGAGGTCGAAGGCAAAGTGGTAAATCTAGATGTGGAAGTGGTTGATGCCCCTCTGGATTATAACCTTCTCTTGGGTTGCATTTGGTCTTACGCTATGACTTCTATTGTATCATTGATCTTTCGTCTCATCATTTTTCCTCATAAAATAAATATCGTTAAGATAGATCAGCTTTCATATTATTCATCCGACCCAGCCTCTATTGATAGTATCCAACATATCGGAAAATCTACTATCCCTTATAAGGATGTCGGAGTAGGTTTGATTAAAGATTCAGGTTTATTGGGAACTTTTTCCCTACCTCCTCCTAACGTACAAACTCCTATTGCTAATATCAATATGATTACATCAAGTACTATTTCCTTTGATGATCCTTGGATAGTACCTTCAGAATTAGAATTGGATTCTTTTGAGGGCCCGATGCCTTTGAGTCCTTTTGAGTTAGCATATCAGCAAGTACAGTCATTTTTTGATACCCATTCAACCGAATCTGATCCAGTGAATGTGATCAATTAGGAGTTGTTTTCAATATCGAGTTTAGCTTCGACACCAATTCCAGATCCCGCTCAACAAGTTTTCCATACTGATGAGCATATTTGTGAATTCTTGTTAGTAGATAAATTACCATGGGAAGATCTAGACCATAGGTCTTCATTTTTACCTGAACTCGATCATTTTGAAAATGATTTTTCCTCTATTTTTACCATTGATTACATTAAAGAACCTCAGAATCCTCTTTCACATGCCGATTCTGAATTGAATTTAGAAAATATTTCTATGACGATTCCTCTTGACATTTCAGTAAAACCTGGAATTGTGGAAAACATTCACATAGGTGCTTCTTTTACGCCTGAAGAAATTCAAGCATATAAGGCCCTGTTTTAGGAATTCCGTGACATATTTGCCTAGTCATATGAAGAAATGCCAGGAATCGATCCGTCAATAATTGTACATGAAATTAAGACATACCCAGGTGCCAAACCCGTCAGACAAAAATTACATCAGATTCATCCGAGAAAAGCTGCCACTATCAAAGCAGAAGTTGAAAAATTACTTCGTGCAGGTTTTATTTATCCAATCTCGTTAACGGATTGGGTATCTAATATTGCTACGGTTAATAAAAAAAAAGGAACGATAAGAGTGTGTATCGATTATAGGGATATAAATCGAGCTTGTCCTAAAGACAATTATCCAACCCCTTACATCGATCAAATTATTGATGATTGTGTTGGAAGTGAAATGTTCTCATTCATGGATGGATTTTCTAGCTACAATCAAATAAACATACTCCCTACAGACAAACCTAAAACAGATTTTGATCGAAAATGTCATAATTTTCAATTTTTTGATCGAAAAATGCGTGCACCACCCGCTCCTCTTCACCCCATACTTACCGTCGGTCCTTTTGCAAAATGGGGAATCGATTTCATTACATGTAACCCTCACTCGGCCGGGGGCATGGGTACATTATTCTAGCAGTAGACTATTTTACCAAATGGACTGAGGTGATGCCTACATTTGCGGCAGATGGAAAAACTGTAGCTACTTTCGTATTCAATCATGTGATTGCTCATTTCGGTGTACCCCAAGCAATAATTACTGATCACGGGAGCCATTTTCTAAATATCATGATGACCGAGTTAACAGACCAGCTTGGCCTGCGCCATGACAGTTCTACACCATATTATCCACAGGCCAATGGTTTATTTGAAGCGATTAATAAATTTTTAGTCACCATGATCAAACGAATCATTGGAATTCATAGGTCGAATTGGCATACCATGCTCTTTTCAGCGCTTTGGGCATATCAAACCTCAGCAAAAACATCGACAGGTTTTACCCCTTTTCAACTGGTTTACGGTTTAGAAGCGTTATTACCCATTAATGCGAGATACTGTCACTCCAACTAGCCATAGAGTTATTACCAGATACTTCTGAAGAGGAGAAACGTTTTTTATACTTGGCTCAATTAGATGAGAATCAGCACACCACTGCATTAGCTACTGAGGCTCATGCGAAAAGAATGAAAGATTAGTATGATAGAAATGTTACCCCTCGTAATTTTTCAGAAGGAGACCTAGTTTTGATTTATGATCAAGCCAACGATAAACTAGGGGTTGGGAAATTTGAAACCATGTGGCATGGTCCTTACATTGTCAAGCGAAAGCTTGCAAAAGGGGCCTATGAATTGATTGACTTTGACGGGGTCTCTTTGGATAAACCCAGAAATGGACTTTATCTAAAGAGATATTATGCTTGACTTCGTGTGGAGATATTCTCTGTATATTAGTTACTTTTCAGCTGGTGTGCTATAGATTAGAAACGTGTGCCTAGCGTAAGTGTGCTCTTAATATTATTTCTGCTTATCAGGATACTTTTGATATCGCAGATGTTGATGTCCTTTCAAACGTATATTGGTTTTGTTGATGGCGCTTATCATAGTACACAGAACATCTCTTCCATAGCTTGGGTTATTTACTCACCCACTGACGAGTTAGTATCGATGCATGGGGTAAGCCTCGATCAAAAAACAAACAATATTGCTGAATATAGTGCAGTTATTGAATTATTATCGGAATCCATTTCATTTGGAATATGGAGTTTGATCATTAACTTAGATTCTGAACTCGTTGTATTACAGTTAAATCGAGTATATGCCATTAGAAATCCAGTATTATTAAGATTATTTTTAAGGGTTCGTCTCTTGGAACGAGAGTTCGATTATATTGAATATCAACACATTTCAAGATATTTAAATACATTAGCAGATGAAATTGCTTCTAATGTTATAAACAGACATTTGCGATAACAGAGTAACAAATCAACATTTCATAACATGATTGAACAGGTAAAATGAAATAATAGTATATCATAGTATAAATGTAGTGTTCAAAAAATATACATCGTCTTCGATCATAGGCTCAAAATTCCTATCGGAAAAAAGTGATACAAAAATGAGTCTACAAGTCAATCAGCCACTATCCGTGGTGATGATCACGATAATACACCATCGCTCATGCCACCCTAGTCAAAAACCTCCTGAATGGACCAGGAACACCTATGACATATCTCTGTAGACAGAGCGGGATATCATCTATAGCAGTCTCAGGAATATCTATAGTGAGCTACTCCAGATGGTGCTTTAAGTCAGTTAGGATCTCTGCAGTCTGATCCTGTGGAGGTGGTGCTACTGCTGCTGCATCCCTTTTCCTCCAGTCAAAGGGGTGGAGAATGGTTGGTCGAGTTGGACCCACATCTGCATTTGAAAATTTTTGTTATCAGTTTTGGACGATTTAAAAAACAAAATAAAAATTAGAAATTAGAACATGTCAAAAAATATTTTTTACTTGACTCGTCCCACTAAGCTCTTGGAGGAAGGGGTATCTCCTGGTCGCCACGAAAGTCCATGCCAGCATAAGGAAAATCCTCTATAACAAAAAATTTGGCATTCCAGCCAATGAAAATATGTAGAGGGAAATCTCACAATCTCCCCACCCTCACTGTGGCGGGCCATCAAAGCAACCCAATGAACCATCCTAGGCTCTCGAGGCCGACCAGCATCGACAAGAATGTGCTATGGGGCTAACATGGGGATCCTCTCTAGAGAAAAGGTGACTACAATGGACCAATATCAAAATTTTTTTAGGTTCCCATTCTTTGCTCTGGTAAGTTGGCCTTTCATATTTGCCAACACTACCTCGCACCAGTTGTATATGGTGCCTTGAAAGTAATCTACTGCTATGCGCATCTAAGAACCAATGGCTACATGCAAAGCTGCACTTCCGCACAGCTTGACAATGGTAAAAGCGATCACTTTAAGCTCTGGACGGATTATAGTCTTTATGTCAATCCGTTTGTCCCGGGGATTGGCCTCATCGTTACAAAACTCTAATTGTAGGTTGGCGACAGACTGGCCACCTGGCCTAGCCCAAAATAGAGATAATGGTTTGCGTCTCCTGGACAAACCAGTCAAAAAATAGATGTCTTCCAGCTCAATCTCAAGCCGGTGACCTCTGATCACAAAACACTGGTCCTAGACATCCCATTTACTTACCAGCCAAGTAAGAAGATCCACTTGAGCTCTCATGCCACTGATAGCCCAAAATTTGTAAAGCCCGCATGATCTTAAAGCTTGCAAAGTAGGTTGATGATTTATCACTGCTTCATCTACCTCTTCATGCTCCCGTTCTCACCAAATGAGCATTGTAGATGTCCTACAACAAGCAAAATGAAGGATTAGAATCATTTTCAAGAAAAAATTTGGGTGATTTTAGGAAGAAAATATGTTTTTAAATTTTCCACGGCACCTCTGCACTTTACGCTCAAGGACAGTGCATAGATACGCACGGGCCCTATGTTAAAAGTGCAAGGCCCCGCCATTTTTCTTTGTAGAAAAATGTCGGGGTCCGCAGGTACCTAATGCATTAGGTGTGGACCCCCGAGGGTGAATTTTTTGGCATAATTTCTTCCCAAAAATGAAATTTTGACCCAAAATTAAAAAATTGAACGGATGAAATGCAAGATAAGGAGATTGTGGATTACCCGAAATAGACAGTTTTCGAATCCAACGGTCGATTTTCCCAGAATCTTCTCCAAAGCGTTTTTTTCCCAGAGCTCTAAAAACTTCACTCCAATTTCAAACAGTAAAAATGAACTTGAAAAACTTCTTTTTATAAGTTTTTTTGAATAGATGAATTCTAAATTTGTTTATTTTTCACTTTAAAAATCATTTTTTCAAAATATATTTAGTATTTTTTTTCCGTAGAAAAAAATCGAACCATCTATTAATATAGAAAGGTTACATAGCATATGTAGAGCATTTTCGTTTCCCTTGATTTTCAGAGAAACTAGAATTAGCTGTTTGTGGGAATTTCCAAGTGTTCCCCCGAAACAGCCCTGTCAAAACATATTCTTTAGGACAGCAAAGAACCTGTAGTTTCCCCAACTCCCGGCTTCCTATTAGGAAAATAGCCGAAACAGAGTAATGGGAAAACCACAATATCAAAAGATGCTAGTTAGTAGACATTTTGCTGGCAGTATGGTAATATAGAGTTCAAAATTGGACAGGATCTTAGGCCTCCTTTGAGAGGAAAATAGCACTGAGTCATGTTAAAGTTTTACATATACATAGAAAGTTTTAACAACAGTATATACAAAGAAAACAAAAAAACTAGAAAGTAAATGGGAGCTGTAGACAGCTCATATGTTATGCAAAATTTGGAGGAGCAAGTCGCCTTGCTACCCCGTCAACCACTTCTTCTACTGTCCATGCGCCCAGAGCCTGCTCAGTGCCTTTTTTAGAAAGGCTGTTTGCTTTTGAGTTTCTTTCCCTGAAAATATGACAAATATGGAGCTCAGAAAAAATAAATTTTAAGACGAATGATCTCATTAATAAAATGAGTTAAAATAAAGTTTCTGCTATGTTGCAAGCCATTGGCCCACTTAATTGTGTTCAAAGAGTCACCAAAGATCTGTGCCTCATGCTCATTACACAAGGAGAGCCAACAAAGAAGAAGATGTAAAGCTTTTAGTTCAGCAAAGTTATTTTTTCGGTGCCGATTCCAATGGAGGCTTTGAGGATTTTCCCCAAGGGAAAGTATATAACCAGGCTAGCTCCGCATCTCTTGTTAATATCTGAGGCACCATCGAAGTAAGCCCAGGGGATGGAGCCCTTTATTTCTTCTTTCTGAACAGACCTGATACTCTATGAGGTAGAAGGAGAGGGGATTTTTTCATAAATCGACAAAATATCTTTAGTATTAAAACATGTATGTTTGATTTTTCAAGTTTTTGTGCAGAATAATGGATTTTTCAGGCAAAATGGTCATTTTTGACGAAGAGTAAACTTTTATCACTTTTTCGGGCTCTTTAAATTTTACGAAAAAGAGAAACCATGGAGTCCTCTTTTAAGCCCTTTTCAGACTCTCTAAAGATTAAAATATCGCCGAGTACTTGACTATTCGAACTCGTTAAAGTAAATGAACGACCATCCTTTCAGTACAATTTTACCCCTTTTCCGGACTGAAATGGACTATTTACGAAAAAGGTATACGTTGACTAATCATGGTCAATATAGTTCTCTCCTGCATCATTTTATCATTTTTCGAGCTTGAGAGACTAAATTTACGAAAAATAATACCCATGGATTTTTCTTAAGTTTTTCTTCTGACTCCCTAAAAAAGAAAAACACCGAGTTTCTCCTATACTGGACTCGTTAAAATTTAACAGTAATGGACCTGTTGATTTTAAACAGGAACGGACCACTCCTTCTTAAGGTTCAATTTTAAACTAAGTTGGACTCATCCGAAGGATGAGCAGATAAACAAGCAAATGTTATCCTCCTCAAGCTTGTAAAAAATAAAGAAGTACTTGCCAGAAATGGTGGGGGAAAAAAAAGAAAAATAGATTCGTTTGTTACACTCTGATTTTTAAAAGCATTACAACACTCTTGAACACGACACTTTTTTTCACATTTTCACCTGGGTTGGGAAATCCTTTGCCTATCAGTTAATCAATCCACATTGCAAGTCTTCAGCTGGTTTTTGGGTATTAGCTTAGGGAAACTCTCACCAAACCATCTGCAGTGTCGTTATGTGTTCAAGAGGACAATCAAATAAAATGTTCATCTGAAAACACTTGTCTCCATTCGCGTTGACCATCCCTGAGTCAGTCCTTGCAAAAAATTTCTTCAAAACTTGATCTATGGTTTCGTGTCATGAGCTTACTTATGACAGATCACTTTCTATCGACGACAGCTTATCATCTAGGAATTTGATCTAGAATCCGCTAGTACCTTGGAATCTGCATGCCTTAATGGCAGGTTTCTTGCCTTTGACGATAGGTTGCATCATTGACCTTCGATTGAACGATTTCGTGAAATGTTCAATTTCAGATCACTTATTCACATTTCATGGATTGTACTGAGTACTTTGAGATCCATTTTCATTATTGGTGGTTTCTATCACACTTGTTAACAGTTCACATCATTGACTGGTAATCAAGTGGTTTCTACCATGTTCGACTTCAACACATTTAGTCGCATGGATAGAATCATACTAGTTCGGGAAGCAGAAATCAAGACCCTGGATCTAGTTTCCACCATCAAGGCTGCGAGGATTTTTATTATTCATTATGTAGTAGATGATTCATTACAGATGGCTGCGTCCATGCTGTGTCTACATTATTGATGTAATACTAAAATCATTTCTGTATCAGAACAATTTTAGTTAGTTTTTTGATCTGAGTATGGGAATGCCTACCTCAGTGATGATATATATATATATATATATATATATATATATATATATATGTGTGTGTGTGTGTGTTGCGTTGAATGTTTTTTTAGGGTTCCGACTGGGGTGTCCATAGGCTAATCCTTGAAATGATAAAGCACATCACTCTTCGAATATTCTCAGAGTTCGCACTTTAGGGGGCAATTTGTTACACTGAAATTTATCACCATGACATTTTAGTACTCCCTTGAAAGTATACAATATCAAATTTCCCAAAGTCAAGCCTCAAAAATAAGAGAAAATCTCATAAAAGCCCTAAAACTCTGGTATCGCACTTTCTCCTAGTTTTTCCTGCGGTCCCGTCCTTTTAAGCTATAAATCTTGCGGAGTCAAATGCACTGTTTGTTTGTTAAAAGTGCGGACCCCTATAAAATATTAAAAAGACGCAAGTAAAATCTAGAAGCTCAGTTAAAGTCATTTTTAGAAGCTTCTAGAAACATTCCTACGGTGGAAAGATCGCTCCTTTCATGTTCATGCATCCCATCCAAGAAGGAGCTAACCCCTTGATGTAAGGAACTAATCTCTTTAAAGGAGGATTTTACCCCTTCTTGTATGGAGCTATAACCTCCTCTTCTCCACTATAAAAAGAGGAATAGGGCAGCCTCAATGGGGTTAATACCGATTGTTGAGTTGAAATTTTTAGTATTGTTGGAGGTGAGGTGCTGTTGAAAATTAGACCCTTTTAGCTGAGATTTCATGTGGGAAGGATTACATACCTGTACGTATCTCGGTTGGAAGAGTGGAAGGCTGATCTGAGTAAAGGAAACGCCTGCTCCGGACCTCAGAAGGACCTGTACAACATCAAGGTACACACAGTTGTAAGGCTCTTCCTTATTTAATTTAATACAAATAAATCCATTTTTCTCAATAAGCTGTCAATTGATTATTTATTTTATGGATTCCTTGATCACCATAATGGATATGATTTATGAATATATTCTATGTAGGTGCTATTTGATGTTTTCTTGTTTGTGATTGCAGAATCTTCGAGGAGAACTCTTTCAGGTGATTGAAGGACTACTACTACAAATAAGCGTTGGATCAAAGGTAGGATCTTTAAACCTTTATAGCATTTAATTATAAATCACAATATATCTAGAGAAAGATATCTTTGTTTGTCTGTTTGTTGCTAGTTGTCCATAGGACACTTGGGAGGTCTGTCTTGTCTGCAAGATCGACTTATTTGGCCAACATGAAGTCCTCCTTGGTTGTGCTACTTGAACATGAAATAAAAATACCTATTCATGCAATAAATATGGTAAAATTTGCGATAAAGACAATGGAAAAGATGAGTTGAATTTGGAAATAAAATCTAATTTAGCCTGCAAAAAGAGATCTAACACAACATTCTAAACATATCCACAGAACTAAAACTACCTAACTTATTCATTCCAATAAATCATAAACTAAAAATTAATTTTGGCCTATGGGGAAGGTCTACCCTGCTCAAGCTCCAATGAAAGAGATGAGAGGGGGAGGCTTGACTCACAAATTTCTGATTTTATAACCTACTCTAACAACATGTAAGCAAGTGAAATCTATAGAAAAAGTCAAATGGAAGCAAACTAAAAACAGTGAATTGAAATGCAAGCATACTAGCTAAATACTCATAAGCAAAACTAGCTAAAATTACAAAAAAGTAAATAATGAATACACAAGAGATACTGAGGCCAATGGATTGGGACCTAACCCACAAACCTAGCCCTCTAAAACTAGATCAATGATGCACAATCTGAATACTCATTTTATTTCCAAAGATAGTCTCATTACATCAACATGAAAGTATCAAAAACCTATTACAAGAGCTATGAGCATAATAGCTTCCTCCAAATTCCGAATCCTAATGAGCTCTTGCTCTGCCTATTATAATATTCCAAATTTCCCATCAGTTAATTGGAATATTAGAGTTCTTACTTTTCTTAATTAGTTGAGTAAATAAAAGGACCTAGGGAACCATAAACCTAATAGATGAATAAAATCCACTTCTGTTGTGTGAATGTGGGTTAGCTAGGTAGTGGATCAACATTATGGAGTAGTGGAGCAACTTATTGATTAAGGAAGAGTGGAGATCATAGAGAAATAACGAGGAAGATGATGGAGAGCATGGAGGAATAAAAGTAATGTCATGGAGGAATAATGATGAAGTGATGGAGGAAGTGGCACATTAAATGCACACATGATGGAGGGAGTTGAGAGTAAATGAAGAGATCATGGAGATCATGGAGGACAACGAGGTATTCATGGAGGCTAGTGGCCACATGTGAAACATAGTAATGAGGTGGTCCAAGGCTAGGGAAGTCTCACAAGCATAAAAGGAACGTGAGGGTAGCCATAGAAGACATTCTAGATTTTGATATTGTATTTTCGTTTCAACATTTCTTTGCACGCTTCATCTGTTTAGCTAAGTCTGATGTGATGTTTAGCACACAGGTGTCTCCGGGCGGAGATACCACCCTTATCCATGGGGGACTTTGAGTGCCTACTCTGGAAAGGTTTCTTTGAGTAGACATTCACCATCTGACAACTATCCCACATTCAACTCCTCTCTTTGGCACATATAGCTTTAGGAATTATGCATTCCTACCTTAGGGATTGAGATGAGGAAGGTGGTTCTTAGTATTTCAGCTGGGAAACCTGTGGAAGGATCATCCCTTCACATTGTGCATCCATTCCAATATTCCAAGAGCAACAATGCTACAAGTGGAATTAGGCCATCATTCTACTCCTCTATGCAGCAGCGGTCCCTGGAGGTATTACACATTCCAGTAGTGTAGGTTCAGAGGAGGAAGGAAGTTCCAAGTATTTTAGATTTGAATCTTGTGATGGATAATCCCCTCACTTTGGTGATATTATTTCCATCAACTATGAGTAGTATTGCATCATCTAGTAGCAGGCTACAGCTTCAGCCCTCTTGACAGTGTAGTCACTTCTAGTAGTTGTGCAGTTCAGTAGCTGCAACCTTAGAGGAGGAGCTAGATCTCAAGCTTCTAGCTTGGGAACTAGGAGAAGGGGTCATCCTTTCATGCATTGAGTTGATTGGGTGTTATTGCAACTATATTTTCTTTCAATTCATGCCGTATATCTGCATACAAAGCAATTATGTATTGCAAGCCCTAGGAGGGTGATTTTCCGAGGTGACCCAATCTGGAAATCCTTTTTGGGTTATTCTAGGTTTTCATTATAGAGTCTGGATTCTAAATCCCATCATTTTTCAAGCTCTGGAACAACCTTATCTATGTACCCATTTTCAACCAACTCTTATATTTTCAGCATTTCCAGTAGGGGCAGCGTAGTAGGGTCTCTAGCAGAGCAGCAATTACACAGTGCTCTTAGTGAGAGGACTTGAGGGTCACTCTAGCCATCTCTATCGGCTTGAGTGTTGCTATTTTTTAGCACTATTGTACTTGCAATCCACCTCCTTATTAATAAAATGACTTAGCTACTCTATTTATTTTTATGGTGTTTATAATTTATTTCCATGTTGTAGTTTCCAATTATTGTGTTGTGTATTACTGTTTTTTCCCATTTTGGGATATTACACCTATTTAACCTAGAGGGTAGCTACCAAAAAATCCCTAAAAAGTAGGTGATGAGTCCACTTTGACTGCAAGTGAATTGTAGATTTGGTGTACTTAATATTGAGTTTTCTTGGTTGCCTTTGCTTTCGAGATGTTGGAGGGAATCTCGAGGATCCCTTGGCTAACTTTGGGAGTTAAGGAGGTGGACAATCCCTCTATAATATCTGCTTGTTGTCTACTCTGTGCTTTAATCGAAAAATATTCATAAAAAATGAAATATCTTCATGATTTTCTTGCATTTAACTCATGTTAGGCATTTGAAGTATGACAAGCCTCAGTCACCATCTACACTAGCAACATAAGACCATAATGTAATATCCCCAAAAGGGAACAAGTAGTAGTACTAAACAATACTGCTAAAAAATAACATAGTTCAGCAAAACAAGAGCAAGAGGCCAATATGGAGGCTCAATATTTACACATACATCAGCAAATCATATTTACAATGAGGCCCATACAATGTATAATAGGAAAGAGAAGACTTAAATAGAAGAAATCCCTCAAAAGAGGTGCTGCAATCACATGTATTCATTGCAAAAGGCTTGATGACGTTATTTTATAGAGCATACAGCAGCTGAAGATTACAACTTAGATATAGAGAAAAATAATGCATGAACAAACATATCTATGACAGATCCATACACTATAGAGTCTCTACTTTACATACCCCTTGGGGATTTTAGCAATACATGAAGCACATGGAGTAGATCTGAGATCTTGTGCAGCAGATTTGCAGAATGACTCAAAATTTCTAAAGCAAATACAAGAGTATTCATATTAGATCTAAATGTGACATGGAATAGATCTGAAATCCATGGGTCACCACAGTGAAGGGTATATTCCCAACACCAGAGATCTCTCCTCTAAAAGTCTTCCAAAACACCCTGCAACTTTGTACTTGCAAATAAAGCAGTACTGGAAGATGGAATGCACTGTAGGTTTTAAGAAAATTTTGGCCTGATTCCAAGATGTGGATCTCAAGCTCCAATGATCCAATACACTCTTACCAATAGGATAGAATACTTTCCCATTTAAAATAGGCACTAGATTGGCCTAGATCTAAGTAGATCTAGCCTCCACTTGCTGCATCTTACAAGGAAAACCAAACCCTCAATAGGATCCCCGTTGTAGTTGGAAGATGAAGCTTGGCCAAATGCCTGATAGTGGACAAGACATGCAAGACTCTTCCAAGAGGCCTCTCAAGGAAAGAGGTGGGATTCCTGACCAAGAACACCCAGTGCTAAACAACACTATTCTCTGCTAAATAGCCAAGAGAATGATATATGTCTAAACAGACATTATATTCAGAAATATCATAAAATTAACAACCCTTCTCTTGCTGTCCTCCTCTTCCTTTTATAAGTTTGAGATCTTGAAAAATCCTAAACCATCTCAATGATTTAGCGTCTTTCACATGTGCCACCTCCAACTAAAAATGCGATGTGCATCAAGGAGGTTCACTTCATTTAGACAACATTGTTGATTTGGTCATGGTTGACCCAGTCAAATGACTCAATCCCTTTCACACATAAGGGTGTTTTATTAAGATAGGCCAGATTTATCTTTGTTCGCATGTGACATTGATTTATTCACTGTTTTTAGGATTTTTTATTGTCCTCCTTTACACATTTATTCATGCAACAGGAAAATGAAACAAAATTGTATATTCCCATTAGCTTGGGCTAATTACGAATATTACAGTCCTCCCCTCCAAAATTTTTCTTGTCCTCAAGCAACTGATAGGGTGAGTGCTGCAACACTTCTCCTCCTCCATTGGTGACGCCATCAAGAGTCAATATTTCTTCATAAGCGAAGTGTTCACCAATCTAATCCTCCATGAATTGTTCCTCCAAAGTCATTAGGAGATGTACGTAGTCCATCCCACAAGGATTCAAGAACTCAAATGAAACAAACATGGTTGAACCAATACTCTCCCTGAAACATGTAGCATAAGGTACATAGAGAGTCTCCATCCCATGAGGTACATACATGCTCCCCATCCTCCCTCCATACAATCCCATAAAAATTACATCATCAATGTATGGAAGAAAAACTACATATAAAATTTGAGCATGAGGAGGTGGGTCATAGTCCCACATATGGTACCAGCACAGTGCATCCCCTGCCTGCATCAGATCAAGCTGTGGTAAGTGGTTTCCCCACCACTTACTTGCTGTCTATGTCATCTCACTATGGCTGAAAGTGTGAGATATTTTTGGTGCTTTAGGAAAGCATCCATCATGAAAGAAAATCTCCCTTTGCACATCAAGGGAGTGGCCAAGTTCAGAAATTTTAGTGGCCCAATGTTTGCCATGAGATTTACATGATACATTACTCCTTCTAGGAGTCATGGTCTGCATAAAAATGGTGAAATAACATGTACAATCAGAAAATAAAACTTTCTTTACATGATCAGATTCTTCACCAACAAGATTCCTCATACACATGAAGTTGTGCATGGATCTTTCTCGTCTTTCAAAAGAAGGAAGAGATGGCTGAAATGACTCTTTCATAGAGTCCCATAGCTGCCCCAACTCCACATAGTTAATGAATTCTTGAAAATTCTGATGTAGTTCTTCTTTCAAGCCTTCCTAATCAAAGCTCCTCATGATGATGTTGTAGATCCTCATGTAATGCATTTGGATGAAACATAACTCTTTGTGTGTTCCTTGTAGTAACTTCTTCTTGAGCTTAGAAGCTCTATAAAAGAAGATCCTACCATGATGATAGATGATTCCTGCTTGGACTAAGTTTCTCTCTTCATGCAGCTGGTCATCAAGTATCATACATGTGTAAATATCTTTGGAATAATCCACTAGTAGTTGGGATTTCCAATACAGATCTACACTACTCAACAATGACAGCACTGATGATGCATCAATAGAAATGTATTTCATGTTGTTGATCTCCTCGTTGACATCTCCTATGCCAAAGGTGGGTGTTGGAAGGTTGTTCCTTCCATTATTCTCCTCCCACAGCGCAGATCTATAAATGAGAGTGGGTGATGATGATAAGGGAAGAAGATTTCCCTCCTCCTTGAGCTTACCCAGGTCTCCCAGCGTTGTAGCTTTGTCTTTAAGTGCTCCAATCCCTCTTGGATCTAATTTTAGAGCAGCAAGTTGTGAGTTATTCCCCACAAAATATGAATCAGGTGGCATCCCAAGTGGTTTTCCACTAGATAAGAGGGTCCCATGCAGAAATCTCATGAACATGATAGAAGGGACAATAAAGTCCTTGCTTCCACTGCACAATTCCATTTTAGATTTCTATGTAGAAGTGTTATGTGAGGGGTAACTATGCATGCCTTTGATCATTTGTGATTCACCACTCTTCTTTTCCACCCATTCCATTTGCAAATCCTCCCAATCAGTGGTGACTTTCCCCAATGTAATCAACCATTGAACACCCAAAATCACATTGGTGTCTGGTATGTCAACCACAAATAATTGATCCACTAAAGTGTAGGATCCCATGGTGACTGAAAGTGATGGGACATAATACATGCATTGCATTGTTATATCTCCTGGGACCAAAAGAGAGAATCCCTCAAAAGTATCATTGGGTATTGCCCTCCTTTGTACAAGATGGACATCAATGAAGTTATGGGTAGCCCCACTGTCAATCAATACAGAAACCCTCTGATTCATGATTTAACCTTGAACTCTTAAGGTCAAGTACTTAGGTACTCCTCTCAAAGATGCAAGAGTTCCACCCATAGGAGAAAATGCTCCATTCCCATCTCCTAATGGTGATGGACCTCCTTCAACGGTGTCAGCGCTGTGACCCCTTCTTGGTTCATACTCTTCTTCTTCCTCCTCAAAATTTGAGAAGACCTCTATGTAATGTGATTTTCCACTAGCACATCTATGTCTAGGTACCCATGGTTCTTTTCAAGTGAAGCATAGATTCTTCCTTCTTAGATCTCTTAGGACTTCAATATCAAGAGGCTTCTTGAATGAGCTCTCCTTGGAAGGAGCAAATTTCTCTTCCTTTCCTTTAGAAGGAAAAGAGGGCTTGTGTTGAAAGTTTTCCTTTAATTTTGGCAAGGCATCTTGAAGGTCTCTAGCCCTATAAATGGCATCATGCAAGGTAATGGGCTTGGTGGAATTTACCAACCCATGAAGAGGTTCATCTAGACCATCGATGAACATGTACACCCTCCTTGCTGTAGACAAATCAGGAACCATAACAGATAATCTCAAGAATTCAGAAATGTAATACTCTGCATTACCTGATTGCTTCAACTTTGCAAGGCTCATGATAGGTGCCTCTAGATCTCTTCTTTCAAATATTTCCACCACCCTTCTAGTGAAATCAAAATAAGTAGTCACATTAGCATGACCCAATGTATACAAGCCATGGAACCACTAGTCATGTGCTTCACCTTCAAAGTGTAGCACTGCAATATTGATAGCTTCCATCTCTGGGACCTTGTTCAACTGAAAGTAGATGTCAAGTTTTTCTACCCATGCTTTGGGATAACTCTTGGCTGATCCATCAAAATTGGGTAGGAATAATCTGCCCATAGAGTGATGTCGATCATGATTCTGAGTGAATCCACCATCTCTATGTTGATGCCTTGGTCTTATTTTGTCCTTCAAGTGACAGAACTCTTGAAAACTCAGCTGATATTTGAATCTATAAATCTAAGAATCATATTCTTCAAAGTAGTCTTCAAGGGATGCTTTCTCTTGTAACCCTTCATTTCCCATAGCCAAAAGGGTAGGCATGGTAGAGTGTTGGGAAACTTGTGGCTGATTCACTGGTTGATCATTCCAGTGGTGAGATATGCCAGAGCTTTCTCCAATATGAAATCTCTTAGGATATTCTTAGATTCTGTCCATTCTCATCTCTTTTATCTCTATATCAAGATATTACATGGCTTTCAAAAGGGTTTTTGCAAACTCCTTCCCATCTTCATCACTTCCAGATTCAGGGGGCTTTACCCTTTTTTTATCATCATTTGTGTAATCAAATTTCTTCTGTATTATTCTTAGATACCTCTTCTCTTTATTAGTAAGAGGCTAATATTATTCTAAAGACATATTGGCTCTTCAAAAAAAGCACAGGTTGTGCCAAGATGATTGCTTTGATACCACTGTAATATCCCTAAAAGGGAACAAGAAGCAATACTAAAAAATACTACTAAAAAATAATGCAGTTTAGAAAAATAAGAGCAGGAGGCCAATATGGAGGTTCAATATTTACACATACATTAGCAAATCAGATTTACAATGAGGCCCATACAATGTATAACAGGGAAAAAAATACTTAAATAGAAGAAATCCCTCAAAATGGGTGCTGAAATCACATGTGTTCAGTGCAAAAGGCTTGACATCGTTATTTTATAGAGCATACAACAACTGAAGATTACAACTTAGATCTAGAGAAAAATAATGCATGAATAGTCATATCTATGATAGATCCATACACTATAGAGTCTCTAATTTACATACCCCTTGGGGTTTTCAGTAATACATGAAGCACATGGAGTATATCTGAGATCTTGTGCAGCAGATCTGCAGAATGATTCAGAATTTATGAAGAAAATACAAGAGTATTCAGATCAGATCTAAATGTGACATGGAATAGATCTGAAATCCATGGATCACCACAGTGAAGGGCAGATTCCCAACACTAGAGATCTCTCCTCTAAAAGTCTGCCAAAACACCCTGCAACTTTGTACTTGCAAATAACGTAGTATTGGAAGATGGACTGCGCTGTAGGCTTTAAGAACAGTTTGGCCTAATTCCAATATGTGGATCTGAAGCTCCAATGATCCAATACACTCTTGCCAATGGGATAGAAGAATTTCCCACTGAAAAGAGGCACTAGATTGGCCTAGATCTGAGTAAATCTAGCCTCCACTTGCTGCAGCTTACAAGGACAACCAAATCCTCAACAGGATCTACATTGTAGTTGGAAGATGAAGCTTGGAAAAATGCCTGATAGTGGATAAGACATGCAAAACTCTTCCAAGAGGCCTGTCAAGGGAAGAGGTGGGATTCCCGACCAGGAACACCCAGTGCTAAACAAAATTATTCTATGCTAAACAACAAAGTTAATGATATATGTATAAATAGACAATATATTCAGAAATATCATACAATCAACAACCCTTCTCTTGTTGTCCTCCTCTTCCTTTTATAAGTTTGAGATCTTGCAAAACCATAAACCATTTCAATTATTTAGCTTATTTCACATGTGCCACCTCCAACTAAAACTGCACTGTGCATCAAGGAGGTTCACTTCATCTAGACAGCGTTGTTGATTTGGTCATGGTTGACCGAGTCAAATGAATCAATCCCTTTCACACATAAGGGTGTTTTATTAAGATAGCCCAGATTTATCTTTGTTCACATGTGGCATTGATTTATTCACTTTTTTTAGGAGTTTTTATTGTCCTCCTTTACACATTTATACATGCAACAGGAAAATGAAATTTTTTTGTATATTCCCATTAGCTTGGGCTAATTGGGAATATTACACATAATATAATTAACTTACAAGAAAAAGAGACTTAATAGGGAAAAAAGGTGACCATTAACCCCTCCAAATGTTCCTAATGATGGAGCTCATCAATCCCTCTTCTGCCTCGAAGAAATAATAAGTGCCTAAGCATAGTACTATAAGTAAAATAAATAAGGGGCTAAATAAGATAAAACACTCTTGTGCAGAGAGGTGAAGAAATAAATTCCGTTTGGGTATTGTTTAGGCTTGCTGGTAGCGAAGCAACATTTGTGTTCTTGTAGCGACTCCATCGGGGTATTGTCTAGGCCTACTAGCAGTGAAGAAACAATATAGATTAAAACTAAGACTCTTCCATCCTTTTTACTTATGTATCTATATACTCCTTATCCCTAATCGAAACAACCAAAATTTGAATGTCCTTTGTTATTTTGTTGTCAATGAAAAAACTGTGAGAATATATATCTTTAATTTGAGCTAAGTAAGGAAGTTCTATTGATCAATGGAATAAAAAATAATAATTGAAGAGATAGACCTAATTCATAGTTTTAGACCCATATAGAGAAGTTGGATTTCTACCAGTGTGTCTCCAATTATTGTAGATTCTACAAAACCCCTCCAAAATATTTCCCATACTTCAAATTTGGAGACTACCTTCTATCGATAAAAACTTATCTTTCACGACCATCAAGTGCTCCTCTTGATTGAATAGTGTCATAAACACTTATTATTTCATGCATCACTTGTGTGATGTTTTGACTAAGTCTTGTTGGTAGTATTTGCACAAATTTTGTTGATAAGACAGTTCCCCCCAAATACAAGTGCAATCTTGTCCTGATCTTTCACTGATTTTTGGTCTTTCCACTAGGAACTGTGCAATCCTCTGCCACTAGAAACTACGCAAATCCTTGAGGAACTGAACTATGTAATCCTATAATACAAGTAGTCATTGGGCAGCTAAACTACAAAATCCTACCTTGAGAGTCAGAAATGTGAAATCCACTAAGCGAATGAACTATGCAATCCCTTGTCATTGGGCATTGCGCAATCCTTTCTCTCAGTGAATTGTGCAGCCTCCTAGAACAAGTAAATTGTGTATCCTTAGAAAATATGGATTGCACATTATTTTTTTTTACGAAGTCACACAAGTTCTATTATTAATCTATGGATGAGTGTCGATTTCTCCTTGATTTTAGGAATGTGTGTCACAAAACATAAACCTAATCCCATGGTGTTAAGACTATATAATGGATGCTTGTAGAACTCATTTTCAAACTTTACTTTGGATCTCTAGCTATCACCACAAGATCAAGGAGCTTTGGATTTGGTTTGCAGTGCTTTTTCAGGTAAGTTTTTAAAGTGTCTCTTTTTTACTACTTTTTCCATTGTTTTTTTTTACTTTGTGATTGGAAGTGTTTCTTTTCCCATTTCTTCTTGCTTTTATTGGTGTTTCTGCTATGAATACATTGCACAAGTGTTTTTTACTCTCATCATTCGCACCCTCCCAAGACATTTTTCCTACTTGTAGTTGTTGTTGTTGGGTCTTTTTATATATGCATGTTCTTTCCTTCATATGATATTTTCTAGTTGATAAGAGTGATTTATCTAACTCATTCAAAGGTATATTTATACTTATCTTTTCCTTAGCCCCAAATATGAAAATTTCCTTTTTCCTAAGCTAATTTTTTACATCCCTAAGGCTTGCTAGCCTCTCCCACTATGTAATGTTCTTTTTTCAGGAATGTCAACAATCAATAATCTATTCCAGAGATTGACTGAAGGGGAATTTACCAGATATGTCACCTTATTAAGTAAGTGTGAGATCCGGAGGCTATATTTCCCTTTTTAGACTCTGTCTATAGAGATTCTTGAAGAATCCCACTCAAAAGTGAGCTACAACAATAAGAAAACAAATACATGAAGAGCAACTTGCTTTAATCTCAGAAAATGATAGAAGAACTCATAGCCATTTTATTAGCTCATAGCAGCAAAATAAGTGTACAATATCTTGAGGGAAAGAGCACTCAAGACATGGAATGATCAACCTCAAAGAACAAGTACATGAAAGCATGAAATATACTATTGTATATACTGCCCTAGCTATGACTGCGCAGTCTTATGGAGACACTGCTACATACAAATTTGAAATATGATGATATATAGCTCAAGAAAATGAGGGGGAGTGTGCTCTCAACCCATAAAAATAATAATGCAAAGATGATACAACAATCCTCAAGAGGATTGGCTACACTAGATGCATAAAATGGAAAAATACCAAAATGCCGGAGTTGCTGGGTAGCAGCAGCAACTCATAATCAAAATGGAAGGAGATGGTAGAATCTGCTCTACAATCTGAATCAATCTCCTCCAAAGGATTTCCAGAGAGCAAGGCTGATCTCGACACTAGAAATATATCCCTCCAATGTGATGGTGCAAACCCCCATTGCAGAATAACTCTGAAATAACGCAGTCTATGGAAGGGACTATGCTGATGAAGATGGGAGAAAGCTTGGCTTGCTGCCAAAATCTGCAAATGAGCTCAATAACACTCCTCAATGATATCTCCACTAAATGGAGACTCCTCTCTCTGCAAATCTAGTCCCGGAGTGATGTGGTGGAAGCCTCCATTGTAACCCCAGCAACACAATGTCTTCTTGTTGCAAGAATAACGCTGTGATGGAAGAGAATGATGTGGCCTTGAGCCAATATGTGGAGAAAGCTGAAGATCAATTCCTTAAGAGGCCTCTCATGAGGAGGAAGGAATCATAAACAGGAATTCCCCCAGAAACTCTGCTGAACAACAGGAGTATGCTCCTTGTCTCTCAAGACAACGAAATCAATAATCTATTCACGAGCAAAAATGGATTTCTTGCCCTCCTCTTATACAATTGTGAGCTCCCTCTCCATGGGCCCCACTTCATTAGGGTTTTCCTTCTCAAGGAATCTTCCCTCCTTCTCTACTGCGTTGTACCACAATGTGCTTTCCACCTCATAGACTACGGAGTTTGACTTTGGTCAACTTGACCTTGCCACTTTGCAAAATAGCCTCTTTTCACCCATGGAGGTGTGAAATCAAATTAAAAAATAATCCCTTCTCATAATATGAGGGATTTTATTGTGCTTTTCATTATTCATGGGTATCCTTACCCACTTATTCTCCTCCTATGTAAAATTAGAAAAAAATAATGTTCCAATTATCTGCATGAAAATTTTGGAACATTAAACACTGCGCATTGCGCAATCCCAAGAAGCAAGCCTCCTCCTTGCCAGCTATAACTGCACAATTTTTAGTCACTATCCTCCTATATTTGTGCATTTTTCAATCCCAGTGATCAGTGGTCCAGCTTTGACATTGATATTTTTCAATGTGAAATCCTCTTCCTTTTCTGCCAATTGAGATTACACATTACATAGTCCCAAACCTCAAGACATCCCTCTATCAACTAAGATTGTGAAATCCCCCATCTCACTACACATTGTGTAATTACAGAGTTCACCTTGGCACCTTGCCCCCTATTATTTGGAAGTCTCTCTCCTCCGTCAGTGTATTGCTAATTTTATATTGAATTTAAAACTCATCTATTTATACCTAAATTGCTACTGCCATGAGTGCATCTCTTGCCACAAGTACTGGAGGTCTTGATAATACTTCTCTTTCATTATCAAATAAAATCATGCCTCCCAAGAGATCAAAATCAAAGGATGTTACATAGAGCAGTGCTGAGGAATTTGTTGAAATTCCTTCAACATCAGTTCAAATGAATTTTGATACACAATTATACATTGATAAGGACTCCGATATTACGTAGCATAATATCAAAGATACATTTTGTTATACGGAATTGTGATCTATGGATAAAAAAAATTCCCTAAGTGTGGTGTTTATCACTTAGAACAATAGAGGAAATAATAACTATCACTTTCTCTTAAAAAAAATAGATATACAGAGTGGGAAAGGAGCCTACTTGTGATTCTTTTGCTTCTCCTTCTCCTTCCATCGATGTTTTTGTCACTCTCAATCAAAATCAAGTCGCTAGATAGATTCTTGAAAACACAAACAAAGAACATCAAACAACATGCAATATACAAGATATCTACTTATCTTACTCAAATCAAATCAATTATATATGAAATACATACATCATTCAAGAATACATTGCATAAGAAATAGAGACATATGTATGGGAAAATGAAAAACAATATTTATTAAAGAGTAAAAGGGGAAGATTACAACCAATGGATTGATTTGTTGTCAACCTGCTCCAGCTTCATTCTAGCCTCATCACATCCAACATTATGCCAGCAACATATTAGGACTTTCACTCTCTTATCAAATGAGAATCCAAAAGCATAACTTTACCAAAATTCTTCCTTCCCTAGCACTGATGAGTGCTCAATTTATATGGAAACTGATGGTAGTTTCTCAATGAATGACTTTCTAATAATAGGAAAGACATGTTTCCAAGTTCAGAGGTGTTAGATGGACACTTGGATTTGAATTTTGACACATATGGACTCATCTAGAAGGCACTTTCCACGTGGAGATTCCCGAAACAATGATAATTTTTCTCCCAAGTGATCAACGCACCCTTGAGTGTCAGGAAGTGTTGCAGTACACCCTTGAATGGAGGACTTGGCACTGCAATGTAGTTAGTCCCTTGAAGAGGAGCATTGGTGAGTCAGTAGGTCATATAACATATACTTCAAACCTTGGAAATCTCATAATAGAATCCATGAATGAAATGTTCTTCACTTAGGGCATATAGAAACTAAAATATACGGGGATGGTAGACCCTATTTCATTGGTCCTGGGGATGATGTCTAGTTTGACCAGGTCTTGGGGGATGATGCCCAAATTTACCTATAATGGCTTCCCCCTAAAGCATGAAGTCAAAATAATAATAGTATTTGGATGAGATGCTTTACGATGTGATGAGCTGGAACTGAAGTGGAAGGTGACCTACATCAATATTACAATAAATTACATCATGATATATTTCATATTGATCATGAATTGTTGAGGGAGGCATTCCCATGCTCAGAACATAAACTATCTAATAACATGTACATAATTCAGAAAGTCATCTAAATTGGAATGTTGCCCAATATAGACATGACTACAGATATAGGACCATGTTTGGATTACAATATGTATGTAGAGTCATCGTATAAATGATGTGTACAACAATTCTAAAATCACAACCCAAATGGATGAAACTAGATACGAGGTCTTCTTATCTCGTTCACTTGATCGTTCAGGTACAATTCTAACCATGTGAATATATGATTTGAAGTCAAACATGGTAAGACATCATCTGATTACCAACCAATGATGTGATTTTTTAACAAATGTGAGAGAACCACCATTGATTTTAATGGCTCTCAAGGTACTACAGTACAATTTTCAAGGCACGAATAGATGATTTGACGTCAAACGCCAAAAAAAATATTTCGGTCAAAGGTCTCGAAACGAGAAACTTGTCGATCATGTAACATGCCTCAGGGTATTGGAATATGTTTCTAAGTAAACTTCCTAGATGATGAGAGGAAGAAACTTTATCATGAAACAAGAGTTACTGATTTTGGAGACAAAATGTGACTTGATATAGAAATATTCAGGGATGAATATCATGAAAATGAAGGTTTATGAGTATTGTAGAAGGATGAGGATTCACTAGATGACTTCTCTTGAACATATTGATGACACTGAGATGAGTTGGCAACATTGACACAAAAATGAAGTGAAGGTATGATGAACCATAGGTCTGAATGAACCATAGGTATGAATGAACCTTCAAGAAAATTACCCAACCCAAGGGTCACGATGATGGAGTGAAAGCGTCATGTTCAAGAGTGACTTGCTACCATAAAGTGTTCTATTATTTTTCCCAAGTTTTCCTCGGTCATTTTTTGACTAATACCTCTGTATTTTTTAACAAGCTTGATGAGGGTAACATATGCTTGATCTATAATTCAACCCTTCAGGCCAATGCATTACTATTTGATAATTTAGCAATTCTGGCAATAAAAGAAACTCGATTCTTGCCATGATCGAAAAGTCTATCACTATTTTATGTTTTAACGAGCCTAACGACTGTGAAAGCCCAATCCTTTTTCATATTTAGAGAGTTTTAGAAAGAGGAAAAAAGAAAACTCCATAAGTTCTTTTTCATAAATTTGTCACTCAGGTCCGAAAAAGTGTAAAATTATACCTAAGAAAACGTATTAGCCATGTTCGACTAAGGTTTTCCTTCTTCATAAATAATCTATCTCAGTCTGAAAAAGGGTTAAACTTATACTGAGTAGATGTCATTTCATTTACTTTTACGAGCTCAAAAGGACAAGTGCTCCACAATATTTTCACATTATTGGAGTCTAAAAAGAGCTAAAAGAAGACTCCAGGGGTTCCTTTTTCGCTATTATCGAAGCTCAAAAAAGAGATAAAAGTGCGCTTCAAGACCTTTTTTGTTTTTATTAGAGATAAAAAAATAAGGATAAATGTATTCTTTGTGGTCAAATAATTTTTGAATAAGTGTGCACAACCAATCTTCTATATCAGTTGTAAAATATGTTTAGAAAACCATCAAACGGATTAAAAATCCATGTTTCATAGAAAAATTAATAAAAACCATAGTCGTAGCATTAAATGATTTGAAATAATAAAATTGACTAATTAAAAGAGTTTCTACCATCCATTTTTATCCTTTTAAAGTTACCATTTGAAAATTGTATCTCTAAACCAGTTTCTGCCCCTGAACTTCAACAGTTGATTGTGATAGATTCTATGGACAATTTTCCTCGCCATTCAATCCAAGTTGGAGCTATGAACCTTCTCTTTCTTTTAGTATCATTTTCATTGCAGTTCATGGTAAATTTTTAGGGTTTTGAGCCCCTTAGGGTAAATCTACTACGTTAAGAGGGAAACACACCCTTGAATGTCGACAAGTGTGTTGCAGTACACTAAAATTGAAGGCCAGATGCGATGCAACACTCTGTCCCTTGACCTGGTACGTTGGGTGCAATTTCCATTCTTTTTTTTTGTTGTGTGCCAAAAATTTCCAAAGTTTTTTGCATGAAATGGATACTAATGATTCTTATGATTGTGTTTGAGGTATTCATCAGATCAAAATGATGATTACATGGAGGGAAAGGGAACATGAAGAACATAACATGATTTCCCTAAATGATTCGGGTACATTAAAAGCCCTCAGAGATTGCAGGTTGCTAAAGTAATTCAGATTGTCAGGTATGAAGCAGAAAATGGAACTATTGGAGTTCCTTGTTCGTTCATGGGATCTAGAAATACAGTATTTTCACATTGGGGAAAAAGTGGTCCCAATATTAGTGGAGGAAATTTATTTTCTCACAGGATTATCGAGGCAATTTTCACCCATTTCTCTTTCAGTGTTTGCTCCTGGAGGAGAGACAGTGAAAGTTTATATATTACAACACTGCCATCTAGGGACTAAACCTAGTAAGGATGGGAAAATAAATATCTGCTATGTACTTTATTTTCCTTTGAGGACCACCCTATTCACTATCACAGAGATTTTCGGTTTTGCTACACTACATGTGGCAAACAGATCATACATCGAGTATGAAATGGAGTGTTTGGAACCAAAAATTTTTAACTAGGTTGAGTTTGTCCTCTTTCATATGAAAGAACAACTGACCAAGGAAAATGGAGGAAGGAAGAGGAATTTCAACTATGGCTAGATCCTGTTCTCCTTTTCCTTGGAGTGGATTCCATTGATGTAGCCCCAACATGTTACACTGGGTATATCTAGCCCTAGAGATCCACAGATGTAGAGATGGGTAGAATTGAGGTCTAGACATGCTGGTAAATCAACCATAAAATTCTCTATTGCATTCTTTTCCTGGTTTAGATGATAGATGATTTGCATCGATGATTATGCATATGTAGGCGTAAACTTCCGAGGAGATCCAAACTTGATTATACCAGCCGATGCTCAATGGGGTGTAATTGGTAAGAATGTTTTTATTGCAGAATCTGGATTATCCACATTATCATAAAACAATTGTCGACGTTTCGAATCCCAACATGGATCCATCTTCAGGACGAAAAATGAATGAAGAATGAAAGAAGGTCACAAAGGGTATAAATAGTGAAGGGCTGAGATGATGAGAAGATGAGAAGAGCTGACAAACTCTATAATTTATTTAAAATAATTTTAATTAAGAATGTTTTGACCATGTTTTTTGATTTTTTCTAAGGTTTATACATGTTTTTGTATTTTTATGTTTCCCAAGGCTAAGCTAAAGTTTTGATGTATGCAGATGTAAGTTGAGTTCGACCAGTGGGTCAGCCAGAGTAGAGAGCAGAGGAGCCAATAGAGAGGGTTGTCGAGAGAGAAGTCCTTCGGGATTTAGATATGACCGAGACTCTTGCTGAGATACAACACCACATAGAGGGATTGATTCTCAGGATTCTGGATTTCCGGATGGAAGAGTTACCCATGAGACTACAACGTCACACTATTGGAATTCCTAACCGTTGGATGCGGTTATTGCGTAGGATAGCTAGATTAGTAGCTTGTTATCACGAGCATCACTAGTTTACTTTGAAATTTTTCATACATTTTGAGGTCAGATGACCAATGTGTCTTGGGCACAAATTTTGTAAAAATATATAACTATCTATCTATTTGTTTTCATCGTTTTTCTATGTTTATTATGCAATCCTATTCAATTATGTGATGTGAATTGAAAATATGTCTTTACATGTGTTGCAAATGTCTGTTTATAACATAATTCACTAAGGAATCAATTAATGTGTTCAAGTTTCTGGAAATTTGTTAATATTGAATGAAATCAAAATGACTTTCCAAAATTCGAACTCTTAGGAACATATGATGTAGTGTTGGATTTTTGACAGTATAAACGCTAGTAAGTTGTAGTACAAGTTGTGAGTCTAACCTAATGATGATGCGGTTAATACCAAATGAAATGGAATAAGAGAGAAGTTCGATCAATGCCCTAACTCAATGATATTGTTTGTATATCGACCGATAAAAATCCCTTGAAAACTCACTAACTCATCATTTGGAGTGAAAATGGCCCACGCTGTAGAGGATAGATTATGTGTACTACAAATAGCACCATCAGCATACCCAACGAATGGTTCCAAACATTCATACATCAACGATGAAATGTAAAGTGGATTACTAACTTCAAGAATAATCTAGAAAAACAAACTAAGACAATAAATGCAAATCAAAATAATATATACAATATAATACAACAATTTACTACGCTCATGTTTAAGCATAGTAACGTTTGAGATACAACCCATTTCGGGGCTGTGCCAATGGAATGCCATCATAATATACCAACTTGTAGGCACCCTTAGCAAGAATTATTTTGACAATATAGGGGTCATACCTTCCTGCACCTATTACATCATCTTCCTGATCATAAAGTAAGACTAGGTCACCCTTTGATAAGATGTGAGGTTGGACATGCTGGTCGTATTGCGCCTTTATATGTCTCTTATGCGCTTCATTGGCCAATGTGGCTTCACGACATGTTTCATCAAGATGGATGAGGTTAAAAAGATGTGATTCTTTAGTAGATGTGTCAGGTAACAAGTCAATGATGAGTTTTAACGAAAATATTTCACATTGGATAGGCAAGATAGCTTCCATACCATACACCAATTGAAAGGGGGTAAATTCAGTTTCATTTCTCACTGAGGTTCGGTATGCCCACAAAGCCAAGTACAGGATCAAATGCCAATTTTTTTTATGAACTCCTATCATTCGTTGAAGAATTTGCTTAAGAATATTGTTAATAGCCTCAACTTGTCCATTGGATTATGGATAATAAGGAGTAGAACTATCATGCGACAATCCTAATTTGGAAGTCAATTCATTCATCATGTGATTGCAAAAATTCTTACCATGATCTGTGACTATAGCCTATGGAACACCAAACCGTCAGATGACATGTTTGAAAATTAATAATGAAGTTGTTTCACCTCTGTTATTAAATGTAGGAATTGCTTTGACCCACTTGGTAAAGTGGTCTACTGTGACAATAATATAACCATGCCCCCCAGATGAATGAGGGTTGGAGGTCATGAAGTCAATGCCCCATTTTGAAAATGGTCACACAACAATAACAAGATCCATTGGCATTGGCGGTTTCTGGATTTTACGATCAAATATCTGGCACGCATGATAACTTCTGACCTCAAGGATGTAGTTGTGAAATATAGTAAGGAAAAAGTAACGGGGGTAGAGTATCTTCTACGCGGCAGCATGTCCATACAACTGTCTACCACAAGCCCCATCATGATAATAATTTAGAACCTTCTCAGCCACCTCATGAGTGAGGCACCTCCTTAAATCATATCGACACCACGACGATAATGTGTATCACTGAAGATCAGATAATCTTAGGCTTGGTATCGAATACGTCATTGTTGAGAGTAAGAGGTATTGGGCCGAAAAGTATGGGTTTAGAGATAAACGATAAAATTCCCATACCAAGGATCAGATGATCCGATCAGAAATAGAGACTCATCAAGAATTGATGGTTTCGATGTAGTAGTAGTACTATCAGAGAGAAGGTCATAGAGAAGCTCAACCAAAACTAAAGACTTCTTTGAATTAAATTTGATGAATTCCAAATAAAATTCCTATAAAATGACAGTAATATTTGGACATCTTGAATGGCTGCGAAGGTGAGCTTTTTGACATATGAATACTTCACTTCCGTATCATTGAGATTACCACTCAAATAATATATTGGATATTCTATCCCATCTTCTTATTGAAAAAATACCATAACAGTGGTCATATCAGCCATGACGATATATAAGAAATAATCACTCTGATAATTTGGGGGATACATTAATGATGCCCGGACAAGTGTATCCTTGACAGCATCAAAAGAAGCTTGCACAACCATAGCCCAATGGAAGGGAATACCCTTTTTCAAGAGACGATTAAATCCTTTAGCCATTTCAGTGTAGTTGGGTATGAACCTCCTTAGGAAGTTAGCCTTTCCTTGAAGTTTCTGCAGCATAGAAAGATAGCTCTCAAATGCATCGGGTGATCAGCCCAGTTTCGTGAATGCGTGGGTAAATCATCTATATAAGGTTGAAAAATGTTCTTGATTTCATTGAAATCATAATCCACTGCTCTCTGGAATGTTGCCACAACGTTTTTTAAACCAAATGGGAGTTTGCGATAAGAAAATGTGCCCTAGGGACAGATGAATGTTGTCTTGTATTGGTCTTCTGGGAAGATATTGATTTGATTATAGCCACAAAATCCATCCATTAACGGAAATATTTCACATCTAGCACAATCGTCAATAATCTGGTCGATCAAGGGAGTAGGATAGTTGTCTTTTGGACAAGCAAGATGGAAATCCCGATAATCGACACACACTCTGATTGTCCCTTATTTATTCATGACAGGAACAATGTTGGAAACCCAATCAGCAAGAAGAATAGGGTAAATGAAACCAGCACGCAAAATTTTTTCAACTTCTGCTTTAATGGTAGCATCCTTCTTTGGATGAACAGGATGAAGGCGTTGACGTATAGGTCTATCATTAGGGTACATTTTAATGGTGTGTTCAACAATACTAGTATCAATGTCTAGAATTTCCTCGTAAGACCAAGAAAATATATCACGGAATTCATGAAAGAGAGAGCGATAAGTTTCCAGTTCTTATGAAGAAAAATAAATGTCGACATGAATTTTTTCTACAACGTTGGGTTTCATAGAAATATTTATAGAAATGGTTTCTTCAATATTTGATAAGTTTCACTCGGATTTGATTGCATTAATGGGAAAATAATTCGAAAAGAAACTTTTTATTGATGGGTAATATAGTTCAATGAAATTATCTTCTTTGTAATTCTGAATATGAAAACGATGATGAAGATCTTCTCATAGGCTCCTTCTAGCATCATGGATTCCAAAATGCTCTCATCAGTCAAGAAAGTGGATGGAAAATGATCATATGGAGTACCAATATCTAATGAATGATCGACGATAATGATTTCATATTCATCACGCAAGCCATGTAGATTGATTGCTATGTCAGCTCAACTAGGTTGGGTGGCAGGAATTCATCCAACATAACAACTTCAAAATCACCCATAATCTTCCTTAAGCTAGATGGAGTGGAATATATCATATATCAGGTCTCTATACTTGTAATTTATGTCGACATCGCAGGTGGCAGTAATGCAAAGCTTCCCATTAGGAAAGAATCCTTTAAGAGTACTACACCAATGTTTTTAAGTTCTAGTTGGGGTGTGTGAACTAACAGAACGCTTCCAGTTATGTGGGAACTGGAGGCAAAGAAGGATAGTTTATTTATGACTTTGATAACACATTTATTATGAAAGGAAATCATTCTAAAATAAGTAGAAACAATCGCAGTAATAGCGTAAACCCATGGCCTTCCGAGTAAAATGTTGTAGTCAAGGGGTTCGTCAATGACCTCAACTTCAACATTTAATGTTTTCCCCCTAGTTTGACATGTAGGTTATTGATGATACCACAAGGCTTATATGTACGGCTGTAAAAACCTTTCAACGTCGTAGGTGATTGAGATAGGAACGACTAGCCAAGTGATTTCTAGAATTTTAGAGACATAATGTAGGTGGATGCTCCCTCATCAATAATATTATGATGAACGAGGTGATCGGAAACATTTACTTGGATGGAGAATGCCAACTCTTCTGGTAATTGTGGCACATAGCCCATATGATTAAAGACTACAAGATTGGAATTTATCGGATTGATTCCACCAATTTCCAAAAACAAAGCTTGGTTATGGGAGGTACACTTTTGAAGTACATCAAGCGTCAACATAGCTGAAGGGGATTGAGCCAAATATTCAACTATATTATAATTTTGAGCAGATCAGGCTCAAGGATTTAATGTCGATTTATGGACGACTCTCTTTGGTGGCTTTATTGTTTACTTAGGAATATAATTTGGCAGAATAGATTTAATAGATGGATTTGTAGTTGAGGTAGTAGGTTGATAATTAGCTTGAATACCATAATATTTATTACGTGTTGACACCAAACCATCAGCTTTCAAATTCCTGGCAGATAGCATAAGCACTTGGGAACTAGAAGCTAGATCCGTATCAACCAAATTTGTGTCTGGATTCGGAAATGGGTTTTTCGATACAAGAGATGCAGGTGAGGTCTTAATTAATTTTGAGACTTTGGCGTGGTGAAGACAGTCTCAAACAAAGTGCTCCTCATTACAGATTATCCAAGGGTAATGATGTTTCCGATTGTTTCTAGTTTTTTGATCAGATGATCGTTCCTGCGGGGTTGAATTTTTCTTTTTCTTTGCTTTTCCCTTTTTCCTACTTCCTAGTTTCCTGTCACTTTTTCATTTTTCAAATGACATGACATGAATTTCAGAAGAAGGTGCAGGATTCGATGTATTAGAGTGAGGTGTGCTTGAAGTATTGATCATACCGTCCTCGGCATAAGAGTCCTTAGATGGAGGAGGAACAGTAAGATTATATCGCGGCGCGTTGGGAATTTTCTCATAGAGCATGCCAAACTGAGTATAAATCAAATCTAAGTACTGGGAATGATAAATTACCTACTCGTCAGTGATGATGCCACCCTTAGCCACATACTCATTGATATATGGAAACAAGGACATAATGAACCACTTAGCAAGGAGCTAATCAGGAACAAATGTCTTGACCATTCTACAACAATGACGCCACTCGTAAATATGATAAAAAATGTGAGTAGCATTAGTCTATTTAAAATTAGTCAAAATTTTCATTCTAGTTTCATATCGTATGGGTAACTGGAAGTGGGCTAGAAAGGTAGTAGCTAAGGTAGTGAAATTATTAAATGAAGCTTGTGGTAACAAAATTATCAAATGAAGCTCGTGGTAACTCAATGTACCACTTCGCAACCGAATCGGTGAGCGTACGCTGGAAAAGAAGTATTCGAACGAAGTCATCATTTAAGGATTTGTATGAACACTACATATGATAAGTCATAACATGCGTCGATGGGTCTTCCCTGGGTTTCCAATGAAATTAGGAATATCTGAGGGTAATTTATGTGGTATCACCAGTGACCAAGGAGCATAGCAGAATGGATCATTGGCAATTCGGTTTAAATCAGGTAATTCTAAAGTTGCCACAAAGGGAAAATGTCGATAAAAGTCAGGTTGAGCATAGCCAGGGTATAATGGAATTGCTTGGGAAATAGGCCTTTGAGCACCAACATAAGGAATTTGTTGCTGGTAACCCAAATAAGGGTTGTTTTGATAAGAAAATGCTTGAGGATTCTTTTGACCAAAACCTGGGTACGCTACTTGTTGTTGGAATGATTAATGTGGCATTTGTGCTTGTGGCTACCAAGGTGTCTGTCCACTAAGATTATAGCCCAAAATAGAATAGCTTGGACCTAGTTGTGAATAGGTAAATCATGGTTGTGCTTGTGACAAACCATAATATGGTAATCCACCTTGTGAATAAATAATTTTGGATACAGGTGGTTGTTGTAAACCAGCCAAAGGATTTGGAATTTGAGGTCCAATACTTAAGGGTATTGGGTGGAAGAACCTGCCTGAGATGGTTGAGGTACAACACTCTGAGCCTGTAACAGGGGCAATGATGTATTAACAAGTGGAGTAGATGTGGGTGCAACAGGTTGAACTGGTTGATATGAATGCACAACCATTTGTGGTTGAATGGGCGGATAGGCTCCCACTGACAAACAATCATTCCAACATTAGGATGACCATATAACAACGAAGTGCTATCAAAATGGGTGACCATAGGTTGCCCCCTAGCATGAGGAGTATAATAAGATGAAATATATTGTTCTCCAAATGTTGGGGGTCCAGTTGAGATTGTGCTGGATGGAATATACCTAGATGGATGATATTGCACTGAATATGTATCTAAAGGATCAATCCATTCAATACTCATTAGATATGTACCAGATAGAATACTAGATGATGACATGGGTGAAGTCCATGGGTTTGAGTATGCACCAGATAAGGTTCCATATAAATATTGGTAACTAGGTGGGACAGAAGGGCCACCATATAGATGTGACTCTGGTGATGTGGTGAACATCGATGGGGTAGCAACAATAGATGTTGTTGCAATTGTAAAAGATGGTACAGTTAGGGATGTTGACTCAGGCATGGTCATACAATCCAATGTATACCCTATAGGATCTACGGGAACTCGAATTGACATAGGATCAAACAAAGTAGTGTGAGGTGATTGAGGAAAATACTCGTAAATATAAATCTCCTCTCCAAAATGAGTTTGAGTTGAAGGTCTTTCATCTTGTGGTATTTATTCAATAGAAATCAAACCAAGTGGAAGGATTTTTCCGTCAGGCCAGAGATATATTTCAGATGGTTGACTGTGCGATATGGGAGACTCAATGGCTATAATCGATTGTGGAGCAACCAATACAAGAAAAACTTTTGGTTGTTCAACTTCAGGATCTAGATGTTCTAGTAAAAGAACGACAGGATCCGAATCAACTTCCAGCTGAACAACATTGGGTTCGAGAGGTATGGTCTCACTGATTGGATGGATTGTGACCACAGGTAGCTATGATTACTCCATCTCGAAAATAGTAGATGAACCAAAATTTGTAGAGATAACTCTAGACAAATATGGTATATGTGACGATGATGTTGCACCAGAGGTATTGATAATATTGGTTTCAGTAGAATGATGTCTCTTTCACCAACCAAAAATGGCTTCCAATGGTAAAGGTGGTTTAAGTGTTATTCTACGCGAACAACGAGGAAACGGATCTTATTCTTCCATGATGATTGATTTATTTTATGAAAAAAGCAAATAAAAAAAAATAAACTGTAATTCTAGGCAAAAGGTTTACCAAGTAATTGTGAACTACAGAATAACTCCTGGTAAACCAAGAAGTACGGGCAGGCAATCTCCCCGAATGTTGTGTTCAGTGTATCACAAGTTATAAGGCGGCCGAATCAGTTACCTATGGATGGATAGCAACCTAAAGTTTTCCTCCCAAATATACCCAAAGGTACATGGAGGCCCAAGTTCGTATTACTACAGTCTAATGTGAAACCGCACAGTAAGAGCACCCCCTTATACTTTTAGTACTAGAACACTACCATATATAACAAAATTTATGTGGATAAGCTCTGATATACTTAGATAAGTGGAGTGAGGTATCACACTTGAAATGTATCACAGAAAAGTTAGCGAAAAATGATATTTTTAACGACGTCGAGACACGTCTCTAAGCTAGACCTTATAAATGTTATCGTTAATTTTCCAATGCTTTCTTAGGTTGATTGATGCAAATTTTATGCTGATCTTGTTTAAAAGTTTATCTTTGAGGTTCACCGTGTGATGTAATGGAAATTCCTAAAAATGAAAAATAAATGATAAAAAAACTTTTCAATTTAGCTTTTTCAATGAAAATCCTAGCTACTAAGGGAAAAATAAATCAGTTTTTGAGCAAACAACAAAGAGCACAAACTAAATGCAACTTTCATAACTTGTTCCTACGAAACACACACAGTTCACTGTATGAACATGCATGTTTTTCTTTTCAGCTTCCTTTAATGTGAATGAATGAAAGGAAATTATATGCACAAATCAATCACACAAGTGTTTTCTTATGAGAAACGAGGAATGAAACAACAATTTATCTTAGAAAAATGAAGAATGGAACTACAATTTTCCTACAGGAAATGAGGAATGAAACAAAAATTTCCTTTTAAAAAACAGAACTGGTCTAATGCATAAATTAAATACTTTGAATTTTATTTTCCAATGATAAATAAAAACACTAATGAAACATTGAACACATTTACTTTTCAAAGGAGGAATAATAGGAAATTTTACTAGTCTCTAAGAGGTATCAGACATCTGAGAATACAACAAAAAAGTGGCCAAAACTGAAGCAATGAAAACTTTTGATGGAATTTGGCTGAGGGGAAATGTAGTATCTAAGTGTAGACAATGCGTTACAGAGCATCCCTGAGTGGGAGACAATGCACTGTAGTGCAGTGTGTCTTGACCAACAGTGCATTGGGCTCAGCAAGGATTGAAAAATCAAGCATCAGAATACACTTCTAATGTAACTTTTTCATTCAAATGACCGATAACAATAAATAGATGCTATTGATGAGGATAAATAGAGGCAAAATCACCAGGAATTATAGGATACTCCCTAGTGGAGTCTCCAATTTGTTATACGGAATTGTGATCTACGGATAAACCAAATTCCTTAAGTGTGGTGTTTATCACTTAGAAAAACAGAGGAAAGAATAACTATCACTTTCTCTAAAAAAAGAATATATATAGAATGGGAAGGGAGCCTACTTTTGATTCTTTCACTTCTCCTTCTCCTTCTCCTTCTCCTTATGTCGTTGTTTTCCTCGCGCTCAATCCAACTCAAGTTGCTAGATTGATTCTTGCAAAAACAAACAGAGAACAACAAACAACATGTAATATACAAGATACCTACTTATCTTACTCAAATCAAATTGATTAGATCTGAAATACATACATCATTCAAGAATACATTGCACAAGAAATAGAGACATATGTATGGGAAAATGAAAAAAAATCTTTATTAAAGAGTTAAAAGGGAAGATTATAACCAATGGATCGATTTGTTGTCAACCTGCTCCATCTTCATTCTAGCCTCATTACATCAAGCAATATCCCAACAGCATATTAGTACTTTCACTCTCTTATCAAATTAGAATCCAAAATCATAACTTTACCAAAATTCTTCCTTCCCTAGAACTAGGATGAGTGCTCAATTTATAGGGAAATTGATGGTAGTTTCTCAATGAATGACTTTCTAATAATAGGCAAGACATGTTTCCAAGTTCAGAGGTGTTATATGGACACTTCGATTCAAAATTTTACACATATGGACTCTTCTAGAAGGAAATGGCCATGTGGAGATTCCTAGAGCAATGAGAATTCCACTCCCAGGTGACCAACACACCCTTGAGTGTCAAGAAGTGCACTGCAGTGCACCCTTGAATGGAGGATTTGGCATTGCAATGTAGTTAGTCCCTTACAGAGGAGCATTGGTGAGTCAATAGGTTAGATAAAATATACTTCAAACCTTGGAAATCTCACAATAGAAGCCATGAATGAAATGTTATTCACGTAGGGCATATAGAAACTAAAATATAAGGGGATGATAGACCCTATTTCATTGGTCCTAGGGATGATGTCCAGTTTGACAAGGTCTTGGGGGATGATGCCCAAATTGACCTATAAAACATTTAGTGCCACTAAATTTAAAGAATATCTAGAGGATATATGGGTCTACATGAACATCCAATGGTCAGGGCTTCATAAGGTACCTTGAAAATTTCTAGTCTTACCATGTGCAGATGTCATCTAATAGATTATGAAAGGTTTAGATACCAAGAGCTTGTATTTATAGAGTGCTAGTGGGTAGGAGCTTGCCTCATACCAAGCACATGAGATCCACATGGCTTACCACTTGCCTAAGCCTAAGAAATATATGGAATCTCACTTCTATGCAGCAACAGGTTATCTCAATACCAAGGAAGTGATCAAGATGTGGGTTGTTATCATGTGAAAATCGCACACTCATCTGTACACACTAGAATACACTCAAAGTTAGTGATCAACACATATAGAGGTTACATTTTTAGTTGATAGAACCACAAAGAAAAAAAATTAAAATATTTCCGAAGGCTCAAGTTAAAAAATTGAATCGTGCGGGTGCATCATTACTAGAAATTAACAATTGTGCATTTGTTTCTTCAATAGTCGTGCAATCACAAAAAAGTCTAGTGAGAACCTTGGGTTGTGAAATTTCTTGAAGAACACTTCAACTCTTAACATGATGGGCTGACATATTCAAGCCTTGAGCCCCAATATTACTTAAAGGCAAGGATATGGTAGCTCTCATCTAATTTATGGGGAAAACAACCACATTGATCATCCAAAAGAGGGAAGGAGTGTCAAAATATTCTATAAATACAAGTCCATGGAGAGCCAAAAACAAGAACTAGTGCATTGTTATGCTGCCAAAATTTCTCCCTATAAATCATGCATATCATTGAGAAGATAATTCCACCATTGAGAGTGTTTTCTATGCTTCTTTGAGGATAAATAGCTTGCAAAAGAGATTAAGAAAGGGAAATCCTTGTTGCTAGTTTTTTAGCACCATTATTCAAAAAGTGTGTTTGATACTTCTATTGTAACTCTTCCACCAATAGAAATCAATAAAAAGGATCCTTTTCCTATACCTTTGTTTATTTGTTTTGCTTCATTAAGCTTTTTTATGTGTCATCTAGTGTAGTTTCAGTTTATATTTTTTCATGCATTGTTTCCATTACTTCTAATTCTTTGTTTATCCATGTTTGTCCACTAACAATATCCAATTTCTTGTATGTTTCTTGTAGGTAACAAAAAACTCCAAGGAAGGTATTTTTGGTACTCATAGACAACAAACACACCATTGCATGCTTAAAGGACGCATCAAAGTTTCACGAGACACCAAACAATGCTTACGATACCAAATCACTCAGAAAGGTGTTTTAGTACTTGATAGTATTGTGCTACCAAGTTTATGGACTTAATATTGAATCCTTCCCTGAGGGATGGGTTTGCATCTTATATCATATTGTTTCATAGGGTAATATATTAAATTGTTCCGATTGTGTGTCTCAATAACTAAATATTAACTTGAACAAGGTGAAAAATCCACCAAAAGGAAAGCAGTATCACTTCTACATGTTTGCCTACCTAATGGATGATATATGTGCTCCCAATGCTTTCCATAGAATGGATTGGAAATGGAAACCTAGTGAGTCTCCTATCCATATCTATTGTAGATTGTTATTAGAATGTAGCTATAGGGTATTCTTTGAAAACTCGGTTGATAATTTCTTCAAGGTCATATACCAGATGATATTTTATGAAGAAGCCCCTTGCAATTCTCATGAGGAAATGAGTTTAGTATAAGAATTTGCATAGTGGTTTGCCTCTCCAGATGGCACTTACCTTAGAGTGTTTGGCTATCATAAACCATCTCATTTTTTTTCGAGGTATTCCATAGACAAATTAGTCATGCAAGAGGTCGCATATCATCTTGTCACAATCCTAACTACTATTCTAGTCCTCTCTAGTCTAGCATATGAAGATTATCATTATTTGGAAAAGAAATTGTTGGCTTCATGTTCCACTATTTGGGCTAGTGTCTTATCAATGTAATTGTATGCCTGGAACTTTCACTTTATAATAAGAAGTTCACAAAGCCGACATGCCTTCATTCATATATAATGGATGTAGTAAGACTTTTATATATATATTTATGATGTATGTTGTTTAATTTTTGCTAATGCTAATGAACTAATTCATTTTCTTCATTATGTATCTTATTGTATGTGTATTGTTTATTCTATCACGATCATTTTTATCTTGTGAAATATTTTGTGGGTTAACTAGCAATTATTTTTTATTTCTCATGTGTCTCTTCTAAGTTAGTATTGTCACTTGCTTCTAAGGGGATAATTCATTTTCCTTTGATGTCATGGAACCTTTCATGAATTAAATTTGATACTTCACAAATTTCATGCACTTTTTGTCACCATAGGCATGAATATATCATCTTATGTGTTAACTAAATCCAAGGCATATCTTTGAAACCATCACTTTTGGAAACCAATCGTATTCTGGTTGGGGCTCCTACTCCAAACGATGTGGGGTCTAGTTGGGACTTCACATCGGGGAGACCCCCTTCCTTATTTGCAGACTCCAGCACCATTAACACACCCATTGTCCTATTAAGGTAGAAATATGGAAGTCACTAAGCTTACCCAACCTCCAAGGTTCTTGTTATGGAAATGGGGTCTAAATTTTTTGATATTTTTTCAAACTCTTCAAAAATTAAAAAGGATAGCGTTATTGCATTTGTCTCATCAAGACCTTTCCAATGATATAAAATTTTCCTCAATCATATTCCATGATCCAAAGTTATATCCATTTAAATATTTAGCCTATTAACTTATACCATGTCATAGTAACCTGACATGTGGAACCCACGTGGATAGTTAAATTAATGTCATGTCATCATCCCAAGGTTTGTGTGGCATTTCTGGTAGTAGTTGTCGACTCATTCATGGATTTCAATACTCACGAGATCCCCATTCCCTGGGGCTTATTATGTATATAATTATAACAAAATGAGGAATGTGGGTCTCTTTGTGCCACCTCACCTTCAAAATAAAATCCCAGGGATTTCCTTCGCAATCCCCCATTGAACCTGCCATTGAATAACCTCTGGGGTTATATGGATCATATAACAACATCAATATATTAAGAAGAGTTTCGAGCCTATTTCATAGGGTACAACCTCCTTCATGGACCCCTCCTCCTGCATGTTACATTGTTTTCTCTCAAAATCGTGCACTTTGGGTCCATAGCTACCACATCACTTAGGGAATAAATTCCATCTAAGATCACACGAAGCACCACAGGAACCTTTCGGGGTGATGTCACGATCTCTAATAATTTGGGTGAAGTCATGGGCTTTATTTGTCAGGGTAATCCAATGGCCCAAATTTTCTATGGAAATCATGGAAAATAATTTCATGAGTTTGCATCTAGTCATATCATCCAACCATATGGTGTATTAACTTCAAGGCCTAATATCCTCCAAGGCCTAGGGTTTTCAACTCCCACACGTTTGAAAAAATCAAATTTTTTACGTGTATGATTAATAGAGGATTTTTCTATCGCCTCTAAAGCCATAACATATGTGAATATATTTTTGGCTCAAAAATTTATCCCTTCTGAGCTTTTATGGAGACTTAGACTAACCCTCATTCTCACAATCAAATTCTCACATAGTTGCATAGGTAGATATATTTATATATTCCCTATGTTATGCCTTATAATATTTTTCATAACCTTGACCCATCTCAGCCTGTGGCCTACAAAAATACATTTACAAGTTCACATAAGAGAATAAGGACAATACCCTTACTAAGCTTGAAATTTTATAAAATATGGCTTGATTGCCAAATTGTTTTAACATAGGCATTTAATTTCCTTCTAAAAGAGATTGTATTCCTTTCCATGCAAAGGTATTTATAGTAATCTATAGGCTCAAAATAAACCCTTGAATAAACCTATTCCTTACGAAAATAATAAGGGAATCAACCACTCCTTTTCACATAGGATATTGGAATCCCTTGCTATGGATCTAAGAAAATTATTAAAAAAAAAAAAAAAAAATTGATATCTACATGTAATACATATAAATGTTTCAGGAATTTAGCTATAAATGCATGAAAACATTTCATATAAACATACAATACATTCAAAGTATTTCATACAATAGTTTCAGATACCAACATTCCTACAACCATGCAACATTTTTCAGCGCAATGCATTAAACAAGGAAATATTTCATTCATAGATCTCAACTAAATACATGTAATTAAAATAAAGCCAATGGCGAAACTGAAGGTGGGAATTTGACTTTCCACCCAACCTTAGACTCACTACAGCTAGAATTAGTTGTAGTAGTCACCCCTGAGCCATATCCATGACCTAAGGGGAATTTATTTTTAGCAAATTTAGCAGGAAGCTATATTTAGACCACATAGGATAGGAAATATATATGACATTGGGTGCCAGCTAGTCAAGCACAACATAATTCACATCAATGGGTGGTTTATTAGTTATGTCAATCACTTTGAGAGTGGTTTATCAGCCCATGATAAGCACCCTATGTGTTTTATCAACTCTCTCTCAGCAAGCACCCATCTACATGTGGTTTACCAACCCTATCTAGCACCCTGGGTGATTTATCATCTTGTTAAGAAAAATAGAGTTCACAACAATGGTTGTTTTATTAGTTCTGTTAAGGAATCTAAGAGTGGTTTATCATCCCAAAATAGGAATCTTGGGTGGTTTATCAGCTCTCTCTCAAAAAGCACCCAGCTGTATGTGGTTTATCATCCCTAGTTAGCACTCTAAGTGGTTTCTCAACCAATCCTTGGCAAGCACTCATTCCCATTTCCTCTTAATCTGTAATATCCCAAAAGGGAGAATGCAGTAATAAAAAAACATAATAGATGAAACTGCAACAATGTAAACATATAATCTAAGTATGCCATAAAATAGACAGAATAACTGAGCCTTTTTATTATATAGGAGGTGGATAAACCAGTACAAAAATGCTCAAAATATGAGACACTCAAGCTAAAGAAGAAGGCTAGAATGACCCTAAAGTCCTCCCACAAGAGCGATTGTGTAACTGTTGGACTGTTGGAAGGAATATTATGTTGTATCTACTACAAATGATAGGACTACAACTACCGAAAAAATATAACAATGTATATTTGGCAGTTTTGGAGCTTAGATGATGTTGGTATTTCAGATCCGGACTCTATGATGAATACACAAGATAACCCAGAAAGGATTTCCAGATCTAAAAATCTTGGAAATTCACCCTCTTAGGCCCTGCAACTATGACTTTTGGGTATGCATATATGAAGCATGAACTGAATAATAGATGGCTTCAATGTCATAAAATAATCTCAATGCATAGAGGGTTGATCCCTCCTTCATATCCTTAAACTAGAAGCTAAATATTTGTCTCATCCTTCCTCCTCTAATAGATGCAGTTGCTGAATACACAACAGCTAAAGAAAATTGCGCTGTCAAGGAGGGAGGCTCTATAGCTTAATGTTAGATGCTACAATGTAGCTCTTGAATGATGGAAAAAATGAATACAAAGTGAGGAGATGATCCCTCACAGGATTTCTAGTTGAAAGAATGGAAACTTCCCTCCTCAAATAGATCTACATGATTGGACTGAATGTAATGTTGGCTTGAATGTTGGATATGAATATGTTGCTCTCGGAAGACTGATCTTGAAGCACAAGGTGAAAGGATGAATCCTCCACCAGTTTCCTAGCTGAAATTCTAGAAACAACCTCCTCCTCTCAAACCCTCAAGAAAGAATGCGTAATTCCTGAGACTGAATGTGCTATAGAGAGGGGCTAAATGTGGCACCAATGCCTGATGATGTATGGAAGATTAAAATAACTTTCCCAGAGTATGTGTTACACAAAAAATTGTCATCCTAAAATTTTTCTATGGGTATGAGCTCATTATAACTCATACTTCCTCCTTTTGCAAGTCTAACATATCAGTTCTTCATATCAAGCCTTGAAAATTAGAGAAATATTCCTAAAAATCTCCTAAACTTTGGTATCGCACTTTCTCTATACATTGCCTGCGGGCCCGCACCTAATGTTCAGCTATCCTGCGGACCAGAACCGCAATTTATATGTGTTATAGGTGCGGACTCCTGTAAAACTAGAAAAGGCGAGAAAGTAAAATTAAAAAGTTGATTTGAGATTAATTCTAGAAGATTCTAGACGAGAATTTTCGGGAATAGGTACGCTTTGATAAGGTACATGTATCCCTTACCTTATGGAGCTAACCCCTTGATGTGAGGAGCTTATCCCTTTGAAGGAGGATTCTATCCCTTCATATTTGGAACAGAAAAACCTCCTCTTTTCCATTATAAAAAGAGGCATTGGGTAGCCTCAAAGGGAGTTAGAAGCTTTAGAATATTTGAAGATAAATGCTGTTGAGATTCAGACTCAATTAACCAAGAATTTTGTGAGGAGAGATTACATACCTCTATTTTTCTTGATTGAAAGAGTGTAGAGCTTGTCAAAGTAGAGGAGACTCCTGCTTCAGACCCCGGAAAGTCCTGTGCAGCATCAAGGCTCAGGTTGTAAGGATTTTCTCCTATTGAAGTTAATACAAATATACTCATTTTTCTCAATAAGCTTTCAATCAATGGTTTATTTCATAGATTCCTTGATCACTATGATAAGCATGGTTTATGATGATGTCTATATAGGTGTTGTGTAATAGTTTTCTTGTTTGTGACTGCAGGTTTACAAGAGAAACTCCTTCAAGCGCGCGAAGGATAACAACAACTTCAAACAAGCACTGGACATAAGGTAGGTCTTTTACACCTCTATAGAACTATTTGTAAATCATATATGCTTAGAGAAAGATTAGTTTATTTGGATTTTTGTTGCTAGATACTTTTAGTACTAGGGAGATCGGTCTTTTCCGCAAGAACGATTTATCCGTCCAACAAATTGGCGACTCCGCTGGGGAACGACTTGTTGTGTTTTTTAGTTCTCTTTTATTTTGATTCGAGGAAACATTTTTCTTAGTTTTTGATTGATAGAAATCTATCTAGGTAGTTTAGGTTTTCTCTGTTTTAGAAAATTTTCAAATCTTTAGTGTTTTTCTCTAATTTTTTCTGGGACCACACTCTGTCTTCTTTTGACAGTGCGGGAAGTTTCGCATCTTCTTTTAGTAAACAGTACGGTACCACACTTTGTACTTCTGGAAGCCTGTGGACCTTGTTTAAATTTTAAGAAAACTCTAGATTTCTTTCTTTAGTTTGTCTTTATTTTGATTTAGTATTTTTGATTTCTGCCCAGATTGATTACTCTTTCTGTCAAAAATTTTCTATGAATGAATTCCAACAGTGTTGATGTTTTGATGATTTTCTAGAAGATTTTGCATTTTGGATTGCATTTCACTTGGTTTTTGTAGCGATTAAGCATTCGACATTTTGAAATACCTTAGATTACATCGGTTTTTCTTGTCTTTTTGCTAAAACTGACCTGCTTGTGAAATCATCCTTTATTGAGAAATAGAGCTACTTGTTTCTTTGCAAATATTCGAAAAAGAACTTTGTTATTGGTTTTTGAATTTCATTTTTATAAAACATAATTGAGTGTTTTCGATCTGTTTGTTGTTCTGGACGAATAGAGCCTTAGTTTTCTGAACAACTAAGTAAAACATTCTTCAAAAAATCCTAAAGCTTTTATTCATTTAGATTGTTTTAAAGTTTTTTAGATCTCAAGATTAGTTTTGTAGTTTTGAGTGCAAGTTAGTAGATCTCAAAATTATTTTTGTAGTTTTGAGTGTTTTTTACAAATTTGTAGATCTCTTTTGAAGGGAAATTGTTTTTGTAGTTACAAGTTTTGAAAGAAAAGGGATTTCATTGTGAGATTTAATCATTTATTGGAAAAGACAAAATATTTTCTTTCAATCATTCTTTATGTTTAAAGGAAGAATTGTTTATTAAAAGGATTGCATTCTCCAACTCTTTCTTTATATAGAAGATTCATTGAAAGAAAAAGAATTGATTATCATTCTTAGGTGCATTTTTAGTGTTTTTGGAAATCGAGTCTTCACACCACCAAAGTTTCATTTCCGCACCCATTGACTTAAGAAACAACTCATAAAAGTAACGCTTAATTAAAATTCATCTAGCAATCTTTTATTTTCTAGGGCACTTATCACCAATATAGCTTAGGCTAGTATCTTGGAGTAGGGAGTAATTAACTCTCCAAGATAGTATAAACAAACAAGTGGACAAATCTTGCGGTAGGAAGAAATTCCAATTGTTGCATCTATGCTCTGGGAAGCTCCTCCTAAAGGAGTTAAGCACGAGATCATATCTGAACCAGTGAGGTAATCAATCCTTCCTCATTGGGAACGATAGAAGATATACACGTATTAACAATGGTAAACCTCGGATAGACCATTGTCGAGGAGCCTGGTGTCACTTGTTGGCATACCTTGGATTAATTCAAGGAGCCTTCAAGGGGATTGAGCTTTGTTACTCTGCCCTTGCGTGTGTATCGGATCATAGACTGTTCCCCCAGGTATATTTGTTTCTGTTGGTAACATTAGAGGCCATAATCTTTAGGATTATTTCCTAAGGTGACGGTGGAGGGAAGATCCCACTGTACCTGGAGCAGACGTCGGCTAGACTCACTTGGACTCTCTGGAGGGTTATCTTCACTCGAGATGGTATAGTGGAGAAACTTGCATCGGTCTGTTTCATTAAGCAGGTTGTCGGGGTAACTGTTCCAACCTCCCTTTTCATATTAAATTTCTACTAAGTTGGATTTCATCACCAACTAGTGTTTTTAGTACGGAAAGTTACTGTTTGTGTGTGGTTTGAACTCTTAGATTTTTTAAGCGTATGATTTAACTGTTTGTTTCTTAGAGACTTAAGGTGTTTTCATTGAAATTTTCTTTGTTTGTGTGTGGTTAATTAATTTTTTAATCGTGGCGGACTTGCCAAGACAATCCCAGAGACTACAAGGGAAACCCCCTGAATATACACCAAGTCAACTTGAAGGGCTACGTGCTCTGGTATCATCTAGTAGCAGTAGGATTAGATCAATAGAAATTGGAACTTCATCCATTGTAATTCATCCTGATTATCAAACACCTACAACAGAATACATTCAAGAGCCGATTTCAGTTTCTGAAGTTACTGGTTATGTTTCTCCTTCCAGTGAACTAGTTGATGAACCTGAAATCTCTGAACCTGAAACTGAATCTTCTGTTTTGGAAACATCCTCAGGATTTATTTCACCAACTTCTAGCGATCTTGGTTCACCTACGGTAATAAATATCATCACTAACGATCTTACAGCTGGTCTTATTTCTATTGAAGAACTTACTAATCCAGACGAAGATTTATCTCTTCCCGACTCCCCTCAATCTTTAAATCTTAGGGAGCGTGAATCTATTTTCTACAGCCCTATTCGAACTAGTGCTTGGTATCTATCCTTAACAATTTTTTTAGAGAATCCGGGTCTTGCTTTTCATCCACCTCGAGTTCCATTTCATCCTACACCCAGAGGTTACTATCCTCCATCCATTATGGCAAGAGAGTCATCCATGTTTTCCCAGACTCCGGAATCATTTTTACATGGTGGTCCTTCTGTTCCTTCGGGATACAAAGCTCTATCTGGTACTTTCTCGGGAGCAGCTCCTCAATCCATTGAAAAAGTGTTGTCATATGGTCTTAATGGTCTTAAAATTGAAACGTCGAACGCAGAGAAAATTTTTATGATGTTTGGTAATCTTTCCAATCCTCAACAACAAGGAAATCAGTTACCGCCTGGGGGGAAACCTCAAGGAAATACGTTACCATTAGGGGGGAAATCTCAGGGTAGTCAATTACCGCCTGGGGGGCAACCTTCGGGTAGTCAGTTACCACCTGGGGGGAAACCTTCAAGTAGTCAGTTACCACCTGGAGGGCAACCTCAAGGTATTCAGTTACCACCCGGGGCACAACCTCAAGGTAATTTTTTCCCAAGACAAACTATGGAATCATATTATTTTGGGGGACAACCCCAAGGACAGTACATACCCCAAGGGTATCAACCTTCAGGGCAGTACATACCTCAAGTTCAACCCCAAATTCAATATGCTCCTCAGGGCCCTTATCAACCCCAGCCTTAGTACGCGCCTCAGGGTTATCAACCTCAAGGTCAGTACCCAATTCAAGGTTTCCAATAGCCTTCTGATCAACCATCTATTCAAGGAACCGAAAATGTACCACTTAATTATCAACCCTACATTCAACCAGGTTATGGTCCTTATGTTCAACCTTCTGCGGGACAATACCCCGGAATGATGGTGTGGGATCCATCCCAATAAAAAAATCCTATGCAGCCTAATGTGCAGATGCCTTATCAACCTGGACAACCATTGGTTTTTGGTCTAACCCAGCAACCTGTCCAGCCAACTATTCAAACTCCTGCACCTAGTTCTATTCAGCAGGCTGGGTCTAGTTCACCTCAGACTCTGCCTCAAACTGCTGCAACCACTGCAACGACTATTCAACCTGTAACACCTATTTCTGGAGTATCTGTAACCCCAAGTTCGAATATCCCTGTATCCGTGCAAATCCCTCAAGTCTCTGTACCCCAGTCAGGACCTTCAGCTCAGATTTCGGTTCAGATACCTACAGGAAAAACTGGTACATGTATAGTTGTCACAAGTCAACTGCAATTCACGTATCAACCGTACCAGGGACAACCGCAATTCGGTCCCTATATACAAAATCCAAACTATCAGTATCAACCATACCCTGGCTATACTTATCAACAGCCTCAACAACCCCAGTTTGGTACGATTAATCCTGGTTATCCGAGAGGTTACACAATTCCTAATGCAAATCCGATTCCCAGCTATCCTGGGTATCCACCTCCTGGAACTGCTTTGGCTACTCAAGGTTTTCGTGATCCTAACTGTCAATTACCATTTATAGCAACTTTAGATTTACCCGACTTGACGCGCCTTACAAATGATCCAATTTTTTATTATCAATACTGGCCGCCAATGCCACATAAGTTGCCCAGTGATATACCAAAATTTGAAGGTAAGTCAGGAGAGGATCCATCAAATCATGTCATGACTTATCACCTCTGGTGTGCGTATAATTCAATTATTGATGATTTGATTCGCTTACGTCTTTTCCAAAGAACTCTTATTGGTCTTGCAGCCAAATGGTACATCGAGTTACCACGAGGCTCGTTTCATAACTTTAGTCAGTTAGCAACTGCCTTCTTGACTCATTTTCAGTTGCCAGTCAGATACGATAATGGCACGTAATTATTAACTTCGCTGAAACAATCCATGTCTACGTATATTTCTGATCATATCCATGAATGGTGACGTAGGAGACGTTTGGTGAAAGTTTATATTCCGGATCAAATTTTGGCGGAATGGTTTGTTAAATCATTGTTACCCAAGATTACTGAAGATGTATCCAAGGTTGGTGTTGTTACTGAAGAACAAGTAATTTCTCAGGCTCAGTACCTTGACCTCGTTTATACGCAGTCAGGTACTTTACATGAAAAAATCCCAGACCTTCCAAAACAAGGTCAAATAGTTGCTGCTCCTTCAGGGTCTCATGTCGCTGATGGTATGATTGGTACGGTTAATTCTAAAAGAAAGAAGAAATCTTCGAAGAATTCTTCTCCTATTATAACTTTACCTGATTCCCCGAAAGGAGAATCTTCTCCCGAAGTTTCTGCCGATATTCACGTCGTAGAAACATCTACGACCAAATCTAAATCCGGTGGTAAAAAGAAAGGGAAGAATAAAAACAAAAATAATTCGAAAGAGAAAAATGATAAAAGTGAATCCAATGACGAAAAACGTAAACCTTGCTATCCTTGTTTCATTTGTGAAGAGGATCATTTCACAAAAGAATGCGCATATCGAGCCGAAGTTACGAAATTCGTTAAAGGATCACAACAACCTGTTGTCTTGAAGGATCCTTTTCCAATTCATGATAGTAAGATGATTGGTTCTACCTCGACTACTTATGAAGAACCTATTATGATGATGTATCATGTAAGGGTTGCGACGCGATCGCAAGATTATGGTAGTAAGAATCCTGTTGATGGTAAAGAAGCAGAATCTTCTAATATAAACGCATCAACTACACCTCCTCCTGTTTCTTGTCTGCTACAGATCAAGAAACAAAATCCAGACTTAATAATCAAACCGCCTGCTAAAGGTGTTCTTCATAAATTAGCTTTTAATCCACATGCGAGAGCTGCTCAGAATTACAACATTGTTGAAGATTTAACTATTTCCCCTTCAGCAATGTTGGCTGTGGAAGCACTGCAATCATGCCCAGCATAGCATAGATTGCTTTTGTCTGCTATAGGAGCTGTTGACATTCAGGATTCCAACCTTATAATCTTCAATTTAGAAAATAGTACACCCCGTCTACCTCACCAAATGGCTTTCCAGATTCCAGTGTTAGTAAAAAACAGACCAATCTTTCGGACTGTGATTGATGAGGGAGCTTCAACGTGTATTATGTCGATTCAGTGTTGGAAATCACTTGGTTCTCCTACACTTAACCAATATCCGACGATTCTTAAGGCTTTTGATGGTCGAGGTTTTCAACCTTTTGGTATTTTGCAGGATTTACCCATAGGGGTCGAAGGTAAAACAGTAAATCTAGATGTGGAAGTGGTTGATGCCCCTCTAGATTACAACCTTCTCCTAGGTCAAAGTTGGTCTTATGCGATGACTGTTGTTGTTTCTTCGGTCTTTCGACTCATAAAATTTCTATATCAAGGAAAGATCGTTACAATAGATCAGTTAACTTATTTCTCTTCCGACCCAGCCTCTACATAAACAATCCATCATGTTGGTAAAGCGGCTATCCCTTACAAGGATGTTGGAGTAGGATTGATTAAAGATTCTAGTTTACTAGGAACTTTTTCCTTTCCTCCTCCTAACGTATCGCCTTCGATTGCAAATATTCACATGATTTCGTCAGACACTGTTATGTTTGATGATCCTTGGATCGTACCTTCCAACTCCGAGTTAGATTCATTTGATGGCATGATGCCTTTGAGTCCATTTGAAATTGTGTATCAGGCTATACAGTCACTTTCCAACCCCTCTTCAACCGAAACTGATCCAATGAATGGGATCCATGAGGAATCACTTTCTATATCTAGTTCAGTCACAACGACATTTCCTAAACTTGTTCATACTAATGAGCAAATTTGTGAGTTTTTTTCTGTTGACGATTTACCATGGGAAGATCTACATCACCGATCTTCATTTTTACCTGAGCTAGAACATTTTGAAAATGATTTCGCTTCAATTTTTACTGCTGAATATGTCAAAGAACCACATAATCCTTTGCAAAATCCTGATTCTGAGTTAAATTTGGAAAATATATCTCGAACTTCCCATTGACATTTCAGTAAAACCAGGAATAATTGAAAACATTCATATAGGTGCTTGTTGTACGGAATATGAAATCCAAACTTATAAAGCCCTATTTCAAGAATTCTTTGATGTGTTTGCCTGGTCTTATGAATAAATGCCAGGAATCGATCCATTAATCGTTATACATGAGATTAAGACTTACCCGGATGCTAAACCTGTTCGTCAATGTTTACGTCAAATTCATCCTAGAAAAGCTGCTGCTATCAAAGCAGAAGTTGAAAAATTACTTCGCACAGGATTTATTTATCCAATCCCTTTAACGGATTGGGTAATATTGTTCTTGTGACTAAAAAACAAGGAACAATAAGAGTATGCATCGATTATAGGGATATTAATCAAGCTTGTCCTAAAGACAATTATCCAACTCCCTATATCGATCAAATAATTGACGATTGTGCTGGAAGTGAAATGTTTTCCTTTATGGATGGCTTTTCCGGTTACAATCAAATAAACATACTCCCTGCTGATCAACCGAAAACAACTTTTATTTGTCCGTGGGGTACGTTTGCTTACTGTAAACTACCTTTTGGATTAAAAAATGTTGGAGCAACTTTTCAACGGGAAATTTCTTACGCTTTTCATGACATTAAGCACACTGTGCAGCCTTATCTCGATGATTTACCTGCACATTCATCGCATAGGGCCGAGCATCTCACTCATTTAAGAGCCATTTTTATGAGATGTCGACATTATCAAATTAGGCTGAATCCACACAAATGTGTTTTCTGTGTAGAATCGGGTTGATTACTAGGATTTATTGTTTCGAAAGCAGGCATTCGCGTCGATCCATCCAAGGTCGAAGCTATTGTTAAATTGCCTCCTCCTTCGACTTTACGCCAACTCCAAAATTTGCAGGGGAAAGCAAACTTTTTACGTCGATTCATTCCTAACTATGCCGAGCTTACAAAGGGTTTCACTCGATTGTTGAAACAGAACATTCCATTCTTGTGGGATGAGATCGCTGATCGATCTTTTGATGCACTTAAACACGCGTTGACCCATGCACTATTATTGCATCCTCCCAACTACAATCAAGATTACTTTTTGTACCTCGCCACTTCTCATTCCACCATTGGGATGGTATTAGTTCAGGAAGATGAATCTCACAATGAACATGTGAATTACTATCTTAGTCGAAATATGCATCCAACTGAGGTCAAATACACACATGTGGAGAAATTGGCTTTGGCAGTTGTACAAGCTGTCCAACGATTTAGACATTACATATTGTTATGCAAAACTACGGTAATTTTTTATTGCAACCCTATGATGTACATTTTGACCAAACAATTGCTAGGGGGCAAGTATTCCAAATGGATAGTCATCCTACAGGAATTTGACTTGGAGTTTGAAAAATCCAAGGCAAAGAAATCTTTGGTTTTTGCGGAACTTATGTGTGATTTCCCCTCTACTGATACTAAAACAGTGGCAGAAGAGTCCATTGCGGACGAATCTTTGTTTCTTATCAGTACTCTCGATCCATGTTATGGAGATATTATTTTTTATCTCCAAACCCAATCCTTTCGGCCTGAAATTTCACGATCTCAGCGACGGAAAATACGCTTCAAATCCCAACAGTATAATATTATTGGAGATACACTTTATCATCATGGAGCAGATTCTTTTTTCCGACGCTGTCTTACTCATGATAAAGCTGAAAATGTTTTAAATGATTGCCATTTTGGAGCATGTGGCGGTCATATGTCTGGGTATGCCACTGCCTAAAAGATATTGTGCGCTGGTTATTTCTGGCCATCATTATTCAAATATTGTATTTATGCCGTCCGGAAATGCCATAATTGTCAACTTTTTTATCGTAAAATGCGCGCGCCAGCCGCTCCTCTTCACCCTATAATTGCTGTTGGTCCTTTCGCGAAATGGGGTATCGATTTTATTACATGTAACCCTCACTCGGCTGGGGGGCATGCATATATTATCTTAGCAGTAGATTATTTTACTAAGTGTGCCGAGGCGATGCCTACATTTCCGGCTGACGGCAAGACTGCTGCAACTTTCATATTTAATCACATAATTACTAGGTGCGATGTTCCTCAAGTCATTATTACAGATCATGGAAGTCATTTTCGGAATGTCATGATGACTGAACTAACAGATCAACTTGGCCTACGCCATGATAGTTCCACTCCGTATTATCCGCAAGCCAATGGTCTGGTTGAAGCCATCAATAAAGTTTTAGTCACCATGATCAGACGCATTATTGGTATTCACAAAACAAATTGGCATTCCATGTTATTTTCAGCACTTTGGGCATATCGAACCTTAGTTAAAACATCAACAGGTTTCACTCCCTTTCAGCTCGTTTACGGTTTGGAAGTTGTGTTGCCAATTGAATGCGAAATTATGTCACTGAAATTAGCCATAGAATTACTCCCAGCTACTTCTGAAGAGGAGAAACGTTTCTTGTACTTGGCTCAGCGAGATGAGAATCGACGAAATGCTGCAATAGCAAACGAAGCTCATGTTAAACGAATTAAAGCTCAGTATGATAGAAGCATGACCCCTCGAAATTTTTCAGAAGGAGACCTAGTCTTACTTTATGATCAAGCTAACGATAAACTATGAGCTGGGAAATTCGTGCCTATGTGGCATGGTCCTTTCATTTTAAAACGAAAGCTAGCAAAAGGGGCCTATGAGTTGATAGATTTTGACGGCGTCCCTTTGGATAAACCCAGAAATGGGCTTTATCTAAAGCGATATTATGCTTAAAACTTGGTGTGGAGATTTTTTATTAGATTAGATTTCTTTACTTCTGGTGTGTTTTAGGTTAGAAAAGTGTGCCTAGTTTAGAAGTGTGTTTTTATCACTATTCCTGCTTATCTGAGTTTTACTCTTGATATTGCAGATGTCGACGTCTCTTCAAACCTACATTGGTTTTGCTGATGGTGCTTGTCGTAGTACACGGAACATTTCTTCCGCAGCTTGGGTTATTTATTCACCCTCTGACGAGTTAGTTTCCATGCATGGGGTAAGCCTTGGTCAAACAATGAACAACATTGCCGAGTATAGTGCAGTGATTGAGTTATTGTCTGAATCCATATCTTTTGGGATTCGGAGTTTGATTGTTAGGTAGGATTCTGAACTTGTTGTATTACAACTAAACAGAGTTTATACCATTATAAATCCAGTGTTATTACGGTTATTTTTAAGAGTTCGTCTCTTGGAACGTGAATTTGATTACATTGAATATCAACATATTCCAAGACATTTAAATACATTAGCAGATGCAGTTGCTTCTAGTATGATAAATCGACATTTGCAATAATCAAAACAGTAAAACAAACAACATTCATAACATGTACACAGATAGCCGGTAAATAGTGATATATCATAGTATAGAAGAGTTTTCAAAAAATATACATCGTCTTCGATCATAGGTTGGAAACACCTTATGATCGGTAGAATGATAACACAAAAAGTCAAAATATGAGTCTACAAACGATCATCCCATCACTGATGGTGATCACGATAAGAGATCACTGCTCGGGCCACCCTACATAGGAACCTCCTAAAAGGTCCTGGAACGCCAATCACGTATCTTTGTAGTCTGAGTGGAATCTCGTCTATGTCCGTCTCTGGAATATCTAGAGTCAGGCGCTCTAGATGATGCTCTAAGTCAGACAAGATTTTCGCTGATTGGCTTGCTGGGGCTGGGGCTGGTCCAACTGTAGTTGGTTGTTTTATTTCATAAGGTTGGAGATGGGTTGGTCACCGTGGGCCCATATCTGCATTTAAAATTTTTGGTCATTAGCCTCAAGACGATCAAAAAATAAAAAAAATTAGAACTTAGAAATTGTTGAAAATCATTTTACCTGATTCATCCCATTGTTCCCCAGCCAGGAGAGTCATCTCTCGGTCACCGCAGAAATCTATCCCGGCGTATGGAAAGTCCTCTATGGTAAAAATTTGGCGATCTAGCCAACGAAAATATGGAGGAAATCGAACAATCTCAGATCCCTCAATACTATGACAGGCCATCAGTGCGACCCAACAAGTCATCCTAGGTTATCGAACTCGACTGGCATCAACAGAAATACTCTGCGGAGCTATCATGGGGATCCTCTCTAGAGAAAAGGTAACGATGATGGATCCATATCCAAAGTTGTTTAGTTTACCATTCTTCGCTCTAGTCAATTGGCCTTTTATATTTGCCAACACAGCTTCGCACCAGTTGAAAATGGTGCCGCGAAAGCAGTCCACAACAATACGCATTTGGGAACCAGTAGCCACATGCAGCGCGGCACTCCCACATAGTATGGTAATAGTAAATGCAATGAATTTCAGCTCAGGATGGATGATGTTTTTAATGTCAATCCATTTGTCCCTAGGATTTGCCTGATCATTACAAAATTCTAGTTGGAGACTAGCAACAGACTGGCCACCTGGCCTAGTCCCAAACAAAGAAACTTGTTCGCCCCTTTTGGACAAACCAGTCAAAAAATAAATATCCTCCAGCTCAATTTTGAGCCGGTGGCCACCAATGATGAAACACTGGTCCTGCACATTCCACCTGTTTACCAGCCATGTCAGGAGGTCTACCTGTGCCCTCATGCCTTGGATGGCCCAGAATTTATATATACCACATGCTTTCAATGCTCGCATTGTGGGAAAATGGAGCATTGCGGCTTCATCCACTTCCTCATGTTCACGTTCTCTCCAAATTAACATCTTGTTACTCCTGCAATGCATAGAAACACAAGTTAGAACAATCTAATTTGGAAAATTTTGGGCAGAAAATGAAAAATTTGAGTTTCAAATTTAGAAGCGTGGGGTCTGCACTTAGCTTTTATACACAGTGCGTAGAAACGCACGCGCTCTGTGTGTTGAGTGCGGACCCATGACTTTTTTCTATATAGAAAAAACTCGGGGTCCGCAGGTCCCATGTGTCTTACCTGCGGACCCCGCGGGCGAAATTTTAAACCATATTTTTCCCTAAAAATAAAATCTAAAGCCTAAAACTAAATTGTAAATGGATGAAATACAAGATTAAGAGGTCGTGGATTACCTGAGACTGACGGTTCTCGATTTCGCCAGACGGATTTTCCAGAATCTTCACAGGAACTTTCTTACTCAAAAGCTTTTTACTTTTCACTCTGAAACTGAACAGTAAAAATGAAATTGAAAAAGTCCTTTTTATAAGTTTTTTCGAATAGATGAATTTTTAATTTGTTTATTTTTCACTTTAAAAAGGGTATTTTTGAAAGCATTTTTACTTATCTTAAATAGGTATGTGTAATGTTTCAAGTTTTTGTGCAGAAACTGGATTTTTTCAGGAAAACTGATCATTTTTCAACAAAGAGCATACTTTTATCACTTTTTCGGACTCTTTCAAAAATTTACGAAAAAGCGAAACATTGGAGTCCTCTTTTAAGCCCTTTTCAGACTCTCTAAACATGAAAAGATTTCCGAGTACTTGATTATTCGAACTCGTTAAAGTAAATGAATGATCGTCCCTTCAGTACAAGTTTACCCCTTTTACGGACTGAAATGGACTATTTACGAAAAAGGTATACGTTGACTAATTATGGTCAATAGAGTTCTCTCCCGCATTATTTTATCCTTTTTCGGGCTCGAGAGACTAAATTTGCGAAAAAGAACACCCATGGAGTTTTCTTAAGTTTTTTCTTCTGACTCCCTAAAATTGAAAAACACCGAGTTTCTCCTATACTGGACTCGTTAAAACTTAACAGTAAAGGACCTGTTCAATTTTAAACGGGAACGGACCACTCCTTCTTAGGGTTCGAATTTTAAACTAAGTTGGACTCATTTGAAGGATGAGCTTATAAAACAAGCAAATGTTATCCTCCTCAAGCTTGTAAAAAATAAAGAGGTACTTGCCAGAAATGGTGGGGGAAAAAGAGATGAAAATGGGCGTGTTTGTTATATTTTGATTTTTCGAAAATCCAGTCAACCACTCTTGAACATGACACTTTTATTTTCCTGGGTTGGGAAATCCTTTGCCTAACAGTTAATCAAACCACATTGAAAGTCTTCAGCCGGTTTCTGGGTATTAGCTTTGGGTCAATTGTCACCAAGCCATCTGCAGTGTCGTTATGTGTTCAACAGGACAGTTCAAATAAACCATTCATCTGCAAAATATCTGTCATCCATTTTGACCATCCCTGAGTCAGTCCTTGCCAATATATTTTCAAAACTTGATCTATGATTTTGTGTTGTGGGCTTTCCTACGACGGATCACTTTCTATCGACGACAACTCATTATCTATGAAGTTGATCCAGAAATTGCCAGTACCTTGGAATCTGCATGCCTTAATGGCAGGTTTCTCGCCTTCGATGACAGACTGCATCATTGACCTTCGATCGAATGATTCCATGAGATGTTCCACTTCAGCTCATTCATTCACATTTCATGGATTGTACTGAGTAATTTGAGAGCCATTGACATTATTGGTGGTTTCTCTCACACTTGTTAATATTTTACATCATTGACTGGTAATCAAGTGGTTTCTACCATGTTCGACTTCAACACATTTATTCACATGGATAGAATCGTACTAGTTCGAGATGCGGAAATCAAGACCCTAGATCTAGTTTCTACCATCCAGGCTGTGAGGAATTTTGTTATCATTCATACAGTAGACTATTTATAAACAGATGGCTACATCCATACTGTGTCTACACATATCTATACTGTGATGTATTCAAAATCATTCCTGTATCAGAACAATTTAAGTTATTTCTAGTTAGTGTTGATCTTAGTATGGGAATGCCTACCTCGGCGATGATATGTATACATATATATTTTGCATTGAATGTTTTTACAGGTTCTGACTGGGGTTTCCACAGGGTGATCCTTGAAATGATAAAGTACTACACTCGTCATACATGACAGACTTCAGTTTCATCTATTCCAGACTTTGCACTTTAGGGGGAAATCTGTTACACAAAAAATTTTCATCCTGACATTCTGTTATGGGTATGAGCTCATTATAACTCATACTTCCTCCTTTTGCAAGTCTAACATATCATTTATTCATATCAAGCTTTGAAAATCAGAGAAATATTCCTAAAAATCTCCTAAACTTTGGTATCGCACTTTCTCTATACATTGCCTGCGGGCCCGCACCTAATGTTCAGCTATCCTGCAGACTAGAACCACACTTTATATGTGTTATAGGTGCGGACTCCTGTAAAACTAAAAAAGGCGAGAAAGTAAAGTTAAAAAGTTGATTTGAGATTAATTCTAGAAGATTCTAGACGAGAATTTTCGGGAATAGGTACGCTTTGATAAGGTACATGTATCCCTTACCGTATGGAGCTAACCCCTTGATGTGAGGAGCTTATCCCTTTGAAGGAGGATTCTATCCCTTCATATTTGGAACAGAAAAACCTCCTCTTTTCCATTATAAAAAGAGGCATTGGGTAGCATCAAAGGGAGTTAGAAGCTTTAGAATATTTGAAGATAAATGCTGTTGAGATTCAGACTCAATTAACCAAGAATTTTGTGAGGAGAGATTACATACCTCTATTTGTCTTGATTGAAAGAGTGTAGAGCTTGTCAAAGTAGAGAATATTCCTGCTTCGGACCCCGGAAAGTCCTGTGCAACATCAAGGCTCAGGTTGTAAGGATTTTCTCCTATTGAAGTTAATACAAATATACTCATTTTTCTCAATAAGCTTTCAATCAATGGTTTATTTCATAGATTCCTTGATCACTATGATAAGCATGGTTTATGATGATGTCTATATAGGTGCTATGTAATACTTTGCTTTTTTGTGACTGCAGGTTTACAAGCGAAACTCCTTCAAGCGCGCGAAGGATAACAACAACTTCAAACAAGCACTGGACATAAGGTAGGTCTTTTACACCTCTATAGAACTATTTGTAAATCATATATGCTTAGAGAAAGATTAGTTTATTTGGCTGTTTGTTGCTAGATACTTTTAGTACTAGGGAGATCGGTCTTGTCCACAAGAACAATTTATCTGTCCAACAGTATGCACATGAAGTCCCCCATGGGTAAGGGTGGGATTTCTGCTCAGAAACACCTTTGTGCTAAATAGCATTACAGACATAGCTAAATAGCTGAAGCATGCATAGAAATTTCAAATGAAAAATCCAGATCTAAGAAGATTAGAAATAATAATCTAAAGCATGCAATCTATTGTTGCCTTCATATCCCTTTTATTATTTGTGAACCTTCCAAATCCATAACCCACCTCATAACTGTGTTTCACATGTGGCCACTAGCCTCCATGAAGAGTGCATTGTCTCTCCATGTTCTCCACCATCTCTGCATTTAATTCCCACTCTCTCCATCATGTATGCATTAGATGCACCACTTCCTCCACTATTTCATCATTAGTGCTCTATGATATTACTTTTATTACACCATGACCTCATTTTACTTCCTCCATGATCTCCATGATATTCTCATTAATGATCCATGATCTCCACTCTTCCTACATTAAGAAGCTTCTCCACTACTCCCTAATGTTTATCTACTTCTAAATTATCCACATACACACATAAAAAGTGGATTTTATTCATATATGGGGTTTATGGGTCCCTGCACCCTCTTATTTACTTAATTAATTAGAAAAAGAAATAAAAACTCTAATATTCCAATTATCTGGTGGAAAATTGGGAATATTACAGTCCTTCCTGCCAAAATGTTGTTTGTCCTCAAGAAACTGCAAAAGTGGATGCTACAACAATCCATCTCCCTCCAAATGGAGTCCTCATATATAAGGCCCCCCCATCTGCTACAATGTGTAATGCATGCCCATCTACAAATTTTTCTCATCAAAATGTCTTGAAAGGCCTCCCCATCTACTACAATGTGTAATGCATGCCCATCTCCAAAGTTGCCTCTCTAGAGTCCAGAATGGCCTCCAACTGAAAAGTTAGATGCCTCTCATCATCAATAAGTCTCCAAGTGGCAACCATATTTTTTCCAAGATACTCCTCTATGCATGAGATACATAAAGTGAAGTGGTATCTTCCCAAAGTGGAAAGTCCCCCATCATAAAATATCTCTCCATCCCATGCTACATGAAATACATTGCATCTCTCCATGCTTCCACCCTTGGCCCTATTGGCCTTGTTGGATCCAAGCATCATCCCAAAAATGTGCAAAATAAAAAGTAGAGACATATGGATGAACATGTACAATGTCAAACCATACTCTCCCAATAACAACCATTGCAGCAAAGCCTTCTGATGCCATTCCAAATCATCACTATACCAAATATAAGATCCATACTCAAAATAATTTTTTATCACCAAATTGATCTTGATAGGCTACTCTTCAATCAACTTAATGTAACTCTTTCAAACCACTTTTAACTGAATATTGGCCTCTTCAGTTTGAGAGGGCTCTCTCAAAGGGGATTTATGATTTTCAATAGAAATACTATTAGATGGCTAACTCTATGAACTATGACTTGGATTTGATTGATTGCAGGTTGAAAAATGAAAGGCTTTCTATCATTGGGATATGGGGTCAACATCAGTAAACTTAATGACAATAATTCTTCTCATGGAAGTTGAGGCAAATAGAGGTTTTAATAAAGATGGTACATACACATAACATAGGAAAAAACACATCAATTTAAACTCTAAAAGAAGTTAGAGCATGATGACATGATTTATGAGTAATTAGAAATAAAAATAACTGCAAATGATTAGACATGAAGGATATAGAGAAAAAAAAACATTAAACACCTCATTCGAATCTTAGGTCTGGAAGTAAAAAAACATTACTGAAATTGAAAAAAAAAACATTACAGAGTAGAAATTTGGTGCAATATTCTTCAACCCTTCATTCATTGAAATACTTCTTACTTATAGGCATCTATCCTTTACATCGAATATGCCAAATGGCTAGATCATTAAGTTCTTTTTCTACCACCTAGTCTAACTATAAACTAGATACTAGGAATTAGAAATTGTCACTTACTAACTTGAGAGTTAGAGTCCTAACATAACTCAGACACATATTTATTACATATTTATCTAAAATATAATTAAACTACATCGAAAGGAATGATGTGTTTCAACAATAATGACCACAAACAAAACATAATTATCCTCATTGTCTTCATGAAACTGTTCTACTTACTTTTGAGGAGTTGTCATGTTGATGATGTGGCAACATGATGAGTTGGCATCTCCAAACCGTCTTTATGACAAGTGTTTCAATTCAACAATCCTCTATGTGCTTCAACAACACTGACCACATACAAAACATAAATACCCTCATTGTCTTTATGAAACTTTTCTTCCTATTTTTGAGGAGTTGTCATGTTGATGATGTGGCAACATGATGAGTTGGAATCTCCAAACCTAATAAGTGTTTCCATTCAGAAAATATTTCCTCTAATACTCTTTGACATTCCAGATGAAAATAACCCTATAAAAACCTATTTAACCTTTGGTATTTTCCAAAAATTCACTTTTCTACAAAAATAGAGCTTTTTAGGCACTTTTGCAGCGAGATTCCGCAACGAAGAAATTTAGGCCACTTGTGCTATAAATATGCCACTTCTGATCAATGGATGGTGTTGAGTAGTAAAAAACGTTTAAATACAGGCCTTGAAACTCCTTAACCAAGCCAAAATTAATGGTTTTGAACCGAAAATACATCTTCAGAAATTTCGTAGCGTAGTTTAGTAGTGAGGTTGTTTTTTTCCTTTGTCTTTTCCTTCTGCTACCTCTGTTGGTCAAACAATGTTTGTCAAGTCAAAATGAGTAAATACCACCAACCTTCCTCCTTGGATCTTCAAAAAACTGTTTTCATAGGCAAAAAAACGTCTTGAGAAATTTTGTAGCATTTTTAAGCCTTCAAGCTTGGAGCACGCTACGAAACTACCTGATTATGGAGAAAATTCAAAATTCTTCCTTTTTCTTCGAAATTTCAATTTTAGGTCTGAAATTTGATATAATGAAATATGATAAGACAAAATTTCCTCTTACCCTCTTCAAAAGGCATCATTTTCACCTATAGCAAGTTAATTTGCCAATACAATGACTGTTTTTTTGAAAAAATAGGGTTCAGAGATGAGTTCCTATATCCCTATCCTTGATAGTTGTTGAAAACCTGGAGGAAAATTTTGTAATTCAGAATTTTCCAAAGAAAAACCTCTCTTTTTTTTTGAAAACCATCTCCAGTTGTCCAGAATATGCATTAGAAAACATGTATAAAACAAGAGAATTCAGGTTTCTGAAAATAGGTGCTAGAGACATCTTCGAATATCCAAACTGGTAGCACCTTTGAGAAAAGTGAAGGAGGTTATTTTTCCTTTTTCTATGCTTGAAAATAACCTCTCTCATAATTTGTTAATTTATCTCTTCTCATCCATAATATTCTGTTGAAATTCACTTCTCAAACAATCCAAAAACACAACAAATTCTCTTGTAGCTCCAACAAAAATTCAAGCAACTTGAATTGGTGAATGTTTCAGCAAAGCCAAGGTCCTCCATGAATATATAATGGTTCATGAGATTCTATCTAAGCACAGATCCTCCTTTGTATGCTTTCTCCTTCAAGGCTATCTTCCTTTATAACCAAGCTACCTTCTTAAAAATGTGACTCCTGTAAAAAAAAATTGTGCAGCAAGCTGCTGGCCACAAAGCTAAAATTTTCAAGGGTGACACATGACCGATACATGAAAATGCTGAAGTGTTGAATGGGTGATTTTTTTTTTAAATATTAAATTCTAATATGCGAGGGAAAATGACAAATGGAGGGACAAAAGTGTAATGATGACAAGCACTTATGATTTCACATGTTGTATAACTGTCATAACCTAATAGGTGATCTCACCTTTCCCTAAAACCAATAGAAATGAGAATTCGTCGATTTTCTTTTGGAAAATGAGTTCTATGAAATGTTTAGGCAATTTCGTAGCGAAATTTTCTATTCTGCCACTGCATTCGTTACGAAACTGTGAAAAACTAGACAAGTGGCTCATTTCTTGACTTTAAGGCATGGGTGTGAAAACTAAATGATATAAAATGGATTTGGCTCACATGACATGACTCATAATGGTTTTTTGACATATGATAAACATGATTTTATAAATTATTGATCAAATACATTACCCAATATGATATAACATGAAACCTGTGGTGACCTTATGAAAACAAATTTTGAAATTTTTGAGTGTGATAATAGTGGATCCAGTGGGGATGGTTTGCCCCTATGGTACAAAAAATAACTTGTAGTTATAGTGCCTCCCTCTTGAAAAAATTAAAATTTTCTGAAATTGATGAAGACTTCACCAAGCTCTTATGGCCTTCTCCTCAGGCTCAAGCTTGATGATTACTACTGAAAAACCAAATATGTACATATTGAAAAGATGCTCAGTCTGCTTGATATTATTCACACACAATCCTACCTACCCTAACAACTGAAATATTCATGTTTGATTCAAGAAACATGAAACCTCTAATAAAGCCAGTCAATGAGCTTATCTGATAATTGAACCCCTTGACTGCACTTGAACCAAAAGAAAATTGTATTAAAAAATGATAAATGTAAGAGAAGATGGGTCTAATTTTCACAATGAAGACATAATTGGAAATTTGGACTGTATAACTCTTCCATGTAGTCAGCTATAGGATCATAGAAGAAATAGTTTATTTGATAATTCTCAAGACATTCTGCAGTTTTATACAGCTCATATATTCTTTCTTTAGCAACATAAGATTTCATTTGTGTGTTATCAAACTGATTTTCAAGAACAAGGCATTCCTCCTCAATATCAAAAGAAAAAGGTAGCAACACCTCTTTGTATTTTGGCATGAAAAACTTTTGAAAAAAATAATATTGACTATGAAGACTATATGATTGAATTTGATCTTCTAAAACTTCCATGTCTTTCTTAATGTTCTTAGCAAATTTATCCAAAAAATAAATCTTATCTTCTGACTTGCACTCAAATGACTTTAAATAAGAAGACAAGGTCGAAGAAAAATTTTCAACCACTTCCTCATTAGTGTGATCATCATTCCATTGTTTAAAACCTAGAATGGAAGGAGAGTCTGCCACCAACTCTATTCTTTCCATCCATGTTTCCAAAAAAATAAGGCAAAAATTTGCAAATGACTTAATAGATCTGACAGGAAAACTTTCAATCCATTGTTTACATTTCCCTTGAAATGAATCATAGAACAATATGATGAAAATATCTTCATGTCTGACTCTAAGAAGCCTAGGAAAGTCACGAAAATCTGATATATGCTTCAAGGTCAAACTCAAATATTCTCCATTAAATTTTGGACCATTCCTTAAAAAATATGTATCCTTGAGAGAAGGATTTGGGAAACCATAAATTTCTGAAAAATATAAACATGCATACCTCAAAACAAGAATGGTAGCATCTAAGTTATTCATAATTCTATTGGAATCACCATGAAGCTATGAATTTTTTGAATTCTTCAACAATGGAGTCACCAAGGTAGTTCTACAGCCTCGAAAAATTCTCAACTTCTACTACCTACAAGAGTTCATCTTCATTGTTTGCACAAAAACTTCAGGAAACATGTCTTTAGGCTCCTGTCAGACGCATCAAAATGTTATCACAAAATTGATCCTGATAGGTTGCTCATCGATCAACTTAATGTAACTCTTTCAAAATAATTTTAACTGAAGATTATCCTCTTCAGTTTGAGAGGGCTCTCTCAAATGGAATTTATGATTTTCAATAGAAATACTATTAGATGGCTAACTCTATGAATTGTGACTTGGTTTTGATTGATTGCAGGTTGAAAAATGAAAGGCTTGCTACCATTGGGATATGGGGTCAACATCAGTAAAATTAATGACAGTAATTATTCTAATGGAAGCTGAGGAAAATAGAGGTTTTAATAAATATGGTACATACACACAACATAGGAAAACACACAACAATTTAACCTCTAAAGGAATTCAGAGCATGATAACATGAATTCTGAGTAATTAGAGATAAAACTCACTGCAGATAATTAGACATGAAATATATAAAGCAAACAAAAAATTAAACACCTCATTCGAATCTCAGGTCTAGAAGTAAAACGTCACTGTATATTACTGAAACTGGAAAAAAAAAAAAAAAAAAAACAGAGTAGCAATTTGGTGAAATATTCTCCAACCCTTCATTCATCGAAGTACTGCTTACTTATAGGCATATAGCCTTTACATCGAAACTGCCAAATGGCTTGATCATTAAGTTCTTTTTCTACCACCTAGTTTAACCATAGACGAGATACTAGGAATTAGAAACTGACACCTACTAACTTAAGAGTTAGATTCCTAACATAACTCAAACACCTATTTATTACATCTTTATCTAGAATATAACCCAACTACATCGAAAGGAATCATGTGTTTCAAAAACACTGACCACAAACAAAACATAAATATCCTCATTGTCTTCATGAAACTGTTTTGATTTTGAGGAGCTGACATGTTGATGATGTGGCAGCATGATGAGTTGGCATCTCCAAACCATATTTATGACAAGTGCTTCCATTCATCAATCCTCTGCGTGCTTCAACAACACTTACTACAAACAAAAAATAAATACCCTCACTGTCTTCTTGAAACTGTTCTTCCTATTTTTTAGGAGCTGTCATGTTGATGATGTGATAGCATGATGAGTTGGCATCTCGAAACCTTCATAAGTGTTCCCATTCAAAAAATATTTCCTCTAATACTCCTTGACATTCCAGATGGAAATAACCCTTTAAAAACCTATTTATCCTTCGGTATTTTCCAAAAATTTACTTTGCTGCAAAAACAGAGCTTTTTAGGCACTTTTGCAGCGAGATTCTGCAGCGAAGCAATTTAGGTCACTTGTGCTATACATCTGCCACTTCTAATCAATGGATGGTGTTGAGTGGTAAAAAACATTTAAATACATGCCTTGAAACTCAAGAAAGGCAAAATTAATGGTTTTGAACCAAAAAGACATATTCAGAAATTTCGTAGCATATTTTAGTAGCGAGGTTGTTTTTGTCCATTGTATTTTCCTTCTACCACCTCTGCTGATCAAAAAATGTTTGTCAGGTCAAAATGAGTAAATACCATCAACCTCCCTCCTTGGATATTCAAAAAAAAAATTTCATGGGCAAAAAAGCATCTTTAGAAATTTTGTAGCTTTTTTAAGTCTTCAAGCCTGGAGCATGGTACGAAACTACCTGATTATGGAGAAAATTCAAAATTCTCCCTTTTTATTCCAAATTTCACTTGTAGGTCTAAAAATTGATATAATGAAATATGATAAGACAAACTTGCCTCTTACCCTGTTCAAAAAGCATCATTTTCACCTTTAGCAAGTTAATTTTCCAATACAATGTGTTATCACTCCAATAATTCTCAAAGGGTTGTTTATTTTTTTGGTTTAAAGAATATTAGAGGTAACCACAAACCTAATTTTAAGCCTTAGGATCTAGCCTTCCTAATGCTCATAGAGGGCTCTCTTTATATGATTTATCTTTGTTGATTGTAGTTTATTTTAGGCTAGTTATGTAGGATTACTTGGGATTTTGATTTTGGATTTGGTTTGGTGGTGAAATCACTTACTCAGACGGATAGATGTAGGTCTGTATTCCATTGGGCTAATGAAATCAAAGTGTCAAGAAGAAGAAGCAAGATCAAGGTTCTAAAGGGAAGTATTCATAGGGAAAGATAGTTTAGTCACTTCAGATCCTTAGGCTGATGGCGAAAATTGTTTCAATTGGGGTAAGAGAGAAATTAAGGGTTCTCAAATTCGGATAATGAGTTAAAAGACAAAGGTCAATTGAAATAAGGGAGAAAATAAGAATTCCCTAATCTGGATATCAAAAGAAAAACATATAAATGATAAACAGTTCAAGAAAGAGTGTAATTAAACATATTTTATAATAACATTCCAGTTATATCATTTAGATTAAGAAAACATATGAGCATGTGAAAACTTCAGAAAGAAACAATTGAACAAATAGAAAGTACTTCACTGTAGTGGCCCAACACATTAATCTTGTAATAAAGTCTCTTTATTGATTGAATCCAGTTTGTTGACTTAAAATTGGTACAATCACCCTCAAGCTCCAAAATAGTACAACTATAGAAATGTTCAGCAATTCATCCACACTCAATACTTCGAAATGTGAAGTATTTATACAAAAACTCTTACAAAATATCCTAAAACAAACTCAGGAATAATTCAAGGAAAAAGAAATATATTCATGAAAGAAGATAGAGACAGCAATCTAACTAATGCAAGTTGTCCCTGCTTTTATTGATTTGTTGTTTAATTGTTGATATTTTGCTGCTGGTTTATCTCTGATTGTTGCTCAATGAAGGTTGTAGTTAAGTGTCTTTCACGCTGTCTCACTTTAACTTTCAACTCTGTTTCAAATTTCACTTTGAATTTCAAATGATACACTTTAAACTCTGATACTCTTTCACTGTCATGTTTTCACTGCAAACTGTTACTGCCCTTTTTTATCTTTACTTCTCTAATTTTACTGCAAACTGTTTTCACAGTAAATAAGTTAATTTTTCCCAAAATTATGCCTCTGGTAATTTGATCTTTATCATTCTTCTGAATATTTCATCAGCCTCAGTGTATTTTGAGAATGTAGGCTTGTTTACAAATAGGTGTTTTACCTCATGTTGCAGGTAAAAAAGGTTCTCAAAGATTTTATAAAATATCTTCCCTATTGGAATTCCCTAAATGGAAGAATTATTAGCTTGCTCCTTAGCCACTTCTATCATATTCTTATCATAATCATCCTGCTTCATTAATCTGTCATGAATGACTAGTGGATTTAGAAGGCCTTTTTGTATACCAATTTCTTGGAATTCTTTTTGTATACCAATTGGAATAAATTGGTATAGCTGTCAGGAGCTATACCAATTTCTTCCAATTCTTGTCTATTCTTTGAATTAAGAAACTTGATAATTTCATTAGCTTCTTCTGGCTTTTTTCCAAGTTCTTCTTTGATTTTATGTATGGCTTCACCTATTTCTTTGAATAAATCTTTTTTTCATAGATAATCTGTATGGATGACCAAATATCATTGACATATTCAATGATATTGGCCCAAAGCTGTTGCTTGGCTTGTGCCATTGGTTCTTTTAGTGTTAGATATTTCTCTAACTTCTTCAATTTATCATGCAACCTGTTTGATTTCTATTCTTTATTCTTGTGCATAATCTTTATTAGCTTCTTCTCATCCTCCAGACTTTTAAGCTATTCTTTGAGTCTGTTGATTTCATTATTCTGGATAGACATATCTTGCATAGCTTTTACTAGTTTACTTGCCTCACCAGTAGGTTGTACTGTTGTTGTTGATGATTTTGTTGTTGAAGTTGTTGATGAGGTGAAAGGAAGTGTTGTAGCCATTGGGACTATAGGAGCCAATGACTTTGCTAATGTTGAAGGTACAATAGTAGTGACTACAAGAATTACAATGACAAGGACTTCTTCTGCTTTGGCCTTTTTCTCTTGGACCAACTTGTCCATTTCATTTTCCATTTATTTTATTTGGGAAATCAATTGAAGAATGAGATTCATAATCTCATATTTCTGATTTACATCCTGTAACACTTCCTTTCCTGAGGATGTTCAGTAGGAGGTAACTTAAGTTACTTCTTTAATGTAGAAATGTCTGTGTTTTTCTTCTTTATCAATTCATCTGCAACTTTTACATTTGTTGGATCATATCCTACTTCAATAAAAAAATCTTATAGTGATTTGATTATGTTATCCTTAGCCTGTGAGGATGCCTTTTCCAATTTAAGCTTATCTTTGATGTTCCCAAGAGTGTTTTTCAGCTTCTCTACACTCATGGCTTTATTTTTCATTATGGAATAAAGTATTTCACCAGCTTGTTTGTGAAATTCTATCTGATCAATTGGATGAAGATATTCTGCCTGAACTTCATGTGATATCTTTTTGTAATCAGCTGATGATTTGGGATGATTTACTTTAGGCTGCAGGAAGGTCATCTGCATCTTCCTAGTCTTGTAGTCAAAAGAAGAAAGCAATCTACTTTGGTCACTGCGTGACTGCTTCCAATATTGGTTATATGTAGCAGTCTTCAAGGCTTCATTTTTCATCTTTATCTCTTTGTATTTCTGCATAATTTCCATCTCCTTCTCTTTTGGTTTGTTGGATGATGATACTTCAACACTGTGCTATTTCTAAATCATTTAAGTGTTTGAAGTTGAAGGGTGATGTGTTTCTTTAGCAATTTTAGGTGGTACATTATCCTTCACCACTGTTTCTGTATCAATTACTTCTATTGTTTCCACTTATTCATTGACATGATTTAATTTTGGCTTCTTCCTGTACATCAATTTTTTTAGTTTCAGTGGTTGTCTCTGCAATGTATGATCCTTCTTCTCTGATTATTTTTGATTTTCTATCTTCTTGGGTTGGATTTTGCAAGAATTGACTAGTATCACCTTGCTTCTCTGCCTCTATCAAAGTTTTCTCTAACCATTCAGACTAGTTGGAGTATTTCTCAATGTCTATTTTTTTCTCATGTACATAAGGAGTTAATTTTCATTTAACTCTCAATTTACTTATTACTCCTAGAGGATCATAATACCACATAAAACTTTTACTAAATTTAAACTCTTGCAAATAATTTTCAGCCTCTGGGCCTGCATCTCTATTGTTACAAATAAAAGGGCTGACCTGATTCTTTATTTTGAACTGTGTCTTATTTTTGGCAGCCAAGAAATTAATTCCATCATAATTAATAATCTTTCTGATGTACTCAAGGGAAAATAACCTCATTGGGAGGTATTTGGGTAGTTTATGTGGAATAAGATTTGATCCATATATGCTAATATTTGTGTGGTTTTGATACAAGTACCAATCTCTTGTCCTATTATTCTCTAACAATTGTAGGAACTTCTTAATTTCCTCACTGATTCTTGGCTACATGTTGCTGTTTAGCATATTGACTATAGGATGAATAAAAGAATCAATGACTCTGTGTAGGTGGATTGTGTGGAGTATTTTCTGATTAAATAAGTCCAAAATATAACTGAATGTTGGTTACCTTCAACATCAAGATTTTTAAGGTTGATGGCAAATTTATATGATTGAAAATACAAAAACATGTGGAATAGGACCGAGGAATACTTGAAAACACCTTCTTCATGAATTTTAACAAGTTGTTCATGCATAGTATCAACAAGGTACTGGGAAAAATTAAAAATGGTAGCAGGAGGTTGACCAAGTGTAAAAGTAGATAGGAAACCTAGGATTGAAGCATCAACATGCTCATCAGTAAAATAGCCCAAAATGCAAGACAAAATTGTGATAATGTGTCTGGTTCTCTCAGAAAATATTGCAGATGGGTAAGGAGTATTTGTCCTGGGAGTTTCTACTGATGAAAGCATGCAAGTTTGAAATATCTGGAACCTCTTGGGGAAGTCCAAATTCAGGTATAACTGTGTAAGAGCTTCAATGGAAAAAGGGGTTTCATCTAGCCTAGATTGGATATGCAGCATTTGGTTGATAGACTCAGTTGTGATGGTCAACAAAAGCCATTGTTTGTTTGATTTTACTTAATTGATTAATATTTGAGTTAGAAAAACTAATTTAGTTCTTTAGCAGCACCTTAGAAAGATAATTTACAGTTTTCAGACTGATTTAGGATGAAACACGGGCTTATCTATGGTCTGAAATGGTTTTAATTTGTTCAATTGATCAAACTATACTCTCTGTAACAAAAACCAATCTCAGGACCTCAGAATTTTTGTGAAAGGAAGGCTAGGGTATATAGAAAAGGATAGGGAAGGCAATAGGCACTTTTGGTCTACTAAAACTCCTAAATTGATTCAATTACTTGAATTACTTCCTTTCTGTAAGTATTTGGCATACGCACCAAAGAATACCTAGAGAAAAAAATGAATATTTATGGTTTGTAGAAGGTTTTTGAGGCAACGAAGGTTCTTTGAAGCTTTAGGGGTCTTTATAGTGCTTCGAACTTGTTGTGCAATGTCTTTAGCAGCAAATTGGTTGAATTATGGTTGAATTGAGCTTAAAATGAGGTTGGCAGTAATTTTTTAGGCCGACAATAGCTCTTCTATGGAAAAATGTAACAGAAAGTGGAGAAAAGGTTGCAAAGGGCGATGTATATAAGTTTTTTAACCAACAGTGATTAAAAAATTGAATGTGCGAGTCAATTTAAACGAAAGCAATTTTTGCAACAGGAAGTAGAAACTACACAGTCGTTTTTGCACTGGCCAAAGGTGGTTGGAGGTATAATTTGGATCGATGTGATCGAATAAAAACTTTCCACGTAGCCAAGATCGGAGCTTCGAAAACCATGAATATCGCAAGGTCTTGGGTTTGTTAAGGATCGGGTAATGGAATGTGCGATAGGCGATAAGGGCCATCAGATCTGATCGGTTAAGATCCAATGGTTGGGAGGATGTGATGGAGTGTCGGGATTGGATAGGCATGGGGTCCAAGACTTTAAGTTATGCGGTGGGCTTATAATATATATGGTTGGGGTTTTTAATAGGTGGGTTTTAATATATAACCAATGGGGTTAGGGAAAGTGGGACATATGCATAGGCAGGGTAATAAAAACTATAGGTTATAAATAAAACATGGGTTGGGAAATATATATAAGAAATTAATATAATACGGGATAAAGGTTTAATGTGGGAGTTAAATACACTAAGTTAATGTTAATAATGAAATATAATGTGGAAGGTTAAATACACTAATTTTAACATAAAAACTGATATCGGGAAATAATTTCTTCAATATGGGACCCAACATATCACCTTTTAAAGAAATACTTAGGATAAAGGTACTTTTTGGGTTTTTGGTGCATTTTTTAGTGAAAATGGAAGTTAATAAAGGATTTTTACTTTTCCAAAGGGAAATATGCATTTTAACTTAGGAAAAAAGAGTTTTTGTAGGGGGGAAAGAATAAAAAATGAAGGGGAGGGGGTATTTTTACAAGGGAAATTAGTAAGTATGAGATGATCAATTTCTACTATCCATGTCTCGTGAAAGTTGCTTTTACCTACTCATCAACTACCCTAACATTTTTTCTTCATTTACATGGGTGCATTTGAACTTGCAAACCCTTATTCATTTTTATTTTAACAGCAAACTAACTAATTATATCCTTATTTCTTCCAAGGGTTCAGATTAAATTGTTGAGCTCCTTATTATTCTCTACCTAAACTGATCTACCAATATTAAACTATCTGGCTAGATCTTTATTCTCTATCTATCAGCATAAAATTTAAAGCATGAAAGGTCAAGGTTAAGAAGTTATACCTTCATGGATTGTGGCATTTTTGACAAGCTTCACACAATCTTATTTTGCAAAAATAAAGTAAAGCAGTACCTTTTTAATTTTCATCACTTTCATGATCTATTTTTATCTCTTTTTTTGTTGGGGTTCATTTTTCTATATTCTTTTTGATATTTTTCTTTCAAGTCCTTTGATTTTTCTTTTAGGAGTTTTACCCTCTTTACATTTTCTTTTTTTTTAATATGGGAAAACAATTTGTAGAAAGAAAAGTATGTACATATTACAAGAATAATCAAAGTCAATTCAAAACTATGAATCCTATTATGATAGGAACTTAACAGTGGCTCCACATGGGGATGGAATTTCCTGGTGAAATGTCAAGAACTTTAAGATCAGTGGCCTTGAATTTTGACTATTCGTTTTCCATGGAACTATTTTCTGAGCTCTACATTATTCATACTTATGATATTTTTTCTTTCAAAGCTTAGGGCCTTCTCTTCGGGCTTTAACTTTGCAAGAAAAACATCTAATCCAATCTAAATTCTGCAATGTTATGTACAATGAGCAAAGTAAACAAAATTAACTACTGTTATTTTGGGAAATAGTAATGCTTCAACATTCTACCATTGATAGGTCCACCTGGCATATCTAGTCCATCCAACTCCTTAAAAAAGAATGCATTGTTACCTCTGTAACCATAAATAACATAGGGACTTTTCCATAGGAAATCAAATTTATCATGTTTACCTTTCTCTTCTCTCTTGGAATCCCACTTAATAAATTTTTCACCTATGTAAAAATCATCTTCCTTAGTCTTCTTATCAAATATCTTTTTAATATTATCTTGGAAAACTTATGACTTGAGATAGACTTCTTCACTGGTTTGCTGTAAGTGTATGGTTTGATTTATCTTTCTCTGGATATCATTGGTTTCTATCTGCAGTTCTTGGATCATCTTCATCACTGACACTCCTAAAGAGGATGTAAAAACAACATCCATCCCATATACAAGCTGATGAGGGGATGTACCAATGGACTTCTTTGTGGTGAGTCTATCTGCCCATAAGGAATTAACTAACCTGGTGAGTCTTTTTATTGTCTTCTATTAGTTTCTTGATGATATTAACAAGGATTTTATTGGATGATTCAGCAGGACCATTACCTTGAGGATAATAAGCAGTGGAATGGCCAAGGGTAATGTGGTATTTATTATAGAAGTCAATCATCTTCTTAGAATTGAAAGAAGCTACATTATCAGTAATGAGCTTTTGGGGGCATCCAAATCTAGACAGTATATTTTTTTCTAAGAATGATATTATGACAGTATCAGTGGCTTGCCTAGAAGGAACAACTTCTATCCACTTGGTGAAATAGTTTGTGGCTATCAAAATCCATTTGTGTTGGGCTAAGGATGGTGGGTGAATTTCACCAATGAAGTCTAAACCCCATTGCTAAAATGACATTTCTGTGGAGATGGATTTAAGGGGTAAAGGTAGTAATTTTTTCTTCCCTTCAAATATTTGGCATTTGTGACAAGAGGTCACATATTTTTTCAAATCTAAAAAAAGTGTAGGCCAGTAAAAACCAGCTCTCAAGATTTTATCTACAGTTGACTTCCAGTAAAGGTGTCCTCCACAGTCACCTGCATGAAACTCTTCCATAAATTTATCAGCTTCTTTTTTAAGCAAACAATTCAATAAAATGCCACCATGATCTTTCCAAAATAGAGCATTATCTATGATACAAAATTTCATTTCCTTTAACTTTAAAAATCTAGCTTTATTTCTTGACAATCCAGGAGGAGCTTGTAAATTTAGTAATACAAATATGATATCTGCATACCATGGTGAATCTAAAAAGGCTTCACTGATATGTGGAGTCGCCATCTCTTTCTGGTCATCTAATTAGGCAATAAAAATTATATCTAAGGCATGAAAATTTGATTCAGCCATAAGTTTGGCTAAACCTTGACCTTTAATGAGTTTGGTGGGCTTAGTTTCTATGTCATATTCCAAAATGGTGGCAATCCATTTGCCTCTTTTACCATCAGGCCCATTCTGAGTTAGAATGTCTTTCACTTCTCAATTTGGAACATATGCTATGATGTGTGAACACAAGATGTACACTTTAAAATCTTTGATAGCCTTCACTAATGCTAGTGCCTGCTTTTCCATTATGTTATACTTTAAAGTGGCATCTCTAAGTGATTTGCTAAAAAAATAAATGGCTTGTTCATAGCCCTGATCATTTTTCTGCAATAAGACTACAACAATAGTATGTTCTAAAGCAAAAGAAAAAATTATGAAATATTTTTTGAAATCAGGACTTATTAGGACTGGTGTTCTTGTAAGGGCTTGTTTGATTGATTCAAATGATTGTTTGGCCTCTACTTTCCATTTAAGTGTTGAGTCCTTTTTCAACATGTTATTGATTTCTCTAATTATTTATGCTAAATCTGAAATGAATCTTTTGAGAAAATTTATTTTACCTAAGAAAACCTGCAATTCCTTAATATTTCTAGGATGTCTTATGTTCAAAATGGCCTCTATTCTAGCTGGGTCTATCCTAATCCCCTCTTTTGATATGATATGCCCTAATATTTTACCTTCTTCAAGTCCAAAGAGAGTCTTTTTGGGATTCAAAGAAATATCAAATTTCCTGCATTTGATAAACACTTTTCTAAATGATTTAGATGTTCATTATCATTTTTTGAAAATATAGTTATATCATCTAAATAAATTACAAGAAAATCATGAATTTATTTAGCAAAAGATATATCCATAGCTCTCTGAAAGGTGGCTCCTGCATTCATTAATCCAAAAGGCATTTTCAAATACATGAAAGCACCCCATGGAGTAGTAAATGTAGTCTTTGGTTGGTCTTCTGGCTGAACTAAAATCTAGTTGTACCCAGAGAATCCATCAAGCAATGAAATCCTGGATGAACCAACCACCCTTTATAAAATATGATCCATATTGGGGAGAGGGTAGTTATATTTTAGGGACACCTTATTTAAATTCTGAAAATCAACACAATGTCTGATTTCCCCTGTTTTCTTCCTAGTGGGAACTAAGTTTGAAACCTAATCAAAATATCTGATAGGTGTAATGATATGACCTTCATACATTCTCTTTACCTCTTTTTCAATTAAAGGCATTAAAAATGGGTTGATTCTCCTAAGCTTCTGTTTGAAAGTCTTTTGATCTTCTTCGATAGGTATTTTGTGTTGTATTATGCTAGTGTCATAAGATTTTAAGTCTTCATAACTCCATGTGAATACATCCTGAAATTCCTTAAACATAGTTATATATTTCAGTTTTTCTTCTTGAGGTAAGGCTTTTGAAAGTTTGATGAGTTTAGGCCTTTTTTCTGTTCCTATATTGCATTCTTCTATATCTGATCTTAATGGTTCCATCTTTGGTTTTCTTTCAACGTCATTTGAATAAAAAAGATCTTCTAATGGGGCTAATCCCTTAGGTAAAAAGTTATTCTTAAGGTTTAAAATGTCAGAATCATCATCTGCTAATTCTTCTATTTCTACTTGAGTAAATTTAGTGGGTTCACTAAAATCTAAATTATTTACATCTATCTCATTGTTTATTTTACCATATACTGCACAATCTGTGTCTATTTTACAATTTTGGAATTCTCCCTAAACATTCATGAAGTGATAGATTTGAGTATCCTGTGAAAAAAATTTCCAATATTTTAAGTTGTTTGGTATAGTAGGCATGTGTCTTACTTATGTTATATATTGGTAATTTGGTTGAAAAGGCAGATTATAGGTACTAGCAAAAGTTTCTAAACTATGTGCTTGCATGTTTTGTTTTCTAGGAATTACAGCAAAGTCACACTCAAGCAATTCTTTGATTAGATCTAAAATTGTTTCTCTATATTGGCTTAATCTAGGATTATATACATAATATTCTCCTCTAATTTTTTTTACAATTAAATCAGTCTCCCATGATAGAAGCTCTTTTGCCTCCTAAATTTATAACAATCTGCAGTCCTAAAATCAAAGCTTCATACTCAACCATGTTGTTTGTACATTTGAAGTTTAATCTAAAGGAATGACCTTCTGAATGATTATTTTCCAGGTTGTGAATCCAAACTCCTGCTCCTGATCCTAATTTGTTCACTGATCCATCAAATTCTAGGTGCCACATTGATTCATGAAATCTATTCTCACTGTCTCGGTATTTCTTTTTATGTTTTAATTCTATGTTGTTCTCTATACCAGTTTCAGAATTACATAAAATGAAAGAGTCCATATCAGTAGGTGTAGAATAAATGGGATAGTTTTGAGGTCTTTCTACACTACTAACCATGTACTTCATTAGAGTCTCTCTGTAAAGTTTCTTGGGTTGGCCAAATACTAAAATAGTGGCATAAGACATGTCTAATTGTAGAGATCCCTACATTTTTTCTCCCCATGAGTGAGATAACAACATTCCATACTTAGGAGGGATATCATCTACTACAATATCCATGACTATACTTTTTCCAGGGTATTTGACTAGAGTGACACATAAATCTTTGATTAAGCCTAGACATTTCACTTTACTGGAATCAACTAAGAAAAGATATTCATAAGGTCTAGTGATGTCTAAATTCAAAGTTTCCATAATGGCTTTTGGCATTAAATTATGTGAAGTTCTTGAGTATAACATAACATTATGTAAAATTTGATCATGAACAGTCAAGATAATGTAGAAAGGAGGAACTCCTCCTTCTTGGTGTTTTCCATTTACTTCAGGACCAAATATTAGTTCTGGTTGGTCATCACTCAAATTAACAGAGTCTTCTTTGTAATATTCCCAAATGGGAAAAGTAGGAATAGAGTGCATAAAATGAAAGTAGCAGCAAGTTTTTAACAAATGAAACCATGAGACCAATATAGAGCCATATTATTGATCATATATGCAACAAATAAGTACAAAACAATGAGGCACAATTCATAGAATGTGATCACACAAGCCTTGAATATATAAACACTCTCAAAAGTGAGATGTCACTGCTATACAAAATGTCGGAGAGCTGCTACAACATAGTAATGTTAAGTATAACTATAGTTGGAGATGATACAATGATATAAAAATACTGATATAGGCCCCAATAGATTTTAAACATACAAATCTGGGCACTAAATCATCTTTCCAAGACAACCCAAGAGGGTTTCCGAAAAATTCACACAATGTGCCAATGTAAGTTGCAACCCTAGGGCTGAAGATATGCTGCAACAACATAAATGAGAAGATATGGATGAAGCTAATGTATAAACCTACAACTCTTCTCCAATAGATCCTCCAGATGAAAGAATGGCTCCTCCACTGAAGAAATCATCTTCCAAAACAGCTACTGAAACTACCCCTGCAACTCCTCCCTAAAATAACGTAGATCTGAACTGTTGTATGTAGGTTTTACCCTGTACAGAAATTATCTACAAAAAAATCTTTAAAATAGAAAATAAACAATAGTGAGAGCATAAAACATTAAACAGATAAACACAGAGATTTTCCCTTGGATCCCAAATCGAAACGACCAACTTGAAGATTTTTAATTATATTCCTTTTAGTGTTACAACAAATATATACATGTCGAAGCATACATAAACCCCAATCCATTAACCTTGGATTAGAACATAACTGAAGTTCCCTTGAACGGATCTACAAAATACCAGGGGCCAAAAACCATCACGCCCCAAAACCATGTGCAAACCCATGCACAAAACCATGGGCGGGTCCACCCACCAAAAAATAAGGACCCAAAAAAAAAAAAAAATCTGGGGCGCTGCCTCGGACCTCGACAGGGGGGCTATCACCCCCCCTATTACCCCCCCCTGCCCACCCCCCCCGTGCGTGACTATTTGTGGAAAGAATATAACATAAACCCAACATTCTCCCACTTGTTGTTTTCTTTTCGCAGGAAGCCATAGGAGAGCTGAGTCATTAGCCTAGCTTTGCAACACCCATTGTTTCTCTACACCAAGAGAACTTCTAAGTGCTCACAGACTTTGTCAATGCATCTACAACATTCTTCAAAGTGTCCACCTTTACCAACAACACCCTTTTAGCTTTAGCCATATATCTCACAAAGTGATATTGAACATAAATGTGCTTTGTCTTTGAATGATAAGCAGGATTCTTAGCCAAGAAAATTGCACTTTGGCTATCACAGTCTATCCTTATAGCTTGCTGCACCAACCCCATACTTGAACACAATATCTGCAACCAAACGGCTTCCTTGCTTGCATGAGTGGCTACCATGTATTCTGCCTTTGTAGCTAAAAGAGCCACTACAGACTGTCTTTTACTCATCCAACTGATTGCACCTCCAAATAGGCTAAACACATACCCACTTGTAGATCTTCTTTGGTCCAGATCTCCAACCCAGTCTGCATCAACAAAACCATGAATGTCCAACACTCTTTCCAATCCTAGTCTTCCCTGGTAGCACAAGCCATAATCACTAGTGCCACACAAATATCTGAAAACCCACTTCACTGTTGTCCAATGCTCCTTCCCTGGGTTTGACATAAACCTGCTCAATACTCCCACTGCATGTGCAATGTCTGGTCTAGTATAGACCATTGCATACATCAAGCTATCCACTGCACTTGTATATGGAACAAGGGACATATCCTCCTCTTCTTCTTGTGTCTTGGGACACTGTTTAGTAGAAAACTTTGTACCTACAGGAATCAGAACATTCACCAGTTTACTATCCTACATATTGAACCTCTGCAATATAGTCTCGACATACTTCCTCTGGTTTAACCAGAGCTTCCTCTTTGCCCGATCTCTCTTAATTTCCATGCCCAAAATATAGTTTTTAGCACCAAGATCCTTCATGTTGAATTTGGAGAATAGTTGGGTCTTCAAATCTTGGATAATTTCTTTGTCATTTCCAATCAAAAACATACCATCCACATACAAGACCAAATAAATAACATGGTCACCAATTAATTTAAAATAAACACAATGATCCTCCTTGCTTCTGGTGAAGCCAAGTCCCCGTATTATAGGTATCAAATTTATGATACCACATCCTTGGTGACTATTTTAACCCATACAGAGACTTATTTAACCTGCATAGCAGCTCTTTCTTCCCCTTCACCATAAAGCCTTCAGGTTGTTTCATGTAGATCTCCTCTTCCAGATCCCTGTGAAGAAATGTTGTCTTCATATCCATCTTTTCTACCTCAAAATCAAATTCAAAAGCAACAAATAAAAGTAATCTAATAGAAGTAACTTTGGCAACAGGAGAAAAAATATCACCAAAATCAATTCTTGGCACCTAGGAATAACCTTTTGCTACCAACCGAGATTTGTATTTCTCCATCTTGCCCTCTACATTCATCTTCTTCTTAAACACCCATTTGCTCCCGATGGGCTTCCTTCCAGCCGACAACTCCACCAGATCCCATGCCTCGTTTTTATGCAAGGATTTCATTTCATCAACCATGGCCTCCTTTTAGATTTTTCCATCCTCTGAATCTACTGCCTCCATGATGGTTCTGGGATCATCATCAATTACAGTTAAAGAAAAATTTGAACAGAAAGCAGATGAACTATACCTTTCTGGTTGTCTTCTTTCCCGAACTGATATTCTCACAGCTGGAGTTTGTGGCTCTTCCTCTTCTAAGTCTTGTTATATTGTAGAGTTTGATTCATCCTCCTTTAGCTCAAACTATATCTTCTCAGGTTCCTTTGGTAGGACTTCATGTTTAACAATATCTTTCACCTCTCTAAACACCACATCTCGGCTGTACACAACCTTCTGTTGATCAGCAGTTGTCATTGATGTCAACCCAAGCAGCACCAGGGGCTAACCCAATATTGCATGGGAATTTTGACCTACCAAATTAATATATTCTGGGCCAATAATGCTTTTGATGGTTTCTACTTGTCGAGATGTTGTTGATATATGGCACGCCATGTAATTATTCAAGGTTTGAGAGATATTCATGTTTGAAGTTTTTACCCCCAGTTAGTGGGCTAAAAACCCATGGGGTTGTGGCATGGGTCATTGAAAAGTCATAATTAATATTTTTTAGGATCCTAAAATCCCTCCCACGTTCACTTGCTGAAGCCCCTCTCAACCTAAGCTTTTATATAAATTTTGATCCTCATATCCTCCTCATGCAAGGGATTTCGCCATCTGAAATAGGTCATCGTGGCATTTTCACTCTAACTTTTTTTCTACGAAGGTTCAGAGCTGAAATTTTTATGAGGCGAAGCCAAAATCCTGAGGAAGCTACTGTGAAAATTTCAGATCAAGGTGCGCAATATTTTTGGAGATATGATCTGTGGAAGTAACTGTTTTTGCAGGCTCCTGAAATTCATCTCAAAGAATTGACCTTGGGAAAATCAACATAACTATCTCTCTGAGAATCATATTGGAATTCCATAAAAATTGAAAGATAGTGCACAGTCTATAGTTTTCACTCTATCAATTTTAGAGCCAAATGAAGAAACAGTGACACATGGCACACCGTACAAGTTCACTCTACTGAAAAAGTCCATAATTAGGGCATTGTGAGAGATTGGGTATAACTCTCTCTTGAAGAATCCAAATTGGGTCAGACCTGTGGAATTGGAAAGATGACTCATAGGACTACTACAGTACTAAAAATCAGATATTGGGGATCTGAAATAACATAGATACACCATATTCAATATCGAGCTCCTAGAAGGCAAAGAAAAAGTTAGATCATGTGTTGTCAAGGGCTGCAAAGGACCATAATTTCTAGGGAAGAAAATAAAATCAAGGTGCAGCAGAGGGTAGCATGACAAGAGCAGCAACCAAGGTACATAACAACAACAATAAGTTCATCACATGAAGTCTTCAAGTGGGCAGCACTGCATACAATCATTGTAAAGTTATCATTGTACTAAGTCATTGTAAATACAGTATTGTACAAATTGTGCTAGTGTCTATCTACCAAGAGTTGAAGAGGCAGCATCGAGTGGTCTAGGACCATCATTAGGTGGTTATGTCATAGTTGGGGTTATGGTCTAGTGTATCTTCTTCTTCTACATCATTATATATCATTGTAAAGTGGACCATTTTCCTTGGTATGGGAGTCCATTCTTCTTTTATTCTTCTACAGGGTGGTAGGGTGGTGCTAGGGTGAGTTGTAGCTCATTGGGTGTTGGGGCATCCATTTAGTTGAATACTGAAGAATCTTGGGCGTTGGAGCATCCATCCAGTGGGAGCTGGAGAAGAATGCTTTTCTAGATTCTAGGAAGTTGGAACTTTATTTTCAATTGGAGTTGAATATTAAAGAATTATTAGAAAATCATTAGGTGGTTTTTGTCCCGGAGTGGGTTTCCACATTAAAAATTGTGTGCATTTGTGTTCCTCTTGTTTGCTGCTATCATTGTACAAACACTGATAATAATTGAAGATTAACTAATGCTCTAATTGAAAGAAATACTGATTCACCCCCCTCTTAGTATTTCCAACAATTGGTATCAGAGCTTGGTTCCTTCAATAACAGTTTAATAGCTGGAAGGAGGTCATGGAGCATACCAAGAATGGTGCACCTCTATTCAATGAAAATAATTATGCACTCTAGAAAGGAAGAAGGAGGTCTATCTCTTGGCATAAAGTTATGAAGTATGGGACACTGTTCAAAATGGATTTACATAAACCACGGATGAAAAAGGTAAGAAGAATTTGGTAAATGATGAAAAAGCAAAGAATATTATTATCAGTGGACTAATTAAATCTACTTATCATAAGGTGTTGGGTTGTAAAACCACCAAAAATCTATGGAACAAGCTTGAGAATATATATGTAGGTGACTCAAATGTCAAAGAAGCAAAGCTTCAAATCTATAGAGAAAAATTTGAGCAACTCAGAATGAAAGAAGATTGCAACATTGATGCATACTTCCAATACGTTGATGAAATAACCAATACTCTGGAAGGATTGGGAGAACCAATTGATGAGAAGACTATTATACAGAATATTCTTAGAACGTTACCAGGGAGATTCAACCCAAAGGTATCGGTCTTAGAATACAGTGCAAATCTGGACAAAATGAGCAAAGAAGGAATTACATGGAGTTCTCATAGCATATGAAATGAGACTTGATGAAGAAGAGGGTACATCAAATCTAGAAACAAAAATTAAATTGAAATGACATGCACCTGCAAGTGTGAAGAAAAGGGAGATGATGGAGAATGTATTTCAGATGAAGAATATGCTTACTTTACGAGAAAACTAAAAACTGGTAAGGGAAAATTCAAAGGTAAACTTCCATTGATATGTTTCAGTTGTGGTGAGGTTGTGAATTTCGCAGCAAAATGTCCGAACAAAAGTGATGGAAACTCAAAAGGAAACAAAGGCTTTAAGAAATTCAAAAAGAAAGGAAAAATGAAAGGATCCAAAAGGAACTTTCTCTCTAAAGAAGATAGCTCATCATCCGATGAAGAAAGTGATAGCAAAGAAGAAGCTAGTGAGAGAGTATTTTTTATGGCCAAGCATAATAAACCCAAGCACAATAAACAAGAGGTATCAAAAAATGAAGAAGAAGGATTGACCATAGAATAATTTTATAAGGAAGCAATCAAGCTTATAAAAGATCTCAAGGCAGAGAAGATTTGTTCCAATACTCTTGAAGAACAAGTTCAATGTCTCAAAATTGAAGTTGAAGAACACAAATGCATTGAAGAGTCACTTCAAAAGAAGTTGGAAGAAAGCAACCAAGAAAGGGAAGAATTAGAAGCCAAAGTAGTATTGTTGTGTTAGGAAGTGAAGAAAGGAAAAACTATCCAAAACTATGCCAACAGCTCAAGGGCATTGGAAGAACTCATCAACAATCAATGATCTTACAATGAAAGAACTGGCATCGGTTACAAAGAAGAAGAAGAAGGACCTTCTACAAAAAAATACAGTGAACCTATGAGATCTGACATGCATGTAGACTTAATTGGACAAGATTCGCAAGAACAACCTTGGAAGACAATTCCTCGATAAAAATTTCCATCCAGGTACCAACATATTTTTTATGGCTACTGTTATTCATGTGGAAAATTTGGTCATAAAGCTGTAGAATGTCGCATGTACCGTAGGAACAAATACAATTTCAGGAGATATGTCAAATATGAACCTCCCAGGGCTCAACGAAACATCAATAGATTTTAACATTTAAGAAATAATATTGAATGTTATAAATCTCAAAACTTTGGACACACAGCCAAAGACTGCAGACTTGAAAATCCTCCAGAAGAATCTTCAAAGACACAGAACGAATGAACATGGAAGAATAAGAAGACTGATAATTGTGCTCTCACTCTCAAGGCTCAAAACAACAAAGATGTGTGGTATGTTGATAACAGTTTCTCAACGCATATGACTGGAGATAGATATAAATTTGTATCTCTGAAAGAGAAGAAGGATGGAACTGTATACATTGGAAATGATGGATCTTCAAATTTTATAGGATCAGGTACTGTCACTCTTGAAAGAAAAGATTCTCTAGCCAAGAATGTTCTATTGGTTGAAAACATGAATCACAATCTGCTTAGTGTTGGAAAAATGTGTGATCAAGGACACACAATACTATTCAACTCCACAAAATGTGAAATCAGGAAAGGCGTGTATGGTGAAATTATGGCTACAGCAAGTCGAGCTCCAAACAACATATATGTTCTGGATGAAGCAACTAAACCATGTCTAATAGCTAAAGAGGATGATATAATAATTGGTAGCAATAATGATCGACTAAGTAAGAAGTTTGCTACAAAGGTGCAAAGTGATTTCGAGATGTCTTTACTTGGTGAGTTGACATACCTCTTAGGGCTTCAAATATCTCAGCAAGAGAAAGGAATATTTATATGTCAAGCCAAGTACATCAAGGAAATGCTCAAGAAATTTAAAATGGAAGATTGCAAACCCATCCTTACTCTAATGGTAACAGGTTGCAAATTGAGCGTAGATGACTCATCTAAGGATGTGGATCAAAGGTTGTACAGATCTATGATTGGTAGTATTCTATATGTAACAACCTCCCGCCCAGATGTTATGCAAGCAGTTGGACAAGTAGCAAGATTCCAAGTAGCACCAAAAGAATCACATATTATTACCATCAAAATAATTATTCAATATCTAAAGGGAACAACAAAATATGGCTTGTGGTATCCCAAGGGTAACAATCTCATTATTCATTCCTTTATAGATGTAGATTGGGCAGGAAGTGTTGATGATTGTGAGAGTACTCGTGAAGCATTGGAATATCTTCACTAGAAGCTTGGGATTCTCCCAAGTTCTCATTAGATTTTCCTTATTCAGAATATAAAGGGGGAGTGGAAGTGTGTACTGGTCCACAGGATGGTTGTGTGTCAGGGGAGTTATCCTTTTCCACTGATGTCAAAGGGGGAGAGAATGTTGTAGGAATAGGTGTCATGATCACAGGGGGAGTACTTGTGTTGCCATCAATGCCAAAGGTGGAGATTTTTGATTATCGGTTGTCATTGATGTCAACCCAAGCAGCACCAGGGGCTAACCCAACATTGTATGGTAATTTTTACCTACCAAATTAATATATTCTGGGTCAATAATTATTTTTATGGTTTCTACTTGTCGATATGTTTCCGTTGATATATGGCATTCCATGTAATTCTTCACAGATTGAGAGATATTCATGTTTAAAGTTTGTACCCCCAGTTAGTGGGCTAAAACCCCATGGGGTTGTGGCATGGGTCATTGAAAAGTCATAATTAATATTTTTTAAGCTCCTAAAATCCCTCCCATATTCACTTGTTGAAGCCCCTCTCAACCTAAGCTTTTATATAAATTGTGATCCTCATATCCTGATCCTCATGCAAGGGATTTCACTATCTGAAACAGGTCATCATGGAATTTTCGCTCTAAAGTTTTTTCTACAAAGGTTCAGAAGATGAAATGTTTATGAGGAAAATCCGAAATCTTGAGGAAGCTACTATGAAAATTTCAGATCAAGGTGCGCAATATTTTTGGAGATATGAGGAAGTCATTGTTTTTGCAAGCTCCTGAAATTCATATCAAAGAAGTGACCTTGGGAAAATTGACATAAATATATCTCTGAGTATCGGATTGGAATTCTGTAAAAAGTGGAAGATAGTGCATAGTCTACAATTTTCTCTCTATCAATGTCAAAGCCAAATGAAGAAACAATGACAAGTGGAACGCCGTACAAGTTCGCTCTGCTGAAAAAGTCCATAATTAGGGTATTGTGAGAGATTGGGTATAACTCTCCCTTGAAGAATCCAAATTGGGTCATACCTGTGGCATTGGAAAGATGACTTATAGGACTACTATAGTACCAAAAATCAGATATTGGGGATCTGAAATAACAGAGATACACCATATTCAATATCGAGCTCCTAGAAGGCAAAGAAAACGCTAGATCATGTGTTGTCAAGGGTTTCAAAGGAACAAACTTTCTAGGGAAGCAAAGCAAAGCAAGGTGCATCAGAGGGTAACATGACAAGAGCAACAACCAAGGTACATAACAACAACAAGAACTTCATCACATGAAGTATTCAAGTAGGAAACATTGCATACAATCATTGTAAAGGTATCATTGTACTAAGTCATTGTAAATACATTATTGTATGAATTGTAGTAGTGTCTATCTGCCAAGAGTTGAAGAGGTAGTGTCAGGTGGTATAGGATCATCATTAGGTGGTTGTGTCATAGTTGGGTTTATGGTATAGTGTATTTTATTCTTCTACATCATTCTATATCATTGTAAAGTGGACCATTTTCCCTGGTATGAGAGTCCATTCTTCTTTTATTCTTCTACAGGGTGGTAGGGTGGTGCTAGGGTGAGTTGTAGCTCATTGGGTGTTGCGGCATCTGTTCAGTTGACTACTAAATAATCTTGGGCATTGGAGCATCCATCTAGTGGGAGCTGGAGAATAATGCTTTTCTAGATTCTAGGAAGTTGGAGCTTTATTTTCAATTAGAATTATTAGAAAAGCATTAGGTGGTTTTTGTCCCAGAGTGGGTTTTCACCTTAAAAACTGTGTGCATTTGTGTTCCTCTTTTTTTCTGCTATCATTGTACGAACACTGATAATAATTCAAGATTAATTAATGCCCTAATTGAAAGAAATACTGATTCACCCCCCTCTCAGTATTTCCAACACCTTCCTTGTTTATGAGTTCCAAAGCTTGTAACCCTTTAAACCATATTTATACCCAATAAAGATGCACCTTTCAGATTTATTATCCTACTTGCTCCTTTTCTCCTTTGGAACATGTACATATGCATCACATCCAAATACCCTCATATGTGAAAGAGAGGGTTTCTTACCAGTCCATACCTCATGTGGAGTCTTATCCTCCAATGCTGATGAAGGTGATTTGTTAACCAAGTAACATGCAGTCTCCACTGCCTCTGACCAGAATTCTTGTCCTAACCCGGTACCAATGAGCATGCTTCTTTCCTTTTCCATCAATGTTCTATTCATTCTTTCTGCAGCTCCATTTTGTTGAGGTGTGTATGGAGTAGTATTCTGTCATGCTATACCACACTTCTTACAGAACTCTTCAAATTCCTTGTTGCAAAACTCCCCACCATTATCTGTCCTCAGCACCTTTATCTTCTTCTTTGTTTGGTTTTCCACCAGAGCCTTAAATTATTTAAATTTTTCAAAGACTTCATATTTCTTCCTCAAGAAATATATCCATGTATTCCTTGAGAAGTCATCTATGAATGAAACATAGTACACAGACTTATCCAGTTATGGAACCGACACAGGTCCAAACACATCACTGTGCACAAGCTCTAATATCTTGTTGTTACACTAAAAATTGTCATCCTGACATTCTGCTATGTGTATGAGCTCATTATTACTCATACTTCTCCCTTTGCAAGTCTAACATATCAATTCATCATGTCAAGCCTTGAAAATCAGAGAAAAGTTCCTAAAAATCTCCTAAACTTTGGTATCACACTTTCTCACTATCTTGCCTGCGGTCCCGCACCCAATGTTCAGCTATCCTGCGTACCTAAACGCACTTTATCTGTGTTAAAAGTGTGGATCCATGTAAGATAAAAAAGGTGCAAATAATTTCCAAAAAGCTCAATAAAAGTGAATTCTAGAAGCTTCCAGAAAATATCTTGCAGTGATAGAACCGCTCTTATGAGGTGCATGTATCCCTTACCTTATGGAGGTAACCCCTTGATGGGAGGAGCTTATCCCTTTGAAGGAGGATTCTATCCCTTCATAGTTGGAACAGAAAACCTCCTCTATTCTACTATAAAAAGAGGCATTGGGTAGCCTCAAAGGGAGTTGAAGCATTAGAATATTTGAAGTTAAGTGCTGTTGAGATTCAGACTCAGTTAATTAAGAATTTTGTGAGGAAAGATTACATACCTCTATTCATCTTGGTTGGAGGAGTGCAGAGCTTATCAAAGTAAAGGAGATTCCTGCTTCAGACCCCGGAATTTTTTGTGCAACATCAAGGCTCAAGTTGTAAGGATTTTCTTCTTTTGAAATTAATACAAATATACTCATTTTTCTCAATAAGCTTTCAATCAATGGTTTATTTCATGGATTCCTTGATCACTATGATAAGCATGGTTTATGATGATTTCTATATAGGTGCTATGTGATATTTTTCTTGTTTGTGACTGCAGGTTTACGAGGAAAACTCCTTCAAGCGCGCGAGGGACAACGACGGCTTCAAACAAGCATTGGACAAACGGTAAGTCCTTAACACCTCAATAGAGCTTTTCATAGATTATATATGCTTAGAGAAAGATTAGTTTATTTGGATGTTTGTTGCTATATAATTTTAGTACTAGGGAGATCGGTCTTGTCCGCAAGACGGTTTATCCCTCCAACAAATTGGCGACTCCACTATGGAAAGAACTTGTTGTTTTTGGTTCTCTTTTATTTTGATTTGAGGAAACGTTTTCCTAGTTTTTGATTGATAGAAATTTGCCTGGGTAGCTTAGGTTTTCTCTGTTTTTGAAAATTTTGAGATCTTTTATGTTTTTCTCTAATTTTTCCTGGGACCGCACTTTGTCTTCTTTTCACAGTGCGGGCAGTTTCACATATTTGCTTTAGTAAACAATGTGGTACTGCACCTGTTACTTCTGCAATCCTGCGGACCCTATTAAAATTTTGAAAAACCTTGCGATTTCTTCCTTTAGTTTATCTTTATTTTGATTTAGAGTTTTTGGTTTCTACCCAGATTGATGATTTTTTCTGTCAAAAGCTTTTTGTGAATGAATCTTAGCGGTATGATGTTTTTATTATTTTCTAGAAGTTTTGCGTGTTGGATTGTTTTTCACTTGGTCTTTGTAGCAATTCGAAGCATTGACTGTTGGACATACCTAAGATTACATTGGTCTTTTGTCTTTTGCTGAATCTAGCCTGATTGTGAAATCATCCTTTATTAAGAAATAGAGTTACCTGTTTCTTTGCAAATCTTCAACAAGAAACTTTGTTATTGGTTTTTGAATTTCATTTTTTATAAAAACATTATTGAGTGTTTTTGATCTGTTTGTTATTCTGAACGAATAGATCCTTAGTTTGCAGAATAGCTAAGTAAAACATTCTTCAAAAAAAATTCTTAAAGCTTTAATTCAATTAGATTGTTAAAATTTTAGGTCTCAGAATTAGTTTCATAGTTTTGAGTGTTTTTCATATAATTTTGTAGATCTCTTTTGAAGAAAACTTGTTTTGTAGCTTCAAGTTTCTGAAAGTGAAAGGATTTTTCTAATGAGCTTTGATAGTTTTGTTTCATTTGGAGTTATTGCTGAAAAGACAAAATATTTTCTTTCAATTGCTCTTAATGTTTAAAGAAGGAATTGTTCATTAAAAGAATTGCATTCTCCAACTTTTCCTTAATTAGAATTTTATTGAAAGGAAACGATCTGATTATCATTTTTAGGTACATTTTTAGTTTTTGGAAGTCGAGTCTTCACACCATCAAAGTTTCATTTTCGCACCCATTGACTTAAGAAACAGCTCTTAAAAGTAACGCTTAATTAAAATTCATCTAGCAATCTTTTTATTTTCTAGGGCTCTTATCACCAACATAGCTTAGGCTAGTATCTTGGAGTAGGGAGTAATTAACTCTCCAAGGTAGTAAAACAAACAAGTAGACAAATCTTGCAGTAGGAAATAAACCCAATCGTAATTTGTATAATTTGGGAAGCTTCTCTTAAAGAAGTCAATCACGAGATCATGTCCAAACCTTTGAGACAATCAATTTTGTTTCATTGGGGAAGATAGAAGATTTTGTGCGTATTACAAATGGTAAACCTCAGATTAACCATTGTCGAGGAGCCTGGGGTCACTTGTCGGTAAACCTCGGATTAACCATGTCGAGGAACCTTCAAGGGGATTGAGCTTTGTTACTCTGCCCTTGCGCGTGAGATCGGATCGTAGACTGTTCCCCCAGTTATATTTGTTACTATTGGTAACCTTAGTGTCCACAAACTTAAGATTATTTCCTAAGGTGACGGTGAAGGAAAGATCTCACTGTACCTGGAGCAGATGTCGACTAGACTCACTTGGACTCTCTGGGGGGTTCTCTTCACACGAGATGGTTTTGTGAGGAAACTTGTGCCAGTCTGTTTCATTAAGCAGGTTGTCGGGGTAGCTGTTCCAACCGCCCTTTCTGTATTAAATTTCTACTAAGTTGGATTTCATCACCAACTAGTGTTTTTAGTACGGGAAGTTACTATTTGTGTGTGGTTTGAACTCCTAGATTTTTAAGCGTGTGATTCAGCTATTTGTTTTTTAGAGGCCTTAGGTGTTTTCATTGAAATTTTATTTGTTTGCGTGTGATTAGTTAAATATTTAATCGTGGCGGAATTGCCAAGACAATCCCGGAGACTACAAGGGAAACCCCCTGAATATTCACCAAGTCAGCTTGAAGGGCTTCGTGCTCTGGTATCGTCTAGTAGCGGTAGGATTAAATCAACAGAAGTTGGAACTTCATCCATAGTGGTTCATCCTGATTATCAAACACCCATAACATAACACATTCAAGAGCCGATTTCAGTTTCTGAAGTTACTGGTAGTATTTCTCCTGCCAGTGAATGGGCTGACGAACCTGAAATCTCTGAACCTGAAACTAAACCTTCTGTTTTGGAAACATCTTCGGGATTTATTTCACCAACTTCTAGCGATCTTGGTTCACCTAGGGTAAGAAATATTGTCACTGATGATCTTCCATCTGGACTAATTTCTATTGAAGAACTTACTAATCCAGACGAAGAGTTATCTCTTCCCAATTCCCCTCAGTCATTAAATCTTAGGGAGCGTGAATCAATTTTCTACAGCCCTATTCGAACTACTGCTTGGTACTTATCCTTAACGAATTTTTTAGAGAATCTGGGTCTTGCTTTTTCTCCACCTCGAGTTCCATTTCATCCAACACCCAGAGGTTATTATCCGTCATCCATTATGGCAGGAGAGTCATCCATGTTTTCCCAGACACCGGAAACATTTTTACACAATGGTCCTTCTGTTCCTTCAGGATATTAGGCTCTGTCTGGTACTTTCTCGGGGGCAGATCCTCAACTGATTGAAAGTGAATTATCATCTGGTTTAAGTGGAATCAAAACTGAAACGTCGAACGCAGAGAAAATTTTTATGATTTCTAGTAATATTCCGAATCTGCAACCTCAAGGCAGTCAGGTACCGCCTGGAGGTAAATCTCAGGGAAATCAGTTACCGCCTGGGGGGCAACCTCAAGGTAGTCAGTTACCACCTGGGGGGAAACCTTCAGGAAGTCAGTTACCACCTGGGGGTCAACCTCAAGGTAGCTTTTTCCCAGGACAAACTATGGAATCATATTATTTTTGGGGATAACCCCAAGGACAATACATACCTCAGGGATATCAACCTTCAAGATAGTACACACCCCAGGGTCAACCCCAAGCTCAATATGCTCCTCAGGGTCCTTATCAACCCTAGCTTTAGTACACGCCTCAGGGTTATCAACCTCAAGGTTAGTGCCCAATTCAAGGTTACCAACAGCCTTCTGGTCAGTCATCTCTTCAAGGAACCAAAAATTTACCACTTAATTATCAACCCCACGTTCAACCAGGTTATGGTCCTTATGTTCAACCTTTTGCGGGACAATACCCCGGAATGAATATGGTGTGGGATCCGTCCCAATATCAACAAAATATGCAGCCAAATGTGCAGTTTCCTTTTCAACCTGGACAGCCTTTGGTTTCTGGTCCAACCCAGCAACCTGTCCAGCCTACTATTAAAAATCCTGCACTTAGTTCTGTTCAGTAGTCTGTGCCTAGTACACCTCAGACTCCGCCTCAAACTGCTGTAACTACTGCTACGTCTGTCCAACCTGTAACACCTATTTCTGGAGTATCTGTAACGACGAGTTCATCTATCCCTGCATCCATGCAAATCCCTCAAGTCTTTGTACCACAGTCAGGGCATTTCGTTCATACTTCGGTTCAGATGCCTGCAGGACAAGCCGGTACGAGTACATTTTTCACAAGTCAACCATAATTCACGTATCAACCGTACCAGGGATATCCTCAATTCATTCCTGGTTCACAAAATCCAAATTATCAGTATCAACCGTACCCTGGCTACACTTATCAGCAGCCTCAACAACCCCAGTTTGGTCCGGTTAATCCTGCTTTTCCAAGAGGTTATACAATTCCTAACGCAACTCCAATTCCCATTTATCCTGGGTATCCACCTCCTGGAACTGCTTTGGCTACTCAAGGTTTTCGTGACCCTAACTGTCAGTTACCATTTATTGCAACTTTGGATTTATCTGATTTGATGCGCCTTACGAATGATCCGATTTTCTATTATCTGTGATGGTTGCCAATGCCACATAAGTTTCCCAGTGATATACCGAAATTCGAAGGTAATTCAGGAGAGGATCCATCAAATCACGTCATGACTTATCACCTCTGGTGTGCGTCTAATTCAATTATTGATGATTCTATTCGCTTACGTCTTTTCTAGAGAAATCTTATTGGTCTTGTAGCCAAATGGTACATTGAGTTACCACGAGGCTCGTTTCATAATTTCAGTCAGTTAGCGACTGCCTTCTTGACTCATTTTCAGTTTCTTGTCAGATACGACAATGGCACAGAATTATTAACTTCACCAAAGAAATCTACGTCTAGGTATATTTCTGATCATATTCATGAATGGCAACGTAGAAGGCGTTTGGTGAAAGTTTATATTCCAGATCAAATTTTGGCAGAATGGTTTGTTAAATCATTGTTACCCAAGATCACTGAATATGTAGCCAAGGACAGTGTTGTTACTGAAGATCAAGTGATTACTCAAGCTCAGTACCTTGACCTCGTTTACACGAAGTCAGGTACTTTACACTAAAAAATCCTCGACCTTCCAAAACAAGGTTAGATAGCTGCTGCTCCTTCAGGGTCTCATGCTGCTGATGGCATGATTGGTACAATCAATACTAAAAGTAATAATAATTCTTCAAAGAATTCTTCTCCTATTATAACTTTACCAAATTCCCCAAAAGGAGAATCTTCCCCTGAAATTTTTGTCGACATTCATGTCGTAGAGACATCTACGACTAAATCTAAATCCGATGGTAAAAACAAAGGGAGAAGTAAAAACAAGAAAAATTCGAAAGAGAAAAATGATAAAAATGAATCCAATGAATAAAATCACAAACCTCGTTACCCTTGTTACATTTGTGACGAGGATCACTTCACTAAGGAATGCCCACATCGAGCAGAGGTTGCAAAATTCGTTAAGGGTTCACAACAACCTGATGTATTGAAGGATCCTTTTCTAACTCAAGATAGCAAGATGGTTGGTTCCACTTTGACTGCTTCAGAAGAACCTATTTTGATGATGTCTCATGTAAGGATTGCAACGCGATTGCAAGATTATGGTACTAAGAATCCTGTTGATGGGAAAGAAGCAGAATCTTCTAATGCAAATGCATCAACTACACCTCCTCCTGTTTCTAGTCTACTACAGATCGAGAAACAAAATCCAGACTTAATAATCAAACTGCCTGCTAAAGGTGTTCTTCATAAATCAGCTTTCAATCCACATGTGAGAGCTGCTCAGAATTACAACATTTTTGAAGACTTAGCTATTTCCCCTTTAGTAATGTCGGTTTTGGAAGTGCTGCAATCATGCCCAGCACAGCGTAAATTTCTTTTGTCTGCTATAGGAGCTGTAGATGTTCAGGATTCTAATCTTATAATATTTGATTTAGAAAATAGTACACCTCATCTACCTCATCAAATGGCTTTCCAGATACCAGTGTTAGTAAAAAACAAACCGATCTATCGGACTGTGATTGACGAGGGAGCTTCAACGTGTATTATGTCGATTCAGTGTTGGAAATCGCTTGGTTCTCCTACACTTAACCAATCTCCGACAATTCTTAAGGCTTTTGATGGTCGAGGTTTCCACCCTTTTGGTATTTTGCAAGATTTACCCATAGGGGTTGAAGGCAAAACCGTAAATCTAGATGTGGAAGTGGTTGATGCCCTTCTAGATTACAACCTTCTTCTAGGTCATAGTTGGTCTTATGCAATGATTGATGTTGTTTCTTCAGTCTTTCGACTCATAAAATTTCCATATCAAGGAAAGATCGTCACAATAGATCAGTTAACTTATTTCTCTTCCGACCCAGCCTTTACAGAAACAATCCAGCACAATGGTAAAGTGGCTATCCCTTATAAGGATGTTGGAGTAGGATTAGTTAAAGATTCTGGTTTACTAGGAACTTTTTCTTTTCCTCCTCCTAATGTATCGCCTGCTGTTGCAACTATTCACATGATTTCGTCAGACACTATTATCTTTGATGATCCTTGGATCGTACCTTCCGACTCCAAGTTAGATTCAATTGATGGCATGATGCCTTTGAGTCCATTTGAAATTTCATACCAGGTCGTACAGTCACTTTCCGACACCTCTTCAACCGGAATTGATCCAATGAATGGGATCCCTGAGGAATCACTTTTTATATCCAGTTCAGCCACAACGACATTTCTGGATATTGTTCATACTGATGAGCAGATTCGTGAATTTTTGTCTGTTGATGATTTACCATGGGAAGATCTGCATCATCAATCTTCGTTTTTACCTGAACCAGATCATTTTGAAAATGATTTCGCTTCAATTTTTACTGCGGAATATGTCAAAGAACCCTAGAATCCATTGAAAAATCTTGATTTTGAGTTAAATTTGGAAAATATTTCTCGAACGGTTCCAATTGACATTTCGGTAAAACCAGGAATAATTGAAAACATTCATATAGGTGCTTGTTGTACTAAAGATGAAATTAAAGCTTATAAAGCCCTATTTCAAGAATTCAGTGATGTGTTTGCCTGGTCTTATGAAGAAATGCGAGGAATTGATCCGTCAATCGTCATACATGAAATCAAGACTTACCCAGATGTCAAACCTGTTCGTCAGCATTTACGTCAAATACATCCTAGAAAAGTTACTGCTATCAAAGCAGAAGTTGAAAAATTACTTCGTGCATGTTTTATTTATCCAATTCCCTTAACGTATTGGGTATCAAATATTGTTCCTGTGACTAAAAAACATGGAACAATACGAGTATGTATCGATTATAGGGATATTAATCGAGCTTGTCCCAAAGACAATTATCCAACTCCCTATATCGATCAGATAATCGATGATTGTGCCGGTAGCGAAATGTTTTCCTTTATGGATGGCTTTTCCGGGTATAATCAAATAAACATACTCCCTGCTGATCAGCCAAAAAAAACTTTTATTTGTCCATGGGGGACGTTTGCTTATCGCAAACTACCCTTTGGTTTGAAGAATGTTGGAGCAACTTTTCAAAGGGAAATGTCTTATGCGTTTCATGACATTAAGCACATTGTGCAGCCATATCTTAATGATTTACCTGCTCATCCATCACGTAGGGCCGACCATATCACACACTTACGAGCTATCTTTATGAGGTGTCAGCATTATAAAATTAGGCTGAATCCACATAAATGTGTTTTTTGTGTAGAGTCGAGTCATTTACTGGGATTTTTTGTTTCGAAATCAGGCATTCGCGTTGATCCGTCGAAGGTCGAAGCTATTGTTAAATTACCTCCTCCTTCGACTTTACACCAACTCCAAAGTTTGTAGGGGAAAGAAAACTTTTTACGTCGATTCATTCCTAACTATGCTGAGCTTACAAAAGGTTTTACCTGGTTGCTGAAACAAAACATTCTGTTCTTTTGGGACGAGATCGCTGATCGATCTTTTGATGCACTTAAACACGCGTTGACCCATGCACCATTATTGCATCCTCCCAACTACAACCAGGATTACATTTTGTACCTCGCTGCTTCTCATTCCACCATTGGGATGGTGTTAGTTTAGGAAGATGAACCTCACACTGAACATGTTATTTACTATCTTAGTCGGAATCTGCATCCGACCGAGATCAACTACACACATGTGGAGAAATTGGCATTGGCAACTGTCCAAGCTGTCCAGAGATTTAGACACTACATCTTGTTACATAAAACCATAGTAATTTCTGATTGCAACCCTATGATGTATATTTTGACCAAAAAATTGCTAGGGGGCAAGTATTCCAAATGGATAGTCATCCTGCAGGAATTTGACTTGGAGTTTGAGAAATCTAAGGCAAAGAAATCTTTGGTATTTGCAGAACTGATGTGTGATTTTCCCTCTACTGATATTGAAACTGTGGCAGAAGAGTCCATTGCAGACGAATCTCTGTTTCTTATCAGTACTCTAGATCCATGGTATGGAGATATTATTGTTTATCTCCAAACCCAATCTTTTCGGCCTGAAATCTCACAATCTCAGCGACAGAAAATACACTTCCAATCCCAATAGTATAATATTATTGGTGAAACACTCTATCGTCGTGGAGCGGATTCTGTTTTCAGACGTTGTCTTGTTCATGAAGAAGCTGAAAAGGTGTTAAGTGATTTCCATTCTGGAGCATGTGGCAGTCATATGTCTGGGTATGCCACAGCCCAAAATATATTGCGCGCTGGTTATTTCTGGCCATCATTATTCAAAGATTGTATTTATGCAGTCCGGAAATGCCACAATTGTCAAATTTTTGATCGTAAGATGCGTGCGCCACCCACTCCTCTTCATCCCATAATTGCTGTTGGTCCTTTCGCGAAATGGGGTATCGATTTTATTACATGTAACCCTCACTCGGCCGGGGGGCATGCATATATTATCTTAGCAGTAGATTATTTTACTAAATGGACCAAGGCGATGCCTACATTTTCGGCTGATGGAAAGACTGTTGCAACTTTCGTATTTAATCACATAATTTCTAGGTTCGGTGTTCCTCAAGCCATTATTAGAGATCATGGAAGTCATTTTCGCAATGTCATGATGACTGAACTGACAGATCAACTTGACCTGCATCACGATAGTTCCACTCCGTATTATCCACAAGCCAATGATTTGGTTGAAGCCATAAATAAAGTTTTAGTCACCATGATTAGACGAATTATTGGTATTCACAAAACAAATTGGCATTCCATGTTATTTTCAGCACTTTGGGCATATCGAACCTCAGTAAAAACATCAACTGGTTTCACTCCCTTTCAACTCGTTTACGGTTTGGAAGCTGTGTTGCTGATTGAATGCAAAATTCTGTCACTAAAATTAGCCATAGAATTACTCCTAGCTACGTCTGAGGAGGAGAAACGTTTCCTGTACTTAGCTCAGCTGCATGAGAATCGACGAAATACCGTAATAGCAAACGAGGCTCATGTTAAACGAATACAAGCTCAGTACGATAGAAGTGTTACCCCTCGAAATTTTTCAGAAGGAGACCTAGTCTTAGTTTATGATCAAGCCAATGATAAGCTAGGAGCTGGGAAATTCGTGACCATGTGGCACGTCCCTTTCATTGTCAAGCGAAAGCTAGCTAAAGGGGCCTATGAGCTGATAGATTTTGACGGTGTCCCTTTAGATAAACCCAAAAATGGACTTTATCAGAAGCAATACTATGCTTAACTTGGTATGGAGATTTTTTGTTAGATTAGATTTCTTTACTGCTGGTGTGTTTTAGATTAGAAAAGTGTGCTTAGTTTAGAAGTGTGTTTTTATCACTATTCCTGCTTATCTGAGTTTTACTCTTGATATTGCAGATGTCGATGTCTCTTCAAACCTACATTTGTTTTGCTGATGGTGGTTGTCGTAGTACATGGAACATTTCTTCCGCAACTTGGGTTATTTATTCATCCTCTGATGAGTTAGTATCCATGCATGGGGTAAGCCTTGGTCAAACAACGAATAACATTGCCGAGTATAGTGCAGTGATTGAGTTATTATCTAAATCCATATCATTTGGAATTCGGAGTTTGATTGTTAGGTTGGATTCTGAACTTGTTGTATTACAATTGAACTGAGTTTATGCCATTAGAAATCTAGTGTTATTACGGTTATTTTTAAGATTTCGTCTCTTGGAACGTGAATTCGATTACATTGAATATCAACATATTCCAAGACATTTAAATACGTTAGCAAATGCAGTTGCTTCTAGTATGATAAATCGACATTTACAATGATCAAAACAATAAAACAAACAACATCCATAATATGTATACAGATAGCCGGTAAATAGTGATATATCATAGCATAGAATGTTTTTAAAAATATACATCGTCTTCGATCATAGGTTGGAAACACCTTATGATCGGAAAAATGGTAACACAAAAAGTCAAAATATGAGTCTACAACATGATCATCCCATCACTGATGGTGATCACGATAAGAAACCACTGCCCAAGCCACCCTACACAAGAACCTCCTAAAAGGTCCTGGAACACTAATCACGTATCTCTGCAATCTGAGTGGGATCTCATCTATGTCTGTCTCTATAATATCTAGAGTCGGATGCTCTAGATGATGCTCTAAATCAGACAAAATTTCCGCTGATTGGCCTACTGGGGCTAGTGCAGTTGCAACTGGTTGTCTTCTATCATAAGGCTGGAGATGGGCTAGTCGTCGTGGACCCACATCTATATTCATAAAAAAATTTGGTTATTAATTGATAGGATGATCAAAAAATAAAAAATTAGAATTTAGAATTCGTTGAAAATGTTTTTACCTGATTCATCCCACTGTTCCCCTGCTGGGAGAGTCATCTCCCAGTCGCCACGGAAGTCTATCCCAGCATACAGAAAGTCCTCGATGACAACAAGTTGGCAGTCCAGCCAACGGAAATATGAAAGAGGAAATCGAACAATCTCAGCGCCCTCAATACCGTGACAGGCCATCAATGCAACCCAACGAACCATCCTAGGTTCTCGGGGTCGACCAGCATCAACAAGAATACTTTGCGGAGCTAGCATGGGTACCCTCTCTAGAGAAAAAGTGACCACGATGGATCCATATCCAAAATTATTTAGTTTTCCATTTTTCGCTCTAATCAGTTGGCCTTTTACATTGGCCAACACAGCTTCGCACCAGTTGAAAATGGTGCCTCGAAAACAGTCTACAGCAATACGCATCTGGGAACCAGTAGCCACATGCAATGCGGCACTCCCACACAATCTGGTAACAGTAAATGCAATCACTTTAAGCTTGGGATGGATGATAGTTTTTATATCAATCCGTTTTTCCCTGGGGTCTGCTTCATCATTACAGAACTCTTGTCGAAGACTAGTGACGGTTTGGCCACCTAGCCTAGTCCCAAAAAAGGAAAGTTGTTCGCCCCTCTTGGACAAACCAGTCAAAAAATAAATATCCTCCAGCTCAATTTCGAGCCGGTGGCCACCAATAATGAAACACTGGTCCTGCACATTCCACCTATTTACTAGCCATGTTAGGAGGTCTACCTGGGCCCTCATGCCCTGAATGGCCCAAAATTTATACAAACTGCATGCTCTTAAAGTCTGCATTGTGGGAAAATGGAGCTTCGTGGCGTCATCCACATCCTCATGCTCACATTATCTCCAAATCAACATCTTGTTAATCCTACAATGCATAAAAAGATAAGTTAGAACAATTTAATTTGAAAATTTTTGGGCGGCAAATGAAAAATTTGATTTTGAAATTCAATTGCGTAGGGACTGCACTTTTGCTTCGTACACAATGCGTAGGAATGCACGCGTTCCATAGGTAAAGTTCGGACCCACGACCTTTTCTCTATATAGAAAAATGTCGGGGTCTGCAAGTCATGTGTGTTATGCCTGTGAACCCCTGCGGGTAATTTCTTAAACATATTTTTCCCTTTAAAAATGAAAACTTAAGCCTAAAAATAATTGTAAACAGATGAAAAGCAAGATTAAGAGGTCATGGATTACCTGGGACTGACGGTTCTCGATTTCGTCAGACGGATCTTCCGGAATCTTCACAGGAACTTTTTTACCCAAAAGCTTCTACTTTTCACTCTGAACTTGAACTGTAAAAATGAAATTGAAAAATTCCTTTTTATAAGTTTTTTTGAATAGATGAATTTTTAATTTATTTATTTTTCACTTTAAAAAGGGTATTTTGAAAGCATTTTTACTTATTTTAAACAGGTATGTATAATGTTTCAAGTTTTTGTGCAGAAATTGGATTTATCAGGAGAATTGACCATTTTTCAACAAAGAGCATACTTTTATCACTTTTTCGGACTCTTTCAAAATTTTATGAAAAAGCGAAACATTGGAGTTCTCTTTTAAGCCTATTTCAGAATCTCTAAAATATGAAAAGATTGCCGAGTGCTTGATTTTTCGAACTCGTTAAAGTAAATGAATGATCGTCCCTTCAGTATAAGTTTACCCCTTTTACGGACTGAAATGGACTATTTACGGAAAAGGTATACGTTGACTAATCACGGTCAATAGAGTTCTCTCCCGCATTATTTTATGCTTTTTTGGGCTCGAGAGACTAAATTTATGAAAAATTACACCCATGGATTTTTCTTAAGTTTTTTCTTCTCGCTCCCTAAAATTGAAAAACACCGAGTTTCTCCTATACTGGACTCGTTAAAATTTAATAGTAAAGGACCTGTTTAATTTTCAACAGGAACGAACCACTCCTTCTTAGGGTTCGAATCTTAAACTAAGTTGGACTCATCCGAAGCATGAGCTTATAAACAAGAAAATGTTATCCTCCTCAAGCTTGTCAAAAATAAAGAGGTACTTGCCAGAAATGGTGGGGGAAAAGAGAGAAAAATGGGCGTGTTTGTTGTATTTTGATTTTTCGGAAATTCAGTCAACCACTCTTGAACACGACACTTTCAATCACCTGGGTTGGGAAATCCTTTGCCTAACAGTTAATCGAACCTCATTTGAAAGTCTTCATCTGGTTTCTGGGTATTAGCTTTGGGTCAACTGCTACCAAGCCATCTGCAGTGTCATTATGTGTTCAAGAGGATAGTTCAAATAAACCATTCATCTGCAAAAATCTGTCATCCATTTTTGACCATCCCTGAGTCAGTCCTTGTTGATATATTTTCAAAACTTGATCTATGATTTCGTGTTGTAGGCTTTCCTACGACAGATCACTTTCTATCGATGACAGCTCATTATCTAGGAAGTTGATCCAAAAATTGTCAGTACCTTGTGTTATAGCATCATTTTTCACCCTCTGGTGATTCATGATTGTATTTATGGCTTTGGGCACCCATTCCTACAGACTTGAACAAAATTCACTAAAAAAAAGTGTTAAAATTCCCATACGCGGGTATGCCCAGACTTTTCCGCGTATATACGCAAGTCCACATGTACTTTTCCGCGTATGCCATTAAAATCATTAAAAATATATATATAAATCCCTATTTTCGGGCTGGGTTGATGGTTACTCCAGTAGTTCAACCACCTCAGCACGTGGCCAACTGTTTCCAACTGATTGAAACTACTTTGAGGGAGTATAAAAGCCCCTCATGTGCATGGCCTAAGGGGGAGAGAAATTTTTATAGACATTATCTTTTCATTGGAATCCCAATTCAAGTACGATTCCCAGGTACACTCTTACACTTTCCCAGATTTATACAGGAAACCCTTGTTTCCTGGAGATGTTCATCCATTTATATGCCATCTCAAGTGCACAAGTCTTGGAAGAATCTTAGCGAGGCAAGGGCGAGATGAATCCGAACGACGGTCTGCTCGAAGATCGTGGAAGGATTTAGGTGATCTCTCCACTTTTACTACTGTACATGTTTTTCGTGATAATGAAGAACCATCTTGTTCCTGAACTCGTGCATTAATGTTTATTTATATGCGTGAAAACATTATTATTTAAGCATTTATTACGGTTTATATAATGTTTCACATGGATTACACTAACGTTTAGGAGAAGTATATGTTGTACAACTAGGTTTTCGTGCACGTTCTTTCTTATTTTCCAGGTTGAAGGCGGAAGGAGAGTTGCTGGGGGTTTGGTCCCCGCGGGATCTACACCGAACGTAGGACTTCGGGTGAGTTCTGCTATCGTTGTTAACTAGTTTTTTGCATTCAAGTTTGGTTGTGTGTGAGTCCTTCTGAATAGCATGCCCTGCTCTGTGGAGGTTTAGACCCAACAAACCTCTAGGGTGATTTTCCCCAAAACAGAACTGGCGACTCCGCTAGGGACCACATTCTTGTGATTTCCCTGTTGGGTGGTTTCAGCTGTTTGATAGGTTTCCAACAGTTTTAACTTTTATTTCCAGTCCAGTTAACTCTTTCTTAGTCAGACTGAAGTCCTGGTTTCTTATCCAGGCTTGATATTTTTTATTTTTCATTATTTACCTTTGTATACGATAGTTTGTCTGCACACATATGCGTATACATGCAGTTTTTGTTAAAGGTAGTCGTGTATACGCGGGTTTCCTTTAGCACAGTCGCGTATGCACGCTTGTTACTAAATTGTCGAGTCGCGTATACCTGGGTCAATTTTGAAATTTTAGGTTTTTAGGATTTTTAGCCCTGTCTGCCCATGGAGCCCTGTTTCTGCAGTGTCTTTGTATCCTCTGGATTGTGTAGAAAGTGGTCTTTGGTCTTTTCTCTCTCTTGTTTGGTTGAAAAATACCTTTTTTGGCAAATCTTGTTTCTTGTGTTGGCATTTCTGGTTTGAGTACCAAGATCTCTTCCTGGGGATTCTTGGCTGTTCTGCTTCATCAAAACAGAGAGCTTTTGCTCATTTACTCTTTCCTACCTTTGTGTCTTGCTTTGCATTTCAATTTTTGCCCATTTCTTGGTTGGTTTTCTTGAGTTCAGTTGACTAGCTCTTGTTGCAATTTTTGAAGAGTCTTTCTAGGTTCTTTGAAGTTTTTGTTTGCTACAAGGTTGTACTATTCTTCTAGGCTGAGTGTTTGAGCTTCTTGTCTTCTTTTGCTCATATAAATCTTGCTACTAGCTAGCCCTATAAGTTTTAGAGCATTTTTGAAGTTTTTTTTTGAAATTCAGAGTTGTTTGGCTTGGAATTTGATAGTTTTTCTTGGTCTTTTCGAGCTCTTCCTTTTTATAAAACTCAAAAGCTCAAAAAAAAACATTTTGTTTTGTCATTTGCTTTTGTTTTGCATTTTTGTTTTCGTTTTGTTATATCTGTTGAAGCTTTGTTGAGGTTTCTTACCTTTGGTTTTTTGACTTGGTTTTGGAAAGGAATTGTCATTGGTTTCTTCCTCTTGTTTCAAGCGTTTTTGGTGTCTTTATATTAAGAGTTTCTGATTTTTGGAACTAGCTTTCTGGACAACCAAAAAGAGATAAAACTGAAGGATGTTTGGGAAATTTTTCTCTGCTTTAGTAGATTTTGCATCTTAGAATTTGCATGCTCTTAGTGATTTGCATCAGGTGCACTTAAGCATTTAGTCATTTTCATAGTTTTTGTGAGTGTGGAGTTTATTATCTGAAAAGAAAAATAAAATTTTTAATCTCGTAGAACCTGTGTAGAAGTTGCTTTTCATCGAAAGACAATAACTGCATTTGCATGTAGTTTTGTTTTTATTAATTTCTTTTCTACATCAAAACACCACAAGTTTCATTTCCGTATCCCTTTGACTTAACATAACGACCAATTAAAATAAGCAATATAATTTAAAAGAAACTAGAAAGTTTTTTAAGTGTCATACACCAACTAGCTAGGTTGTAGGGCCTTGGATTAGGTGAGTGGAGAGTTAACTCTCCAAGGCCGCTCAAACAAAACATAGAAGTTGATTAATTGAGAGAAATCCAGCCGTTAGGTGAATGAGGAAAGCTCTCCTCCGGAGAGTCAAGCGAGGAGAGTGAAGGCTAAGAAGAGATACCCCCTCTCGATTTGTTGAATCGACCTCAAGACCGTTCCGCCCCGGCTTACGACACGGAATGGTGCCCATAGTTGCCACTCCTAGGTTCCCTGCAATTGGCTTGCGGGGGGGGTGCAGGTAGTGCCGGCCAGACGTTGTATCACTTTCGGCGGTACTTCGGTGGGTGCCCTTGCGAAGCTTGGGTACTTATGCCGGCAAAGGCTGTCGTTAGGAGGTCGACGTAACTGTTTCTGCTACCTTCGCTAGTAGGCCTGGGCCGTAATTATCACAGACTACTTTCGGGAGGTCCTATATTTCGCTTTCTTGTATTTTGGTGTTCGGTCCTAATCACCCAGAGCGGAAATACCTGAAGGCTGTTTGTTTGATTATATCTTAGGGATTTCTTTTTAGTGAGTGCTCTTTGCTCCTAGCTTGCCTAGCTTTATACTTTTTGAGTCTAAATTAAATTTGTTAAAGTGGTTGATCAAGCGCCTCGTCGATCGAGGAGAATCCGGGGGTTATCTCCCGAGAGTTCAGAGCCTTCTTCAAGAAGGCGTAGGATTGATTTAGCAAGTGGGTACCACCTTGTGACGTCTGACACAGTGGAGAGAGATCCTCCACAAGGGTCTGAAGGTTTCGTAGCTGATTCTGGTGTTGGTTTCGAGAGGAGCGCTCCGCTCACCTCGCGAGTTTTATTTCCGCAGGAAGAAGAAGTTCAAATAGAGGAAGTACCTGAACCCTCTGTGTCACTTCCATCTCCTCTTCCTCCTGATTATCCGTTCGTTGTTGAATACATCGGACCTGAGTCAGAGAGACTGGAAGATCCTCCATATTATACATACCTTTCGATGGCCACGACTGGGAACACGGCTTCTGCTGTGAGTGCTGCAGGCATTCAGACTCCTGCTTCTGTTGAAGGGGGAGGCACTATTTCTATATCTTCAATTGCTTCTAGTACTGCTGGGTTTGGCTCTGGTGTCACCCAAGCACATGCTTCCCAATCTGGTCCCTTCTGTTTTGGAATGCCCACTAGTGGGATTCCTTCTTTTTCCTTTTCCGCTGTTGCAGCTGGATCTACACCCATGTCTTCCATGGCTAGTGGATCAGCTTCTTTTCAGGGTTTCCCCTTTGGAACTGGGCACATTCCTAGTTCCAATCCTTCTTTAGGGTCCTTTCCGTTTACTTCTCAGACCCAGAGTTTCAACCCTTGGTCTGGAGGTCAAAGTTCGACTACTTTTACAGGTTGGAACCCTGTATTCACTACAGCGGGGGCAGGGAATCAGTTTTACGCTGGTCACCAAGGGAATGCTTCTTTCCCTTTGTCAAGTGCTTATCAGACTTTTTACCCTCTATCTAATGCCTGGAACCCCTATTAGGGGCTTTCCTCTTCATTTAATACTTCAGGCGGGGGAGCTGGTCCGGTCTTTGGTAACTCGGCGTGGGGAGGAGGTTCTTCTCCTTTTGCTACGAGTTCTTTCTGGCAACCTGGCGCCTCATCAAATCCAGGGTATTCTTTTCAGAATGTTGGGAATTCATCCTATCAAGGATGGAATCCTCAGGCTCCGCCTCGTTTACCTTTTCTGGCAACGTTAAACTTGCCAGATCTGTCGAAATTGACTAATGATCCGATCCGTTATAGTCCGGGGTGGCCTCCGGTTCCCACCAAACTTCCTTCAGAAATTCCAAAGTTTGAAGGCAAGAATGGTGAGGATCCAGCTGATCACATCACCACCTTCCATTTATGGTGTTCTTCGAACTCCCTGATCGATGATTCGATTAGGTTGAGATTGTTTCAACGCACCCTAACTGGAAACGCTGCCAAATGGTATATTGAGCTAACTGGGGGCAGTTTTGCTACATTTGGAGAACTGGCTGTTACATTTCTAAACCATTTCCAGTTGCCTGTCCGATATGATGCCGGGACTGAACTCCTAGCTAATTTTAAACAGGACGACGCAACCCACATTTATGACCATATTCAGGAATGGCGAAGAAGGAAGAGGCTTATTAAAGCTCATATTTTGGGTGAATTCCTTTTGGAATGGTTTTTGAAATCTCTGCAGTCAGATATTTCGAAGGACGTATCCCTCTCAGGGGTATTTTCCGAGGAGTAGGCCATTTTTAGGGCCCAGCAGTTGGAACTGATATATTCTCAGTCTGGGGTCCTCCATAAGTATTTGCCCAATGCTCCTCGCTCCAAATTAGATTTATCCAAAACTAAGCCTGGTCCTCATGGTGACGGACTGATTGGATCGATCAATAGTGGTGCAGCCAGCCTGCTTACTCAATTGTAGCAGTTGTCTTTACAATCTGCTCCTTCTGGTCAGGCTGTACCAGCTGAGTCATCGCCTTCCCAATCTTTGTCGATAAATGTTGTCCAAACTTCCGATCCCAAAGGAAATCAACAATCCGAAGGGAAGAAGAAAGGATAGAATAATAAGAAAAAGGGAAAGAATGGGAAGGGTAATGCGAATAAAACCAACGAGCATGTTGGTGAGGGTCAAAAGGATAAAAAGAAAGTGAAGTTTCCATGCAAGCTATGTGCTGGAGACCATCTTACACACCTTTGCCCTAAAATTCAAGATGCGCAGCGCTTGTTAGCTCAGCAGGGTTCTTCCAGTTCCCAGGCTGTGTTAACAAACCCTTTTCCCCAAGGGCAACAACTAGTTGTTGGCGCGAATCAAAATCCTGGGGCTTCCTCTGGGGGCACCCAGGAAGGGGAAATTCCATCAAACATATTCATGATGAGTGCTCACGTGGATGTCGCTACGAGATCCCGTGATTATGGCGGAGAAGAGTCTTCGAAAGCTAAGGATGCTCCTAATGCTACTAAGCCGCTTCATATTACGAGGCCTGCTGTTGAGCCTATACCTCGGATGCCCAAAGCATCTACCAAGCGTTCGACGATTAATCCAAATGCTAGGGCTGCCCAGAACTACTCTATTGTGGAAGATCTGGCGCAGAGTCCTTGTGCCATGTCGGCTTTAGAGGTGCTCCAGTCTTGTCCGGCTCAGCGCAGTGCTTTGCTCACTGCCATTGGGGCTATTGATCTGAAAAATTCTCTTCTGATTACATTTGATATGACTAATTTTAAGAAGAGACTCCCCCATCATATGGCTTTTCATATTAAATCATCGTACCGGAAGTGAAATATCTTTCGAACGGTTGTTGATGAGGGTGCTTCCCCATGCGTGATGTCTCTCACATGTTGGAAGATGATTGGATCTCCCAAAGTTGTTCCATCTACCACTCTTCTGACTATGTTTGATGGTCATTCTCATAGACCACATGGTATTGTCCCAGCTTTGCCTATCTGTGTTGGGGGAAAAAATGTGAATATAGAGGTTGAGGTAGTTGATGAAAGCTTGGACTACAACCTTCTGTTGGGGAGAAACTGGATTTATGAGATGGATGCCATTGCATCCTCATTATTTCGGATTATTTGTTTCCCTCACGAAGGGAGGATTGTTATAGTGGATTAACTAGACTATCCTCCTGTAGACCCGACTGCGTCTACTGACTCATTTGTTCCAAAGTTGGATAGTACTAAGGCGCCTGTTGAGAATTTAGGGGTTGGAATGTATTCTTCCTTGATGGGTACTTTCGATATTCCTCCTCCTACAGTTCATATAAATGCAATTTCATCCTCCAAGGCTCCCCTTCGAAGAGAGTTCTTCAAAACTCATTATTTTTTGGACCCTTGGACCTTACCTTCCCCTTCTGCCACATTAGCGGAAGGTCAAGTGGGTGGAATGGCATTTCCAATGTTTGCAGCTGAGATTGCTTATCAGTCTATTGTTGACTTTGCAGAATCCATCCCAGCTCCTCTCTCACTGGAAGAGTTGGATGGAGATGTGGCTCCGGCTTGGGCACTTAGTTCTTCTTCGGCCCAGGATTTCCTTGATACCACTCTTCCATCTGAAGAGGCCATCCTGGAAGCTATGACTGGTATAGATAGACCGTGGGATGATTTGCATCATCTGTCTTACTTTTTACCTGATTTGAGCGAAGTTGAAACGATTTTTCCAAGTCCTCCGTCTCCTGGTCCTGTTCGCCCAGTCCTGAACCCTTTAGCACCAACACAGGTTTATGCTGAAGGGAACATGGCTCTGATTTCTCCTACTATCCTGGTGAACATTTCCAAGGATCCCAATATTATTGAGAATGTCTTCATCGGAGCTGAATGTTCCCGTGAAGAGATTCAGATTTACACCGAGCTCTTTAAAGAGTATAGGGATGTATTCGCTTGGTCTTATGAGGAAATGTCTGGTATAGATCCATATATTTTCCAGCATGAGATCAAGACTTATGAAAACACTAAGCCTGTGAGGAAAAAGCTTCGTCTGGTCAATCCTAGGAAGGTAGCAGCTATCAAAGCTGAGGTGGAGAAGATGCTTAAGGCGGGATTCATTTTCCCTGTTCCTTTGACTGAATGGGTTTCAAACCCTGTTCCCGTAGATAAAAAAAAAGGAACAATTCAAGTTTGCATTGATTTCAGAGACCTCAATAAAGCATGTCCTAAAGATAATTACCCCACACCATTTATAGATCAGATCATTGATGAGTGTGCCGGTGATGAGATTTTCTCCTTCATTGACGGTTTCTCTGGATATAATCATATTACTATCCATCCTGAAGATCAGCATAAGACTGCCTTTATTTGTCCCTGGGGTACTTTTGCATACAAGAAGATGCCTTTTGGTCTTAAAAATGCTGGGGCTACCTTTCAGCGGGCCATGTCATATGCCTTCCATGACATTAAAAGGATTATCAAGGCGTATTTGGATGATTTAGCTGCTCATTCTCGAAAGAGGATGGATCATCCTGCTCACCTCCATCAAATATTTGAACGATGTCGTTTCTATAAGATTAGGTTGAATCCGAACAAGTGTGTTTTCGCGGTTACATCCGGTCGGTTATTGGGATTCATTGTGTCTAGGGAAGGGATTAGGGTAGATCCCTTCAAGATTGAGGCAATACTTCGGTTGCCTCCCTCGTCCTCTGTTCGTCAACTTCAAAGTCTACAAGGAAAGTCTAATTTTCTTCGGAGATTTATCGTAAATTATGCTGAAGTTACCAAGGGATTTATGAGATTGTTGAAGAAGGGAATTCCATTTTTTGGGATGAATTTGCTCAACGCTCATTCGATGCTTTGAAAAAAGCATTGATCTCTGCTCCTTTATTGAGTCCACCTGATTATAGCAGGGATTTCCTTTTGTATATGGCAGCAGCAGAATCTACTATTGGTATGGTTCTGGTTCAGGAAGATGATGCTCTTGCAGAGCATATTATATACTATCTTAGTCGAGGCTTGGTAGGACCTGAACTCCAGTACACTCCGATAGAAAAGTTAGCTTTAGCAGCAGTTCATGCTGTGCAGCGATTCCGGCATTACATTATTCTACGAAAAACTTATGTTTTGGCAGCAGCCAATCCATTTCAGTTTGTCCTCAGTAGGCAAGTGATTGGGGGCAAATAAAATAGATGGATTGTGATTTTGCAGGAATTTGATCTTGATTTTATGTCTGCCAAGTCCAAGAAATCATTGGTTTTCACAAAATTGATATCCGAGTTGCCCTGTGGGGATGAGATAGTCTATGATGAATCCTTCCCGGATGAACATTTATTTCTTATCTCTTCACAGGATCCTTGGTATGGAGATATAATTGTGTATCTTCAGACTGCGATGTTTCCCTCTACTTTTTCGAAAGATGAGCGTTGTAAGTTGCGTTACTTGGCTAAGAGTTACTTGATTATTGGTGATGCTTTATACCGTCGAGGGTTTGATTCAATCCTGAGACGTTGCTTAACTCTCGAAGAAGCTGAGGCTGTGCTGAATGATTTCCAAAGTGGAGCTTGTGGTGGTCATTTATCTGGGCTTGCTACAGCCCAAAAGATCTTGTGTGTTGGGTAATTTTGGCCTTCGATTTTCAAGGATTGTATGGAGTCGGTAAAAAAGTGTCATTCGTGTCAAGTTTATACTCGAAAAATGCGCACTCATCCAGCTCTGCTTTTTCCAGTCATTACTGTCGGTCCCTTTACAAAGTGGGGTATTGATTATACTACTTGTAACCCGCCTTCAGCTAAAGGTCACAAGTACATTATAGTAGCAGTAGACTACTTTACGAAGTGGGTCGAGGCTATGCCTACTTTTGGGAATGATAGTGAGACTGCAACTTTTTTTCTTTTCAACCAGGTTATTGCTCGTTTTGGTATTCCTAGAGAGATTGTCACTGATCATGGAAGTCATTTTCAGAATAGCATGATGGCTGAGTTGGCTCTAAAATTAGGTTTCCGGCAGGAGCATTCATCTCCGTATTATCCTCAAGCCAATGGGCAAGTGGAAGTAGTGAATACATCCTTGAAGACAATTCTTCAAAGGACAATTTATAAGGCTAGATCCAACTGGCATATTATGCTATATCCTACACTTTGGGCATACAGGACATCAGTGAAAACTGCAACTGGCTTTACTCTGTTTCAGCTAGTTCACGGGTTGGAATCCATATTTCCCATTGAATGTGAGATTCCTTCTCTTAAGTTAGCTGTTGAACTTCTTCCTGACACTTCTAGTCTTGAAGAACGACTCCTTCATATCAAACATCTCGATGAGCAGTGTCGGGATGCCGCCACGATGAATGAAGCGCATAAAAACCGAGTTAAAGTTTAGTACAATAAGATGGTCAAGCCTAGGGTTTTTTCGGAAGGTGACCTTGTTTTGGTCTATGCCCAAGAAAAAGATGCCCTGGGGGCAGGAAAGTTTAAGTCTATGTGGTATGGCCCCTTTATCATTAAAAAATTCCTTAAGAAAGGAGCATATACCTTGGTTGATTTTGAAGGGAACGAGTTGCCGGAGCCCAGAAATGGGCTCTATTTGAAAAAGTATTATGCCTAGGCTTCGGCCTGACATTTTGCTTTTGTATATAGTAGTTTTTCTTTGTACATATCTGGTTGTTTTTCGATCTTTGATGGGATGGTGATGTTTTTGATCTGCTTTGGCAGGTTGTGTCGGATGTCATGAGTCATTTTGGTTTCGCCGATGGTGCTAGTAGACACACCCGGAACTTAGCTTCCGCAGCTTGGGTGCTTCATTATCCTTCCGGTCAGCTGTTAGTATCAAGAGGGGTCTGCATTGGTCCTGCTTCCAATAATATAGCAGAATACACTGCAGTTGTTTATCTACTCTCGGAAGCAATATCTTTGGGTGTTGATTCGTTGGTAGTTTTCTTGGACTCTCAGCTGGTGGTGTCGCAGTTGAACAATACTTATCGGGTTCGAGATCCATTTTTACTCCGGTTGTTCTTGAGGGTACGTTTGTTACAAAGATCATTTCAATTTTTAACTTTCATTCATATTCCTCGAGCTGACAATTGGTTGGCATAATCATTAGCTAATCAAGCAATTGATTGGCATATTAATCATTCCATACAATAACATTTAATCATAAAAAACATCATACATTTTCATACATTTGTTACATCACATCAAACATCGCTGTATATATATCATCAGAGTGTTCAAAACTATACAAAAATTTGGATCCATAAGTCATACAAAAATTGGGCTTATGCCCCCGATCATGTTCAGTCTCAAAAATATACAGTCATCTGATACATCATATCTATCTACTCCTGAGGTCCCTGCCCAGAAGTTGTGTTCCTATAGAACACGATCGCAGTGGCTACACGGCGGAATAACCGTACCCAGTCACGGGGTACTCCTACCACCTGTCTCTGGATGGCTTCAGGCAGATCTTCCACTGCAGCCATAGGTACTTGGCGGGTTAATCCCTCCAAGTTCCTCTGTACAGCCTGGAGGGTTCTGTCTGGATCTACTGTATCCGCTTCGCCTCTGCGACGCTTATGTCGTGGGTATCCCTCAGGTCGAACTGGTCCAATATCTGTTTCATGATCATTTTAAAATTGTAAGTCATTTGAATCCAATCAAAAACATGTTTGTTTTTCACATTTTTTCATACATATTGAAAAAATCCAAAAAAATTATATAAGTCAAAAAAATTGTAAACTTACCGACTGTACCCCATGCTGCGCCTGGTGGAAGGACAAGATCTGGATCACCACGAAAGTCCATCCCGGCATAGGGATAGTCGTCCACCGCGATGATTTGTTCTCTCCACCATTGGAAGAACTCATCATCCCAAGTGGTCCGGGGAACTTCACTTCCCCCCAATCTCTTCATCATGTCTGCCCAACGGGCAATTCTTGGGTCTCTCGGGCTGCTGATGGTAGAGATCACTCTGGGTCTTAGTACTGGAATCTTCTCGAAGAAGAATGTCATCAAAATTGTACCATATCCAAAATGTTTTGTCTTTGCTTGGCGGATAGAGGTCAATTGTTGCTTCATGTTCATCAGTAGGGCTATGCACCAATCATATACATGAGTTAAGCATTCCACTGCTATGCTCATTTGCGTCCTGGACGCCTGGTGTAGGGAGGCAGATCCTGCCACCCTGCCAATGGTGAAAAGGAGGATTTTCATGTGCAAATCCCTTAAATCTTTGATTGCAATTTGAGTTCCAACTTTCTTGGAACCCTCTACGCAGTACACATGGACGTAATCTTCCACGGTTAGCCCTCCCAAAGGCTTACCGTGCAAGTCTACTGGCTCCCCCCTCCGGGAGAGTCCAGTGATAAAATATATGTCTTCCACTTCAATGCGTACAGGCATCTGATCTATCATAAAGCAGTCCTCTTCCGGTTCCCAATAGTTCACAAGCATTTCGAGCAACCGGACATTGCTCTTCATATTTGGCATTTTGAAAAACTTGAGTAATCCACAATTCCGAAGAATATTCAGTGATGCTTGGTTCTGCATGACTTCATTGTCTATTGCACTGTGTTCGCGCTCTCTCCATGATATGGTCATCCTGTAAAATTTCAATAATCCATTCATTAGCTACGCATTTTTCATATTGGGCTGCGCATACGTGACTTTATTTGTGCACAGTCGCGTGTATACGCGACTTGGTCATTACCAACCCGCGTATGCGCAAACCCGTGATTTTTAGCAAGAGATTCTATGGTGAAAATCCCTAAATTTTAATTTATGAACGGACAAAATGAATAGCAAGGATGGTTGATGAGCTTACCTGACAAATTCAGTGAAGATTGACGGTTGGTTGCTCCTGTTTTGATGAAAGAGGCTTTTTTCTCCAGAGCACTTTTTCCCAAATCAGCAATGTAATAATGAACCAAATATGAGGTAATTTGTCTATTTATGCCCAAAAAGTTGAAAATTTTCGCAAAAATTTGTTATGCTTATTTTTTCAATCTATCCTAAGCTGCATAACCTGGATGCTTTGAAGTGCCCAGATTGGTATTTGTTCAGGTACATTTTGACGACTTCGAGATTTTTCCCGGTTTTTGATCCATGACTGCTAACCCGTCATGGCAGGTATATGATCTTCACTGGCATATATGTTAGGGAATTCACTTTCCATTGCATTTTTCATACTAGCCTCCATTCTGATCACTTGCCATAGGGTCGATCCCATCAGGTCATGAGTATTACACCCATTTCACTCGCCGATTATTTAATCATGACTTGGTGGTAGAGCCTTCTTTTACATGGGCTTCCTAGTTAGTTCCTCGCTATCACTTGTTGCCCATGCTGCGTTTTATGTAGGCTCGGGAGTCCTCTTTAGTCCTGCCATGACTTATGTGTTGAAGCTTCATTCTTCTTCTTCCTCACTATCATTTTTCTGGCTATTACCCTAGAGGCTCCCTAGTGTTGTTGAGTTGTATTATTGCATTGCATATTGGCTACTTGTTTATCCTGGCCTTTAGCCGGCTTCATTTGGACTCGATGTTTAAGCCAACTTTTGACCTTGACTTTCTATACAAGTTAACCATTGCATGCACTTAGCTATCACGACTTGACACCTTTGTACCCATGGATGGAACGTTCCTCTGAGTATCACTGACCAGTTTTTGCCACCTTGCATTGAGCATAGGATTGTTCCAATCCCCGGAACTAGTGCATCTGCTTTCTTGATACTCGTTCTATCCATTGTACCATAGCATTCTTTTATTCTTTTTCAGGCTTATTATATGAAAAAGACAAAAAAAATCAAATATAACAAAAAGAGCGGGAATGGGATGTAACTTCGTTATTTGATGGCAGTACAGTGTCAGTTTGTCACCCTTGAACAAAGCATATACACTTATATATCTTTCCTCCATTTGGGATGGTTTTAGTTTTGACCTAGGTTCAGCCTTTACCTTGTTTCACTTGTTAGTCCTCCCCCGGTTGGTTATCTCTTCCAATCATATGGAGAGTTTGTTCTACCTCCTGCATAACAGACTTATACAGTGTCACTTTTTACTGCCATGGTCATCACGAGTCATGCTTTTGTTCAAGGGAAGTCTAACCAGAGTCGGCCATTCTGCGGTGTCTCTTGACTCATTATTCAGTCGGCCTTCCCGGTCTTGTCGGTATCTTGTTCTATCACATCAGATGTTTTGGTCCTCTGCTCATGCTGGTTTGAGAAGGTCTCCATTGACTTCTTGCTGGTAGGTTTGTCTCTTATCGACTACGACACATTGCTCTAAGAGCAAACCTAGAGCTACACTCTGGCCCTATTTCCATCATTGATAGGTGACCTTGTGCTCAGCATTTGATCATCATTATGGGTCTTTGACTGAGTGGTTTCCCCTGTGTTCGACGTCAGCATACATTATCACACTTGGGATTCGTGCAGTACCTTGATTTCCATTTGAACCTATCGGTGGATTTCTCGCCTCTGTGTCAGCTTTCATTATTGGTTGGTTCAGAGGGTTTCTTCCGTGCGCTTGTGCATGTCGGAAACGTACTTCGGTTTGGTTCCGTCACTCTACTTCGTCTGATTCCTTCCAAATCTTGGCCTGCGGGTTACACTCGCGCTGGACTGATGTGGGATGCCTTAATGCCTTCCTTCCAGCAGATCTTTTTCCATCGACTTTGACTCATTTCTCTGGGAATAAGGTCTAGAGTCTTTTTGTCAGTACCTTAGAGTTTGCAGTCATCAGTGGAAGACTCTTCGCTATCGATAGTGGGGATTCATCATTGCCTCCTGATTGATATATTCTCTCAAGTGTTCGACTTCAACTCATTTATTCGCACTTGTTAGATTGTACTGGGGCACCTTGACACTCATTTTCATTATTGGTGGGTTGTCTCGCATTGGTTAATGGTATACATCATTGACCGGTAATCCAACGATTTCTCACATGGTCGACTTCAGCTCATTTATTCCCATTGTGTAGAATTGTGCCATAGTGATCGGTGAAGACCTCAGGTTGCATCAACATTTCTCGGTTCAATTTTGACAGTCCATTTAGTTTCTGCCAGTGATGTCGTTCACCCTTATATGTTGCAGTTCAGTACAACAGCATCTTAGATGTTGGCTCCCGAGTTGCGTGATTGTACCATTTGTTCCACCCCTTATGATTTGGTACGTGGAGATTCAGTTACTTATATGATCAAACATCCAGTTTCAGCATCATTGATCATCTTTCTATATGTGATACTTGGACATTGATTCAAAATTATATTTCTGGGCCATGCTCAGATTATTCATTGTGTACTTTCAGTTCAGCTATACTTGTATACATTTTGGATCTATTATGTACTTTCCATATGATTTATTTTTGACTGAGCATGGGTATGCCTGCCTCAGCATGAGTTGACTCTATGTTTTCTTTCATTGGTCTTTTGGCAGGCTGAAATCTGGTGAAGTCCTCTCTTGTCCTTACGAAGTTCTTTCTATGTGCATAATACATTTCGGCCATCATGTACCCCTTCTGACCTCATATATTAAGGGGCATCTGTTATAGCATCATTTTTCACCCTCTGGTGATTCATGATTGTCTTTATGGCTTTGGGCACCCATTCCTATAGACTTGAACAAAATTCACTAAAAAATAGTGTTAAAATTCGCATACGCGGGTATGCCCAGACTTTTCTGTGTATATACGCGAGTCCACATGTACTTTTCTGCGTATGCCATTAAAATCATTAAAAATATATATAAAAAATCCCTATTTTCGGGCTGGGTTGATGGTTACTCCAGTAGTTCAACCACCCCAGCATGTGGCCAACTGTTTCCAACTGATTGATACTACTTTGAGGGAGTATAAAAGCCCCTCATGTGCATGGCCTAAGGGGGAGAGAAATTTTATAGACATTATACTCTGTTGGAATCCCAATTCAAGTCTGATTCCCCGTGCCTCTTGTACTTTCCCAGATTTATACAGGAAACCCTTGTTTCCTGGAGATGTTCATCCATTTATATGCCATCTCGAGTGCAAAAGTCTTGCAAGTATCTTAGCGAGGCAAGGGCGGGACGGATCCAGACGACGATCTGCTCGAAGATCGTGGAAGGATTCAGGTGATCTCTCCACTTTTACTACTGTACATGCTGTTCATAATAATGAAGAACCATCTTGTTCCTGAACTCGTGTGTTAATGTTTATTTATATGTGTGAAAAGATTATCATTTAAGAATTTATTATGGTTTATATAATGTTTCACATGGATTGCACTAACGTTTAGGAGAAATATATGTTGTACAACTAGGTTTCTGTGCACGTTCTTTCTTGTTTTCCAGGTTGAAGGAGGAAGAAGGGTTGCTGGGGGTTTGGACCCCGCGGGATCTACATCGAACGTAGGACTACGGGTGAGTTCTGCTATTGTTGTTAACTATTTTTTTTCATTCAAGTATGGTTGCGTGTGAGTCCTTCTGAATATCATGCCCTGCTCTATGGAGGTTTAGAACCAACAAACCTCTAGGGTGTTTTTCCCCGAAACACCTTGAAATATTCATGCCTCAATGGCAGGTTTCTCGCCTTCGACGATAGGTTGCATCATTGACCTTCGATTGAATGATTCTGTGACATGTTCGAATTCAGCTCATTCATTCACATTTCATGGATTGTACTGGGTACTTTGAGAGCCATTGACATTACTGGTGGTTACTCTCACACTTGTTAACAGTTTACATCATTGACTGGTAATCAAGTGGTTTCTACCATGTTCAACTTCGACACATTCATTCACATGGATAGAATCGTACTAGTTCGAGATGCAGAAATCAAGACCTTGGATCTAGTTTCTACCTTCCAGGCTGCAAGAAATTTTTTTATCATTTATACAATAGACTATTTACAAACAGATGGCTGTGTCTATACTGTGTCTACACATGTCTATACTGTGATGTACTCAAAATCATTCCTGTATCAGAACAGTTTGAATTAGTCTCTAGTTAGTTTTGATCTGAGTATGGGAATTCCTACCTCAGCGATGATATATATATAATTTTGCATTGAATGTTTTTATAGGTTCCGACTGGGGTGATCACAGGATGATCCTTGAAATGATAAAGTACTGCACTCTTCATATATGAAAGACTTCAACATCATCTATTCCAGACTTTTCACTTTAGGGGGCAATCTATTACACTGAAAATTGTCATCCTGACATTTTTCTATGTGTATGAGCTCATTATTACTCATACTTATCCCTTTTCAAGTCTAACATATCAGTTCCTCATGTCAAGCCTTGAAAATCAGAGAAAAGTTCCTAAAATTCTCCTAAACTTTGGTATCGCACTTTCTCGCTATCTTGCCTACGGTCCCACACCCAATGTTCAGCTATCCTGCGTACCTGAACGCACTTTATCTGTGTTAAAAGTGTGGATCCATGTAAGATCAAAAAGGCGCAAATAATTTCCAAAAATCTCAATAAAATTGAATTCTAGAAGCTTCGATAAAATATCTTGTGGTGATAGAACCGCTCTTATGAGGTGCATGTATCCCTTACCTTATGGAGCTAACCCCTTGATGTGAGGAGCTTATCCCTTTGAAGGAGGATTCTATCCCTTCATAGTTGGAATAAAAAGAGGCATTGGGTAGCCTCAAAGGGAGTTGAAGCTTTAGAATATTTGAAGTTAAGTGTTGTTGAGATTCAGACTCAGTTAATTAAGACTTTTGTGAGGAAAGATTACATACCTCTATTCATCTTGGTTGGAGGAGTGCAGAGCTTATCAAAGTAAAGGAGATTCCTGATTCGGACCCTGGAAAGTCCTGTGCAACATCAAGGCTCAGGTTGTAAGGATTTTCTTCTTTTGAAATTAATACAAATATACTCATTTTTCTCAATAATCTTTCAATCAATGGTTTATTTCATAGATTCCTTGATCACTATGATAAGCATGGTTTATGATGATTTCTACATAGGTGCTATGTAATATTTTGTTTGTTTGTGACTGCAGGTTTACGAGGAAAACTCCTTCAAGCGCGCAAGGACAACGACGACTTCAAACAAGAACTGGAAAAACAGTAAGTCCTTAACACCTCACTAGAGCTTTTCATAGATTATATATGCTTATAGAAAGATTAGTTTGTTTGGCTGTTTATTGCTAGATACTTTTAGTACTAGGGAGATCGGTCTTGTCCGCAAGACAGATTAGTCCTCCAACACTTGTTTTCCCTCTTAGCACCAAAAGGAAAACTCACCCAATTATACTTCCCATATACACAATATTCATAGAAATCAAAATCCAAGGAGCTATTAGACATACCTTCTACCATACCATTTCCATGCAGTATCAGAAGGCCCTTCTCTCCAATATTTCCAAGCCTTTGATGCCATAGCATGGTCTTTTCTCTAGAGACAGCTAGGCTTTCCGCTCCACTTTCGGGAACCACAGAACTGTTGCACCCATCAATAATAGTGCTACCCTAAATCTTGTACAGAGTTCCAATCTGAACTCCCCTCATTAATACTAGTGCTCCCCGAACCATCTTACAGGCATATTTCTCGAACACTGTTTTTACACCTGCATCATCCATCTTGCTTACAAAAATCAAATTTCTGGCTAATTTAAGAATGTGCAGAACACCAGGAAGTGTTCTAATCCTTCCACCTTGCAGCTTCAGCTTGAATTTTCCACGTCTGACGATTCTGGCCTTCCTATCATCACTTAAGAAGACATCACCGCCATCATATTTTTCATACTCGCAGAACCACTCCTTATGAGGAGTGAAGTGAAAGGATGCACCCGACTCAATCAACCATGACTCATGATCTACATGTGTATTTGAAGAAGAAGCCAAATACACATCCCCAACTTCACCTGAGGTGGTTTTTGCCTCTGTAGAAGGAGCATCATCAGATCCCTTTCCTTTCTCAGGAGCTTTAGATCTGCAGTCCTTTTTGTAGTGCCCTTTCTTTCCGCATTTCCAGCACACCTTTACAAACTTTCCAGGAGATTTAGATCTCCCTCTAGATTTAGATCTCCCACTTGAAACCTTAATCTTGTTTCTATTTTGGGACCTTCCTCATACATATAAGGCATCTCCATTCTGACCCTCCATATTTCTCTGTCTCATTTCCTCCGACAACAAGGCTGAGACAATGTCATCAAAATTAAAGGTAGTTGTATTGCTACCTATTGGAATAACCAGGCTGTCCCACAAATCTAGTAGAGAACACAAAAAAATGATGCACTTATCTTCATATGAGATTTTAATATCAATAGATGACAGTTGACTTACCACAGTATTGAAGGCGTTCAGATGCTCTGTCACCAAGTCTCCATCCTTCATCCTCAAGTGATACAGCTTTTTCCATAGGAACAATTTATTCACCAGAGACTTAGATTGGTACAAAGTCCCTAGCTTTTCCCCCAAGGTCTTCGCCATATCTTCCCCAGATACATTCAACAATACTAAATCTGAGACACACAACCGTATTGTGCTCTTTGCCTTCCAATCTATCTTATTCCAGTCTTCATCTGACATTGTTGTTGGTTTAGTAACTAGATCTCCTGTGATCCACTGATCTTTATCTACTAAAATATCCTCCCTATTGAGCTTCCACAACTCAAAAATTTGACCATTAAATTTCTTGATCTCTATCTACCCGGTACTCGCCATCTTCTTTTCACCGCAAGAATCGATCCCGTAGATCTCCCACTGAACAGGGTCTACCTCGGGCCCGAGCAAAAAAACCCTTAGCAGCAAAGGTGTCCCCTTGAAGCCGAAACTGATCTGATACCAAATGTAGGTTTTAACCCTGTACATAAATTATCTACAAATGAATATTTAAAATAGAAAATAAACAATAGCGAGAGCATAAAACATAGAACAGATAAACACAGAGATTTTCCCCTGGATCCAAAATCGGGACAACCAACTTGATTTTTCATTATATTCCTTTTAGTGTTACAACACATATATATACATGAAGAAGCATACATAAACCCCAATACATTAACCCTAGATTATAACATAACCGCAGTTCCCTTGACCAGATCTACAAAATACCAGGGGCCAAAAACCATCATGCCCCAAAACCATGTGCAAACCCATGCACAAAACCATGGGCGGGTTCGCCCATCGGAAAATAAGGACCAAAAAAAAAAATCCGAGGCGCTGCCCCAGACCCTGATAGGGGGATCTACCGCCCCCCCTTTGACCCCCCCGTACATTGCGCCCAGTGCAACGTACAGGGGGGGGGGTATCGCCCCCCTTTTATCCCCTCGCGCGTTATAGTCGTGGAAAGAATATAACATAAACCCAACACTATAGGAGATAAATACTCCTTGGCTTGATGCCAAATGTGTCAAAAAATCCCAAGGGGCTTCTTTACATGCCTTCCAATGGATGGAAACCTTCCTCCACTGCAAAAATAGCTTTGAAGAAACCCAATATAATTCTCCACTGCTACACCCTGCAACACAGCACAATATTCTACAGAAACTGTGTTGATGAAGGAATAGGTAGCTTGGCCTTACGCCTAAGTGTGGAAATGAAGTGCAATACTCCTCCAATAGGTCTCTCAAGGAAATAGGTGGGATTCCTACTCAGGAACACCTGGTGCTAAACATCACAACAATCTCAACTAAATAGCTGAAGAATGCAAGAAGTCTAAACAGACCACATACAAAATAATAATCCAAAATCATCCCCCAATATGCATTCTATGCTCTTCCTTATATAAGTTATGAGTTTCATTAAACTTGGCCCCACTCAATTACGTCACTTCCTCCATGCAATCAATCTCCCTCCAAAACTATGTTATTCCTCATTAATTGTCCACTCCTCCATAACAACGTTGTTGATTTGGTCAAAGTTGACCTATTCAACATGTTCCATCCCCTGTTCACACTCAAAGGTGCTTTATTTAGTTGCTTAAAGGGTCCCCTTTCAAACTTGAAGTGTTTTTATTGTTTCTAATGATATTTATGGGCATCCCTACCCATTTATTCACCTACCTAGTGACAAAAAAATCTATAATATTTCATTTAGCTAAAAGCTAAATTTTAGGAATATTACAGTCCTCCCCTACAAAATGTTTCTTGTCCTCGAGCAACTGTAAGGTTTGATAAAAATTCTCCCTTACTCCTCTTATGGCCTCCTCATCAAATAGTATCCACCATTGCTTCAAATATTCTACAACAATTATGTCTCCCAATGGTTCCTCCCAAATGTGCAAGTTGGCCTTTGGTGGATAACCAAATGGCTCTCATCATGAGAAAATGGAAGGTCTATATGAAAACCTTCTTTCTATTCAATGGCCTCTTCAAGGTAGGAGTGATGCCAAGCATAGGGGATCTCATTCCAAATGAGAGACTCCCATCTCCATGCTATCATCCAAATGAAATGAATCACCTTCCAACATGGTAATTCATAGAAAAGTTCCTCCCAATTTTTCATGAGAGGCATATCCCAAGTGCTCCAAACAATCATATGGCCCACCTCATAAATAAAAAATTGATCTACTGTAGTGGCCATATCATCTCCCATGCTCCCCTTGAAGCATGAAGCATAAAATGCGTGGGAAATTTCATTCCCCATGGACACATCCAACCAATGTGCCTTCCCTCCATTCATGTTTCCAAAAAAGATAAGAACATAATCAACATATGGAATCACAATCAAATTCATGCTAGCTACCATATGTAGTAAAGGATAAGGATAATTCTCCTTCATGTGCAACCAGCATAGTTTTGCTCCTAACTGCCATAGAATATGATATAACAAGTGTTCCTCCCACCACTTGTTTGCTGCCCCATTATTCTTGCATGCTTGGAAAAGGTGTATGATGGTTGGTGCTAATGAAGCACACCATGAAGAATACATCATCTCCCCAAAATATTCTAGGGAATGGTCAACATCATCATTTCCCATGGCTTGAAGTAGCCCATGAAGCCAATAAGAAAGATTGCCTCCTCTTGGAGCAATGCCCTGCACATGAGTGTTAATAAAATGCAAGTATATAGTAAATATATCATGATGCTCAGAAATACAATCCTTACCATACACTTGGTTCAAACTAGTGAGGTCGCTCATGGATGAGCTCCCTCTCACACCCAATGAGTAAGGAGGTGGTGATGATAACTCTTCCCAAGAGCTATGTTTCTCCACACCGTCCAAAACATCTATGCACTTCCTCATATGATAATGCATCTCCTCTTTGAAGTCTTCCCATATGAATCCCTCCAAAATAGTATGGCATGCTCTAATGAAACCAGTGGGATTGGAAATCAAGATCTCATAGGCTACATGTAATAGATGGTCCTTGAGCTTTGAGGCTCTAGCCAAGAAGATGTTATCCTGATAAAAAAATGACCCCATCTCTCACTATATATCCTTCATCGGAAAACTAGTCATCAAGTATCCTGCATGTAAAGGGATCCTTGGAGTATTCCACCAATATCTGGGATCTTCAATAAGGATCCAAAATCTCTAATGATAGTGATGATAATCTATACTGTGTAGCCCCTGTCATGTGGTTTCCTTCTTCCTTGACATCTCCTATGCCAAATTCAAGCACCGGTATGCTGCTAACATGTTCTTGCTGCACCTCCTATAACTGCTCATGCTTAAGTGAAAGTTGAAGCTTTTGGAGGTTAGTCTTCCTGGTTGTAGCCTTTACAACACCCTCCAAAAAAGACTACCATTTCAAAATTTTTGGAGCCCCTTAGAACTAAAGAGAAATTTTTAAGTCACCAGATCGCAAAGGTAAACAATTTATAAAAACTGCAACCTGTGACCTAGCGACCTAGCGACCTCAGGTCGCCAGGTCGCAAATCCTCAAATTTTATGAAAAATGCGACTTTGCGACTCAGCGACCTAGGTCGTCGGGTCGCCGGGTCGCAAGGTCGCAAAACTACAAATTTCGTGCAAAGCGCGACCTAGCGACCTAGCGACCCAGCGACCCCAGGTCGCCAGGTCGCAAGGTCGCTAGGTCGCAAAACTCAAAGTTTGACAAATCTGCGACCCAGCGACCTGCATTAATTGCTCGCATGTGCGACTTTCTATAAAAGGGAGGTCGCAGGTCGCATTTTTCACATTCAGCGATTTGTAAGGAAAAATGCCTCTGACAGCTCAACTGACGCGTTTTTCCCGGGTAAGTTGCCATTTCTTCCTGCTGTTTCCATTTTAATGCTTTTCTTACTAAACCCATCTCCCCTTTAGCCTTTAAATTGTCTTTTGGTTGAGCGTTGATGTTTTCTGAGGTTTTTGTAAATTATATGTTGCATGAATTGCCCAAAACCTCGCTGTCTGTTGTTTCACCCCATGGCATTATCCCTATGCCTTTGAAATCATGCCACAGCTCCCCCTGGGCCCAGAAATCTTGTAAATTCCCAAGAGAAGGGGGGCAAAAGAGTTCAAGGCCGCGCGCGCAAAAACCCCGGCAAGCCAGTCTGTGACCTGCGACCCAGCGACCTAGTCGCTAGGTCGCTAGGTCGCGTTTTCCCATTTTTCCGGAGATCTGCGACCCAGTGACCCCAGGTCGCCAGGTCGCAAGGTCGCAAGGTCGCGCCCGGGCTCTGTTTGTGCGATCCGCGACCCAGCGACTCAGCAGTCCAGTTTTACATTAACGCAGCTAGATTTCATCACTAAATTGTAACTGGTTTTTATCACCATGTCGTTCTTATCGTGGGACTCCTTTCTAAATTTGACAGGTGAAAATCAAGAAGACATAGAGTGCATACCTGTGCTCTCAGATTCTAGTGACATGGCACCCCCGCTATCTCAGAGGAAGGACAAGAAAATAGTGGAAGAGATTGATGAACTGGAGGTGGTGTCCCCACCCCCAATATACCGAGATACACTATGTACTTTTTCAAAAGACGACAACATGAGATGGTACCAGATCTATCATGAGTTCGCCACACTGGAAGAAGAATTTCCAGAAGATCTCCCAGACCGGGAAGTGTACTTGGCGGTAAAGAGGTCCAAACTACATCTGGCAGGGGCGCATCCAGCCATATTCCCATGTCCAGAAATCATAGATTGGATCATACAAAAGACAGACCCCGAGAATTTTGTGATTAGGGATCACCAAGGCAGAGCTTTTTCTACACTGGTAGGCTCGGATGCACACATTTATTACTCACTGCCTCGCCCAAACGAGCATTTCTCTCCAGAATGGGCTGTTGCTCACGCCGTTCCGATAGTTGATACTATTAAACAATGGTGGGAGGAGCCCGAGAAGTTCAAGGTGAAAAAGAACCAGGAATACCCAGTGGCGAGCCTAAGGAAGGTTTACAAATTGGTTGCCGCCATGCTCTGCAGACTTTACGGACGCCCAGATTGTTCCACCTTCAGCGGTAGTTGGGCTACTATCATGGAGTATGTGACAAAACATGGCACCCGTTTCAACTGGGCCGGCATACTGATGACGTCGATGCAGACCAACTTGAACTCGGCATTGGCCCCGGAAGAAGGAATGCCTGCTGAATTTTACATGGCCTCGTACCTACTAGACGCGGTTTGCGCCCGAGTAGAGTTCGATGGATGGGAGCACAACTGGGACTCCGAGAACACGCGCGCAATTCATCTACAACTCAAGGTATTTTGGGAGTCCAAATACAGACAGGATATAGATCAGATCTCCCAAATATTTGTTCCCGCTCTGTACAGACATTTATTTGGCCAAGACGCCCCTTGCATGTCATGGCGGGCCAAGGAGACTCTGGTTAAAGTGGCACACTGGTTCCCTTTCCCTGGGTACACCTTCATCCGAGTCTTTGGAACTTACAAGGCGCCACATGCTATGCCTCGCTTCGTGACGGACAAAATGCTTATTCAGGAGGTGTGCTTTCAGATATCACACGGATTCTCCAACATCCTGTCTAAGGGCAAAAAGAAGCCGTGGCCCACTCTGCCCCTCACCATTGGTGCATTCACAGTTAAAGACTTCAGGGAAGTCATATCAGAGGCAGAAGCAATGAGAAGTTATCAGCTAGGGGCACTTGAACACCGAACATATGACCCACAGAAAATAGTCCCTGAACACTGCCGGAGAGCCAACCTCAAGTGGACTTATCAGCATCTTGAATGCCCAGCGGAAGATGAGAGAAGAAACTGGTATAATGCTGAAAGACAACTTGCTCCGGGAACTGACGTGGTCCAGGAAGACCCAGATGATCAGAACTTAGAGGATAGAAGACGTCAGTTAGGAGGTGCCTCTTCATCTATACTCAAGAAATCTTGAATCAACACAGAGCCAACTCCATCCATCAAACAAAAGGAAGCAGAGGAAAAAGCCCAGCAAGAAAGGGAGAAAAAGCTAAAAGAAGATGAGGAGGCGCGCCAAAAGAGTGCAACAGCAACACAAAAGAAGAAGCTGACCAAAGAGGCTAGGAAAGAAAAAGAGGACAAGGAGGCACAAGCCGCAGCAGAACGGGCACTTAAGGCAGAGCTGGACAAGGCAGAGGCTGAACGCCAAAAGAAAGCCGAACAGGCTGCTGCAGCTGAACAAAAGAAGAGAGCCGAAATAGAAGCAGCAGCAGAAGCTGAACGGCGGAGGAAGGAAGAAGAAGAGAAGAACACAGAGGAAAGGGAGGATGACATGCTGGACGATCTTGAGGTAACTCCTCTCGACATACCTCTGGGCCGTACAAAACTCTCCGATGTTAGATCACCCCAGAGACAGGAAGAAGATGTGTTCGACCTGACCAGACTCACATTTGATCAGTTTTCATTCAAAATCCGTCAAGAGAAGAGGAGGTCGTTGGCACAAAGTCCCTCTGCATCATCCGCAGTGTCGACAGGCAAGGATATAGTTTTGGATACCAGGACTAATCCGGTAATGATAGCATCAGCAGGTACTGCCTTCGCTGCGGCTACGGAAGAGAATGTAACCCGGATGAGTAGAGAAATAGTATCCCTACAAAACAGACTGCACGCAGCTGAGCAACGCGAAAAGATAGCAGAGTAGAAGAAAGCAGCATTGCAAGCAGAAGTCCATCAACTTCGAAACCAAGCTCTACCAGCAAATGAAGTCTCGCTTGCCATTTTCAAGGAGTGTGAGGTGTTGGAAATGACTATGAGACAGGTATATGGTGAAATGTTCACCATCAAACAAACAGTCGCTCCCCTGGCAAGAGCATGAATGGAAACCAGGCAAAGACAAGATCAGCTCAAAGAGGCTTCACAGGCTTTGGACAGGATGATGGGTTGGACAATACAGTACCCTCAGGCACCTGAAAATTTGCCTAAGAGGGACTGGATTCACACGCAGGATGAAAAAGTTCAACTCCGCATGGCGATGCAATCTGGAGACAAATTGTCTAAAGACCTGGACAAAGTGATGTCCTCGTACAACCACCTGATTAGTGGTATCGACTCAATGCATACGCTGCATCACATCCCATCGCTTGGGGCATTAGAAGAGGAGAAAACCTGGGAGCAAGTAAACCAGGACATTCAATCGTTCTTGCAACCTATCAAGCAGGCCGCAGCTGATCCAGAGCCCTCCGCATCTCAAGAGCATCTTAGTCAATTCATCGCCGCTCCAGCGCGGATTTATACCAAGCTTGCGTTGCTTTCAAATCAGATTGGACAGAAAAGGGAGACCTTAGTACCAAACGCTTTGGAATGTGTGCATAGGTTGAAGGAGGAGGTACCTCTGGTGTCCCCCATAGCGGCAGAACACCAGGCATGGCATGATTTCCTCAGAGAGCAACAGGTTGACATCCCTGACATTAACATTTCGCGTCCCGGCAGCAGCAAGTCCTGAGCAGCAAGTAGAACCAGGTCGCAAGTCGCACCAACAGGATAGGTCGCAGGTCGCATCTCCTACCTAGGTCGCAGGTCGCATCACCTGCCCAGGTCGCAGAAGGAGTGGGTCGCAAGGTAACCCAAAGGTCAAGAAGGCGAACAGTCAAGGAAACCCAACGGACAGTTTTGGCATTATAAATACTCCTACGGGAGCTTGTAAAAGAGCTTTTCTTTTTTGGAAACAGAGGAGCTACAGGCATTGTATTGAAAGATCTGACACTTGAGCATATGAATATAGAATCTTGTTAAAACACCCTATGGTTATGATGTGTTTTGTTGCGTAAACACTTTGTGTATTTCCTTGTACAGTTTCAGAACATCCTATGATTAATGAAGCTTCATTATTCATGTCATCGTTATGCGTCATGGCTATCCGTGTTGTATCAATGATGTTCACTTTATCATCTGTTCTATTAATGAATGTTAATGAACTATTTTGTTAGCATTTCGTTTTATCTTTCAGGAAGTAAAGAGGTATCTTATCATAAAGAACTATTTCTTTTGTGATTAGACTACCTTACAAGCATTACCCCACAAAAGATGTGTTGCTAATGACATCTCTTGAGGTGTACGTGCTTTATCTATAATCTTGCTACACATAGTGTTTGATTCATGTTTAACATATTAATCTTGTATTCTGTATCGTGTGAATAAGTGTATGTCCACAGGTTTAAAATGGTTCTTTTGAGACCGGAGGGAAGTCATCTTAAGTGGTAGCCGGACCCACACCCCGGACGGGATCCCTACTCCAAACGGTTTAAGGTCTAATTGGGACTTTCTACCGGGGAGATCCCCTACTGAATGGCAGCCTCCCAGCACACAACGAACATCCCATCACAAACTCCCCAAGGGGAGGTCATAAACAATGAAACTAACCCTCCTCTTCTAGAAGATATTCCAGGGAGGGAGCTTCGATATTATGAAATCACAAGGGAGCAGCTGAGAGCCTTGCGCCCAGCTTCCCGAGATCTTGTCAACAATTTACGGTTCACTCCAATCATGGAATACCTTGCCCATACTAGAACTCCACCAGAGAACATCACCCGTAACGGTGCCATTGCGAGTACTATACCCGAGCTCATAAATCTCATGTTGGAAGACCTCGCAAATGCTGTTGAAGAAAATGATCTTATTCTCCAAGAGGGTGAAGAGTTTTCTGACACCGAGCCTTTCCCCGACTCCCAGCCTAACCAGACTCGACAAAACAACAACCAGGCACATCCCCCACCCGGGGATGGTGAGGGAGATAGAGGCCGAGGAAATTCAAACGGGGGAAATAGGGCTCGTAGAAATGAAGGAGACAGGAATAGAGGTCGAGGGGCCGGAGGTAGAGGGGATAGAGGCCGGGGTCAAGGAAACCAAGCTCGCAACCGTCACCCAAACCCGATGAGGCCTCCTGTAAACAACTTGGGATATCTAAGAGATTTTCTGCACCGTGGGAGACACCAGGACGAACATTCCCGTCACGAGTCAGAAGCATCGGTCTCAGGTTCGGAAGGTGAATCTGAACATCAGTTTAGGCAACACCAGCGGGCGAGAAGAGTGCAACCCCTAGCCTGGATGGCTCAATCCCCATTAAACCTTCTAGGCCCACTCCAAGATCTGCCTAGACATCCAGAGAAACATCTCCCTAAGTTTGACCCTGAGAAGGGCACCTTAGCTGAAGATCATATTAGCAGCTTCTATTTGTCTCTGCAAATCATGAGAGTCCAGTCCGATGATGTCGCATGTCGGTTGTTTCCCCATACCCTCGAAAACAAGGCAGCCACATGGTACCGCTCTCTCCCCAGTGCCTCTATCACTTCATGGGAACAATTCCGTCGCACTTTCTTGCATAAGTTTTCAGAAGATAAAACTCCTTCCATGCTTCTGACTGAACTGAGCACCATCAAGTGTCATAAAAAGGAAAAGGTTAAGGACTTTAACCAACGCTTCGCTACCATACTGCAGAAATTCCCTCCAAACTTAGCGTTGGATGACTCAATCACCATTGACTACTACACCAAAGCCCTACCTAGAGACATTGCATTTTTCGTCAAACGTGAAGCCCGCGCTAACCTTGCGGCTAATTATGAGGCTGCTCTCGCTGTAGAGAAAGACATGCTTTCGATAGGAGCCATCGATCATGAAGGGAGAGATGATCACAAGCCTAACACAAAAAGAGGTCAGTCCTCCACTCCTAAGACTACTGATAGGGATAGAGATGCTTTTGATTTTGAAAGCATGGCTAAAACGCTCAAGAATTTAACAAATGAAGTCACTGACCTCAGGAGAAAAGGCACAGAAGCCACAACTAGTAGTAAACCACCCAAACCTTTTTTCAGAAAAAGTAATCCCAATACTAATAGACCTCCGTCTAACACAAATACTGCTCTCAATGTGGAAGAGATAGGGAAAGATAATTTCTGTTCTTTCCACCAAGCTGCCCACTCCGAGAAAACGTGCCCTCAATGGATTGGCAGCATGACAGCAGTGGTTAATCAGCTTTTAGATGATCAAACTCCAGGGGGTGTGACGGAGGATGAGGTTTCAGATCACGATGAAGATCCGCCCTCAAATGAAGAACCAGGATCCTCTATCCTTGCCTTTGACATAATCCGTGGCGGAGAAAACCTTACTCCTATTGATATTTACATGGCAGATACTCCCAAGGATCAGCCCGTGCGGACTTATAGCCTCAGAAGCAAAGGACCTGTTCCCGAGCAGTCTTATGAAGAAAAGAAAAGGGCTTTCCTAAGGAAAATCCTTCCCCCAGGGAACGGAAAACAATCTACCACGGAGAAACTCCCCAACAACACTACCCGAGTGAGTCAAAAGAGCAAACTTCCGACAGAATCCACTAAGACTTCCGCCGAGCCTAGCCCTCAACCAGAGCCCAGCTATAACATTGTTGAAGATATGAAGAAAACAAGAGCAAACATTTCTCTCTATGAGCTGGCCCGCATTACTAATCAAAAGGAGCTCATTCTTAAGGCTTTCGCAAATACTTCAGCCACGAAGACTGTGAGCAACACGTCTGCGCAAGCCGGACCAGATGTGCAGTCCATAGTAAACGCCATCAATACCAACTCAAGAGGATCCACACCTCCTTTTCTTTTGTCCTTTGAGATTTTTAACTTTAATGTCCACAACTGTCTAGTCGACTCCGGTGCCTCTACAAACGTCATGCCTTTATCTGTATGTAAGAAACTTAACATTCGCCCGGAGAAGACTGATGCAAAGATCATACAACTCGATAGATCACAAGTACCCGCCGTAGGAGAATTGAACAATGTCATTATCCGCTTGTCATCAGACTCTAGGGTCCATCAATGCATTGACATTGTGGTTGTCGATATTCCGGAAGCATACGGCCTATTGCTTAGTCGGGATTGGTCCAGCAAGTTGCAAGGCTACTTCGCCACCGACTGGTCCCACTTGTGGCTCCCTTACAAGGGGCGGAATAATCAAATCAGGGTAGAAAGTGAACCTTATATGAAGCACACCGTTACTGATCTGGATGCTGTTAATGAACCTATAAGCTTTGCACAAGAAGAGCTTGGCATGTGCTTTCTGGAAGCAATATTTGGATGCTACCAACCCCCTCAATCTCCTATAGGCCCCGAGGTTCAATTTGAAGTCGCCTTTGTCACTGAAGAGCAATTGATCCCTGACTTACCACCAGCAGGGACCCCTTCACAACCTAGTGTCCCGAAGGAGCCGGAAAATGACACGTGGACATTGTATTATGACGGTTTCAAGACCCAGGATGGAGCCGGCGCTGGTTGCATATTGCTTGACCCGCACAAAAATAAATACTTAATCTCATGCCGGCTAGAGTTTCAGTGCACCAACAACTCTGCTGAATACGAGGCGTTAATCCTCGGACTTAAAAAAGCACTGGATTTGAAGGTAAAATGTTTGCAGGTCATTGGAGATTCAGAGATTATCACCCGCCAGGTACGCAACACTATTCATTGTTTATCTCCGCATTTAAAGGCGTATCAACAAGAGGTATGGCGTTTGATTTCTGGTTTCGATGCATTTGGAATTAAATCTGTCCTTAGAATGCACAATGCAGCAGCAGATACTCTGGCTAATGCTGCTGCTAGATTCACCCCTCTGAGGGACGGTTTTTCTATTGAAATTATATATAGACCCTTTGTGCCAGACAATATTTCTAATTTACGCGTTTTTAACGATGATCAACAGATTTTGGACTTTATGTGCAATACTGAAGTATTCAAGGATGCGGCGATAGATGAGGAAGAACACGAGCATGCGTTACTGAAAAAGAATGATGAACGCAAAGGGAACATTATGCCCAAGGGTGTGGTATCACTAGAAAATATGTTTGATCTGCAAAACCGATTCCGCAGGCCTCCGAACACCAAAGTGCAAAGTTCCATATTGGCACATCGTCAAGTAAACTTGGGGTCAGATGAGAACCCAAAATTCGTTAACCTTGGCAAAGACTGCAGCGATGAAGAGACACGGGCTTTCACCCAGTTACTCCGGAAGTATCGTGACGTATTCGCTTGGACGTATGAAGATCTACGTACATATGATACTCGTATCATTCAGCATGTAATACCCATGAGGGAAGGCGTTAAACCCTTCCAACAGAAACTCAGAAAAGTGCATCCAGCTTTGGAGCCAATGATTCTAAAAGAACTTAAGAAGCTCTTGGATGCACGCATTATTTTCAAAGTTCGTCAATCCACGTGGGTGTCGAATCTGGTACCCGTTCGAAAGAAGTCTGGTGAGATCCGCTTGTGTGTAGATTTCCGCAATCTGAATCGGTCCTCAAACAAAGACAACTACCCGGTGCCCCCCATGGAACAGATATTACAAGATGTGTCTGGATCTGAGATGTTCTCCCTATTGGACGGCTTCTCCGGCTATAACCAGGTGCTGGTAGCTGAACCGGACAGACTGAAAACCACATTCCGGACAAAATGGGGAACCTTCGCTTTCAGACGCATGCCCTTTGGCTTGATCAATGCAGGGGCAACCTTCCAATGAGCCATGGACATAGCCTTCCGTGGTTTAATAGGGCAGAGCGTGGTGGTTTATTTGGACGATGTTACTGTATTTTCAAAACGCAGGGGCGATCATTTACGCCACCTCAAGCAAATCTTCGAGAGGTGCAGGAGGTACGGAATATCGCTCAATCCTAAAAAGAGTGTTTTCGCTGTGGCAGAAGGAAACCTGCTGGGCCACATTATCACTAAACAGGGCATTATAGTTGATCCGGAACGGGCTAAAGCCATCGCTCAGATTCTGCCCCCAAGCAACAAGAAAGCGATGCAATCCTTCCTGGGGAAGATTAATTTTGTCCGTAAATTCATTTCAGATTTCACGCAGATAGTCAGACCACTGCAGGGAATGATTAAAAAGAATGTTGTATTCCAATGGAATCCCCCAGAGAAAGAGGCCTTCGATAAAATAAAAAAGGCTATAGCTGAAACTCCTTCCCTCCAAAGTCCAGATTTTGATAAAGGTTTCATCCTATACACTTTCGCTTCAGACTCCTCGCTTGCGGCTGTCCTCACGCAGAAAGATAATAACAACGATGAACGGCCCATTTATTTTATGAGCACCGGTCTACAGGGAGCTGAATTAAACTATCCGGAAATTGACAAGCAAGCCTATGCGGTTTACAAGGCCGTAAAACATTTTAGGCCCTACATCTTGAAAAATCACGTCACGGTTTTTGTACCGCACCCAGCAGTCCGCTCACTTTTCGTACAGCAAGAACTAGGTGAAAGGCGGGGCAACTGGATGGCATGTTTACAAGAATACGATTTAGAGTTCAAACCAGCACATACCGTTAAAGGACAGGGCTTATGTCAAATGGCCGCAGAGGCCGCAAGTGCTCGTGAGATTGAAGAAGAATGTTGGGAACAAGAGATCGACATGTATCAGAGCGACCATGTGCCTCAGCAAAATAGCCCTTCTTGGTATTTCGACATTTCAAGATATTTGGCCCAAGGCACGATGGACCCTGCTCTTACTGCCTGACAGAAACGCGTAATAAGACTAAAAGCCGCATCTCACCAACTGATCCAAGGTAAGTTGTTCAAGAAACACCACGATGGGGTCCTGTTACGCTGCTTGGAAACTGACGAAGCACATAAAATCTTAACCGAGTTGCATGACGGACCAGCTGGAGGTCATTTTTCCGGAGATACCACTGCCCATAAGATAATGCGTGCAGGATACTATTGGCCTACTCTTTTCAGAGACGCGCATGCATATGTTCGGAAATGCATTCAGTGCCAGAAGTTCGCCAACCGAGAAGCACGACCAGCCGCACCGCTACTCTCAGTAGCAGTAGAGGAACCTTTCCAACAATGGGGTTTGGATGTAATTGGGGAAATCATACCTCACTCTTCTAAACAACATCGGTATATCCTTACGGCCACTGATTACTTCACCAGGTGGGTCGAGGCAACACCGTTACGCCGAATCAATGATCAAGAGGTAATAGAATTCCTCACGCACTCCATCATGACCAGGTTTGGCGTACCGACTTCTTTAGTTTTTGATAATGCGACTTATTTCTCATCTTTTAAATTATATGATTTCGCGCTGGAAAATGGTATTATTCTAAAACATTCTGCAAACTACTACCCCCAGGGAAACGGATTAGCTGAGTCCACTAACAAGAACCTTATCCGTATTATTAAGAAGACTCTCCTATCCCACCAGCGCAACTGGCACAATGCTCTTCACAATGCATTGTGGGCTGACCATATTACTCCCAAGTCCTCTTTAGGCACCTCCCCATTTTTTCTCGTGTATGGAAAAGAAGCTATCCTCCCTTCTCATCTATCTCTCCCGGCCCTCCAACTGTCCCAAGAATGTCATGGTACCCCGTGTCCCACCTTGCAAAACCGAATCGACACCTTGCTGAAATTGGAGGAAGAAAGGCAAAAGACCCGGGAAAAGTTTTCCATCCATCAGAGCCGAATCAAAAAATGGTTTGATAAAAAGTCCGCGGGAAACAAAACTTTTGAGGTAGGAGACCTGGTCCTTAAGTGGGATAAAGCCCATGAGGAAAAGGGGAAGCATGCCAAGTTCCAAGCACTTTGGACAGGCCCGTTCCAAATTAAGGAAAAGATAGGATCACACACATTCAGATTGCAAACCCTTGATGGACGAGTCGAGGTCCTCCCGGTAAACGGGCACGACCTCAAACACTATTTCACTTAGCAGCCCTTGGAGGGCTGTCTCGTTTTGTACCATATTTTTTTTGTCTCTGTTGTCAAAAAAAAAAAAAAAAATATGTATATATATATATATATATATATAAATAAAAAAAAATAAAAATAATAAAACGAAATAAAAGCCTAAGGAAGGATTTGTTAGAGCCACGCATATTGGCATACTGCAACAGGTTCTACGCTGATGGAAAGCCTTTCCCAATAAATTCAAAGGCGGCAAAAGCTCACTTGTTCTCTGCACCTAAAGGTAGCACATCACCGAGCTCGAGTCATCAAGCAGGAAAGCTTACCTTGCCAGTCTGAGAGGGTGGCCGCAAAAGAAAATGCAGTGTAATTGGTAACCGGACCAAAAGGGAAGAGAGATACTCTATGCTATGGCAGGGTGTCTGGGAAAAACCAAAGTCCTCATACTAGACCAGGAACAACCTCTCTGCAAGCAAAATAAGTCGGGATCCCTCATCCGCCCAGGCTAAATTGCCATTTCAAATAAGTGCCATAAGCACATCTAAATAAGTGCCTCAGGCACATTCAAAATAAGTGCAATAGCACACAAATAAAGGGTAAAGGATTGAGAAAGGCTTCCTACGCAGAGAGGTGATGTGACGACTCCGCCGGGGTACTGACCAGGCTCGCTGGCAGCGGAGCAACGTTCACGATTCCTAGGCAGTGACTCCGCCGGGACCGAGAGGTTCGCTGGCAGCGGAGCAACACGATGAGGACAAAATAATCGTACCAGACCCTGTGGCCGCCTGGAGTTCTCCAACCCTTCCAGTCTAGAGACCTGAAGAAAGAATTTGTTTGAATGGCGCCCAACCAGACTAGCAGGTTGAGCAACCCAGCTAGATGCCGAAGGCTAGTAAATGGCAACCACAAGGTAAAAGAGGACAGTTAGCATAAGCCCCTCCCTCCCCCCGCAAAGACTAACCATCAGCAGAGACTCTGAGTTCGTCTAGTGAATCGCCATTTGTTGTAGCCTTTACAACACCCTCCAAAAAAGACTACCATTTCAAAATTTTTGGAGCCCCTTAGAACTAAAGAGAAATTGTTAAGTCACCAGATCGCAAAGGTAAACAATTTATAAAAACTGCGACCTGCGACCTAGCGACCTAGCGACCTCAGGTCGCCAATTTTCCAGTTCGCAAATCCTCAAATTTTATGAAAAATGCGACTTTGCGACTCAGCGACCTAGGTCGCCGGGTCGCCGGGTCGCAAGGTCGCAAAACTACAAATTTCGTGCAAAGCGCGACCTAGCGACCTAGCGACCCAGCGACCCCAGGTCGCCAGGTCGCAAGGTCGCTAGGTCGCAAAACTCAAAGTTTGACAAATCTACGACCCAGCGACCTGCATTAATTGCTCGCACGTGCGACTTTCTAAAAAAGGGAGGTCGCAGGTCGCATTTTTCACATTCAGCGATTTGTAAGGAAAAACGCCTCTGACAGCTCAACTGACGCGTTTTTCCCGGGTAAGTTGCCATTTCTTCCTGCTGTTTCCATTTTAATGCTTTTCTTACTAAACCCATCTCCCCTTTAGCCTTTAAATTGTCTTTTGGTTGAGCGTTGATGTTTTCTGAGGTTTTTGTAAATTATATGTTGCATGAATTGCCCAAAACCTCGCTGTCTGTTGTTTCACCCCATGGCATTATCCCTATGCCTTTGAAATCATGCCACAGCTCCCCCTGGGCCCAGAAATCTTGTAAATTCCCAAGAGAAGGGGGGCAAAAGAGTTCAAGGCCGCGCGCGCAAAAACCCCGACAAGCCAGTCTGCGACCTGCGACCCAGCGACCTAGTCGCTAGGTCGCTAGGTCGCGTTTTCCCATTTTCCGGAGATCTGCGACCTAGCGACCTAGCGACCCAGCGACCCCAGGTCGCCAGGTCGCGACCGGGCTCTGTTTGTGCGATCCGCGACCCAGCGACTCAGCAGTCCAGTTTTACATTAACACAGCTAGATTTCATCACTAAATTGTAACTGGTTTTTATCACCATGTCGTTCTTATCGTGGGACTCCTTTCTAAATTTGACAGGTGAAACTCAAGAAGACATAGAGTGCATACCTGTGCTCTCAGATTCTAGTGACATGGCACCCCCGCTATCTCGGAGGAAGGACAAGAAAATAGTGGAAGAGATTGATGAACTGGAGGTGGTGTCCCCACCCCCAATATACCGAGATACACTATGTAATTTTTCAAAAGACGACAGCATGAGATGGTACCAGATCTATCATGAGTTCGCCACACTGGAAGAAGAATTTCCAGAAGATCTCCCAGACCGGGAAGTGTACTTGGCGGTAAAGAGGTCCAAACTACATCTGGCAGGGGCGCATCCAGCCATATTCCCATGTCCAGAAATCATAGATTGGATCATACAAAAGACAGACCCCGAGAATTTTGTGATTAGGGATCACCAAGGCAGAGCTTTTGCTACACTGGTAGGCTCGGATGCACACATTTATTACTCACTGCCTCGCCCAAACGAGCATTTCTCTCCAGAATGGGCTGTTGCTCACGCCGTTCCGATAGTTGATACTATTAAACAATGGTGGGAGAAGCCCGAGAAGTTCAAGGTGAAAAAGAACCAGGAATACCCAGTGGCGAGCCTAAGGAAGGTTTACAAATTGGTTGCCGCCATGCTCTGCAGACTTTACGGGCGCCCAGATTGCTCCACCTTCAGCGGCAGTTGGGCTACTATCATGGAGTATGTGACAAAACATGGCACCTGTTTCAACTGGGCCGGCATACTGATGACGTCGATGCAGACCAACTTGAACTCGGCATTGGCCCCGGAAGAAGGAATGCCTGCTGAATTTTACATGGCCTCGTACCTACTAGACGCGGTTTGCGCCCGGGTAGATTTTGATGGATGGGGGCACAACTGGGACTCCGAGAACACGCGCGCAATTCATCTACAACTCAAGGTATTTTGGGAGTCCAAATACAAACAGGATATAGATCAGATCTTCAAAATATTTGTTCCCGCACTGTACAGACATTTATTTGGCCAAGACGCCCCTTGCATGTCGTGGCGGGCCAAGGCGACTCTGGTTAAAGTGGCGCACTGGTTCCCTTTCCCTGGGTACACCTTCATCCGAGTCTTTGGAACTTACAAGGCGCCACATGCTATGCCTCGCTTCGTGACGGACAAAATGCTTATTCAGGAGGTGTGCTTTCAGATGTCACACGGATTCTCCAACATCCTGTCTAAGGGAAAAAAGAAGCCATGGCCCACTCTGCCCCTCACCATTGGTGCATTCACAGTTAAAGACTTCAGGGAAGTCATAGCAGAGGCAGAAGCAATGAGAAGTTATCAGCTGGGAGCACTTGAACACCGAACATATGACCCAGAGAAAATAGTCCCTGAACACTGCCGGAGAGCCAACCTCAAGTGGACTTATCAGCATCTTGAACGCCCAGCGGAAGATGAGAGAAGAAACTGGTATAATGCTGAAAGACAACTTGCTCCGGGAACTGACGTGGTCCAGGAAGACCCAGATGATCAGAACTTAGAGGATAGAAGACGTCAGTTAGGAGGTGCCTCTTCATCTATACTCAAGAAATCTCGAATCAACACAGAGCCAACTCCATCCATCAAACAAAAGGAAGCAGAGGCAAAAGCCCAGCAAGAAAGGGAGAAAAAGCTAAAAGAAGATGAGGAGGCGTGCCAAAAGAGTGCAACAACAACACAAAAGAAGAAGCTGACCAAAGAGGCCAGGAAAGAAAAAGAGGACAAGGAGGCACAAGCCGCAGCTGGACAAGGCAGAGGCTGAACGCCAAAAGAAAGCCGAACAGGCTGCTGCAGCTGAACAGAGGAAGAGAGCCGAAATAGAAGCAGTAGCAGAAGCTGAACGGCGGAGGAAGGAAGAAGAAGAGAAGAACACAGAGGAAAGGGAGGATGACATGCTGGATGATCTTGAGGTAACTCCTCTCGACATACCTCTGGGCCGTACAAAACTCTCCGATGTTAGATCGCCCCAGAGACAGGAAGAAGATGTGTTCGACCTGACCAGACTCACATTTGATCAGTTTTCGTTCAAAATCCGTCAAGAGAAGAGGAGGTCGTTGGCACAAAGTCCCTCTGCATCATCCGCAGTGTCAACAGGCAAGGATATAGTTTTGGATACCAGAACTAATCCGGTAATGATAGCATCAGCAGGTACTGCCTTCGCTGCGGCTACGGAAGAGAATGTAACCCGGATGAGTAGAGAAATAGTATCTCTACAAAACAGACTGCACGCAGCTGAGCAACGCGAAAAGATAGCAGAGCAGGAGAAAGCAGAATTGCAAGCAGAGGTCCAACAACTTCGAAACCAAGCTCTACCAGCAAATGAAGTCTCGCTTGCCATTTTCAAGGAGTGTGAGGTGTTGGAAGTAACTATGAGACAGGTATATGGTGAAATGTTCACCATCAAACAAACAGTCGCTCCTCTGGCAAGAGCACGAACGGAAACCAGGCAAAGACAAGAGCAGCTCAGAGAGGCTTCACAGGCTTTGGACAGGATGATGGGTTGGACAATGCAGTACCCTCAGGCACCTGAAAATTTGCCTAAGAGGGACTGGATTCACACGCAGGATGCAAAAGTTCAACTCCGCATGGCGATGCAATCTGGAGACAAATTGTCTAAAGACCTGGACAAAGTGATGTCCTCGTACAACCACCTGATTAGTGGTATCGACTCAATGCATACGCTGCATCACATCCCATCGCTTGGGGCATTAGAAGAGGATAAAACCTAGGAACAAGTAAACCAGGACATTCAATCGTTCTTGCAACCTATCAAGCAGGCCGCAGCTGATCCAGAGCCCTCCGCATCTCAAGAGCATCTTAGTCAATTCATCGCCGCTCCAGCGCGGATTTATACCAAGCTTGCGTTGCTTTCAAATCAGATTGGACAGAAAAGGGAGACCTTAGTACCAAACGCTTTGGAATGTGTGCATAGGTTGAAGGAGGAGGTACCTCTGGTGTCCCCCATAGCGGCAGAACACCAGGCATGGCATGATTTCCTCAGAGAGCAACAGGTTGACATCCCTGACATTAACATTTCGCGTCCCGGCAGCAGCAAGTCCTGAGCAGCAAGTAGAACCAGGTCGCAAGTCGCACCAACAGGATAGGTCGCAGGTCGCATCTCCTACCTAGGTCGCAGGTCGCATCACCTGCCCAGGTCGCAGAAGGAGTGGGTCGCAAGGTAACCCAAAGGTCAAGAAGGCGAACAGTCAAGGAAACCCAACGGACAATTTTAGCATTATAAATACTCCTACGGGACATTGTAAAAGGGCTTTTCTTTTTTGGGAAAACTCAAGAGTTACAGGCATTGTATTGAAAGATTCTACACTTGAGCATATGAATATAGAGTCTTGTTAAAATACCCTATGGTTATGATGTGTTTTGCTGTATGAACACTTTGCGTATTCCTTGTACAGTTTCAGGATATCCTAAGGTTAATGAAGCTGCACTTTTCATGTCATCGTTTATGCGTCATGGCTATCCGTGTTGTATCAATGATGTTCATTTTATTATCTGTTCTATTAATGAATGTTAATGAACTATTTTGTTAGCATTTAGTTTCATCTTTCAGGAAGTGAAGAGGTATCTTATCATAA